>AZYM01000046.1:0-513866 GCA_000611715.1 Scolecobasidium constrictum UM 578 | reverse complement strand
GTCCCCCTGGCTCGAGTGTCTGATCGCGCATTTGCCATGCTAGATCACGTCCTCCCCCTCACTCGAGTCAGCCCTTTCAACTCCCATGGCAGTCCTGAACTTGATGAATTTCGGACGGTGAAGTGCCTTGGTCAGCAGATCTGCCATGTTCTCCTGTCCTGAGATCCACACAGGTGAGATGTGTCCGTTTCTCACCGCCTCCCTAATGAAGTGGTGCCGAATGTCAATGTGCTTCGTCCTCCCATGAAATTCTGGGTTTTTGGTCAGCTTGATTGCGGAGTGATTGTCCATATGCAGCTTGATTGGTTTCCCTCCTAGGATTCCCATGTTCATTGCGATTTCCGCATGGAATCCTCTGAGCCATAGGGCTTCTTTGCACGCGTCTGAGGCTGCAATGTACTCTGCTTCAGTCGAGGATGCTGATACAGTTTTCTGCCTCTGCGAGGCCCATGATATTGGCGCTCCAGCAAGGGTGAACACCCATCCTGTGGTCGACCGTCCGGAGTCCTTGCAACCACCCCAGTCACTGTCCACAAATCCAGTGATGTCTTGCGGGGCGTTTGACCGATAGCGAAGCCCAACGTTCTGTGTCCCGCTCACGTAGGCGCATATCCCTTGCACAGCATCCATATGATCTTGATTGGGATTCTTCATGTACCTGGAGGTCATTGATACTGCAAAGGCCATGTCCGGTCGGGTTTTTGATTGCAAATAATTGTGTGATCCCACCAGTGACCGGTATTCTGTTTTGAAGGCCGCATTGGCTTCTGCTGCCTGTTCTTCGCGCAGTTTCTCATCTGGTCTGAGCGGTACGTGGCTCGGTTTTACGTTCGCCATACTATACTTGTTGAGGAGTTGTCGAGCAAATCCCCCTTGATGAAGATGTACGCCATCCGCAAGTTGTTTCACCTCAATGCCTAGGTAGTAGGTTGCTTCGCCAGCATCTGTCATTTTGAATCCCTCTTGGATTTCTTGCTTGCAGTGCTTGATTTCCTCAAGATCTGGTCCGAAAATATTGATGTCATCCACGTACACCGTCATAATTAGTCTCCTGCCTGGGTGAAAGAATACACAGTCGTCGTATTGCGATGGTATCCAGCCTTTGCTGATCAGGTACTTTCGCAGTTTCCAGTACCATTGTCGTGGAGCCTGCTTGAGTCCGTAAAGTGCCTTGCGCAGCTTAAGCCACATTCCTCCTTCCGGGAAGCCTTCTGGTGGCAGAACGTAGATGTCTTCTTCCAGATCTCCATTCAGAAATGCCGTGATGACATCCATCTGATGACAGTACCACCCAAAGAGTGCCATTAGTGCAAAGAGCATTCGATAAGAGGCTGCTTTCACCACGCCTGAGTATGTTTCATTAAAGTCAAATCCTTCCTTCTGCTGGAAACCCCTGGCCACCATTCGAGCCTTGTACTTTGTGATCTCTCCATCTGGTCCGAGCTTGCGCTTGAGGACCCAGCGAGTCGTCAAGGGCTTCCGTCCTGGTACTGGTCGCACAACATGCCAGGTGTCATTTTCCAGAAGGCTGTTATATTCCGACTCTATTGCAGGGATCCATTTCGCAGCCTCCGGTCCCGTCACTGCCTCTCTCCATGTTTGCGGAACCGGTTCCGTGGCAAAGTTAGTATTGAGTTCGGTGCGTTTTGGTCCTGTGACAGTAAAGGCCTTGTGTCTTCCGTCTTCAATGAAGGTGACAATGGCTCCTTCTGCGTCTTTTTGTAGGCGTCTTCTCCTTGCAGCATCTTCTTGTTCTTTCGCGTTCCTGCGCTTGTTCTCAGTTTCCAGGAACCTATCCAATTTCTCCATGGTATCGAGTTCGTCGTCATCATTTTCCTCGGACTCTTTATGGTCCGAGTCGGTCTCGGTGTCGAGTGCTCGATCCTCGTCTATCGTCCGGTTCTTTGATCTGCGTTTGCCTTGTGGTTCGTATCCCTCTATGAGATGTCGAACCATAACACCTGGTTCTGTCCAGTAAGTGCATAGTTTCTTTCTGTTGTTGCGACAGCCTGTGCATGGTCCGATTTCGGGATCGCCGTCGCATGCTCTCATGTTTCTTGCCTTGCAGTGGGTGCATCTCATGTCTTTCTCATCGTATAGGTCTTTGTCGTTCATCTTATGTGAAACAAGCTTGTTGCCCTCTTTGTATGTGCAGACGTGTTGTTTGTTGGGGTCCTTTCTGAAGTACCTCAGGCAGGTGTCACATGGTAGGAGCCGATCACAGTGGGATTTCGATGTTTCGCAGCGTCGACATTTTGGTTCATTGTCCTCGCGTATGCGGCGTTCTTGGTCTATGCATCGATGGCTGTACCTCTTGCAGAAGGTGCATTTGTCCTGGTTGGAGAATGGTGGCATCTTGCTACATTTTCTCTCATACTTTTGACACGGAACACACTTTTCCGTAGGTTCCACTGGGACTTTTCCTTTGCCTGCCCCATATTTGATCAGTGGCAGCGAGCCGTCCGGTTCAAGGATGAGGGCGATGCATCGCTTTTTCCTCTTCGTGCACTCTTCGCATCTTTTTGCGCCGTCTTCCTTCCTGCAATTCCTTCCGTGATGGTAACAGTTGTTGCATCGATTGCGATAAGGGACATGTCGTTCGGCACTCGCTCCGTGCACACGCTTTCTCCTCGGCTGTACAGTGTCCTCTTCCTCATCGGATTCAGATTCAGCTTCTGTGTCGTTTATTTTTCGCTTCGCCGGTTTTCCACGGTCTGATGCTGGCGCGACGTTTTCGTCCTTTCCGCAGAGGTTTTTGTGGGACCTGAGCGCACTCATTGTGGGGCAGACCTTCTTGCAGGCGGGGCACGTTCTTTCCTCATCTGTCCTGTGTGCGTCATTACGATGGTTGACACATTTTTCTCTGTCCGGAAAGGTTCTTGGACATTGTTCACATGCGTACCGACCTTCTTCATTTTGCTCGCAACCGTACTTTTTGATTCCTGATTGTTGCTGTTGTGCCTTTCCCGAAACACTGTTGTTGGGGAAGTACGATGACGATGTACAGGTGCTTTTATGCCCGTTGCGTGCCATTGTTGTCTTGAAGACCTTGTTGCAGCCTTGACATGTTCGCTGTTCCTCTGGGACGTGAGTTGTGTTGGAGTGTTTCCTGCATTTTTCTCGTGTGTCGAATGTCCTCTCGCAGTGATCGCACCCATAGGTCCCATCAGTTTTAAGTTCACACACCGCCTTCGGGTTGGCCATGAAGGCTGCGTACGCGTTCCAGTCTGAGTCAAAGTCGTCTGGGATGCCTTCCCGTCTTCGTGCTCGGGCAAGTTGTCCTTCTCCATCGTTTTCTTGTCTTTCGACGTCTTCTCCTGAAAGTTCGGTCGCATCTTCGAAGGTCTCGTCTTCCTCGTCATCTTCATCGTCTTCTTCATCAATGTTATGTTCTGGGAGAGGATCTGGTTCTTCTTCGTCCTGACTGTGTTCAGGCGGATCCTCCTCCTGCTCCCCTTCTGGGTCGTCATCGTTAGTGACACCCCCGCCACCGTCTTCTTCCACGGGCGGTTCTTCGGCCGTGGTTGCTCGTTCTTCAGGCTGCATTGCCAGTCGCCCAAGTTGTGTTGTTGGTTCCTCTTCATCGTCGCTGCTAGACGGGAGGACGCTCTCATCTTCTGACGACTCTTCGGTCCCAATTCTTTCGAGGTCATCCATCATTCCGACTGGTGCATCACCGTCATCATCATCGCCACTCAATTCAGGTTGGTGATCACGATACGCTTCGCCTTCGTGCTCGTCGTCCAGGCCAACACCTTCGTTGATCCTGGCGGTTACCACGCGCTTGACTCTTTGTGCATCTGGGTCCCAGATGCGATATGTTGATTCATTTTCTATGCCAACAAAGTAGCCAAGCCATCCGCGAGGGTCATGGAGTTTCCTAGTCCTGCCACGCACCTGCCTCTCTTCTGCCGTGTAGGCAACGTAGCATCTGCTTCCCCAGACTCTTTCACGTGACAAATCCGGCTGTTGCCTATGGACCAATTCCCAGGGCGTTATCTTCTGCCTGTTTGCTCTGGTTGGTGCCCTGTTTTTCAACCAGACAGCGTGCGCTATTGCCTCTGGCCATAGCGATTCCGGAATCATGTTCTCGCGTAGTGTTTCATCGGCTCGCATGGTGATGATGCGTCTGATTTGTCCCGCGACTTGCGTTTCTCCAATCATGGCTCCCGCACCCTCCCTGATCGTGCGGTTCACTCGCTCTGCAACACCGACTTGGTGGTGTGCATATGCTGCTGTGGCCTCTAGAGCAATGCCCTTACGGTCTGCATAGTCCTTCCATGGGCCCCGGTTGAACTCGTTGTCACAGCGTGTTCTGCGAATTCTGACATCGAATTCCCTTTCTATACGCCGGACTAGTTTACGGAGTTCTGTAGGGGCGTCCCGTTGTTCTTTCAGTCGCAGTTCCCACGTGTATCGTGTGGCATCGTCGACTACAAACAGTACATAGCGTGTACCGTCCCATCCAGGTATTCGGTATCTTCCCCAGAGATCGACGTGCAACAATCCTCCCAGATGTTCAAATCTGCGACGCGCGGGGTCTCTCGGAATACGAACGACTTCGCGAGTGCTCGCGCAGATTGGGCAGATTTGACCTGCGATTCGTCGAATTTGCTGGAGCGTAATGTCCATACCTGTGCTTTTCTTCAGCAGATGTTTGATTCGATCTAGGCTGAGGTGTCCTAATCGCCTGTGCCAATTCCAAACCGGGTTGTTGAAGTCCACGGCGGCTACTAGACCCGGTCGTTCTAGTTTCGAGTCTGACACTGGTGTCTCATAGAGCGTTAGGTGATATAGTCCGTTCACTTCCCGCGCAGATCCTATGTGATAGCGGTCGGGTGAGAGTAAACGGAAATGAGCTCCTTCCCATTCGCCGTAGATTCCTGCCTTGGCCAATTTGGACTGTGATAACAGATTGCATCTGCTTGATGGTGCATATACCACATTCTGTAGTGTCAACTCGAAGGGATTACCTTCGGCATCTGTTAGTCGGATAAGGGCTGTCCCTCCCCCTTGAACCCTAAGGGAGGCAGCATCATCGACCATATTCATCTTCATCTCGAAGGGGTGAAACTCTGTGAACCACTTTAGGTCATTGCATATCGCCATCGTTGCGCCGCAATCGATGATCCAAGTATCTTTTCGGACGATATCGTCTTCTAAAGAGACAACCGAAAGTCTGTCATTGAGATCTGTAGAGACTGTGCAGTGCGCTAAGAGGCCGCTGTTGCCAGCAGCTAATTTGGACAACGGGCCGTCGCCACAAGGGACAGCTGAAGAATCGAATTGTACAAAAGGAATGCCACACTCCGTAATGTTCTCCCCCTTACTTCCCATCCTACTCGATGAGCATTGCTGTGGATGGGTTTCAGCTTGGGGCTCGGTAACATGTGGGTGACGTGGCATACCTCTTGGAACGAAGATTCCGTTGTTCCCAAACTCTTTGTTGTGCTTGTCTCTGCTTTCAGCGATCTTTTCTTTGACGAGTTCGGCGTCTAAGGTGGTCGCGGCGACCATTCCATTGAACTTGGAATAGCGCGGTCCCTGGGCCTGGCTTTGTGGGCGTTTATCGGGATGCGCTTCCCAGCAAGTCTTCTCATTGTGGCCCCACTTCTTGCATTTCTGGCATTGTTCCCTTTGGCGTGAGTTTTGGCCTGTGCCAAAGTTCTGGGTGAAACTCTGGTTTGCATATCGCTCGTAGCCTCGGGTCGGTCCTGCATATCGGGTAGGCCCTGGGTTTTGGCGAGTCCTTTGAGGTTGACGAGCAGCTCGCTGCTTCAGCAGAGATTCGTATGATAGAATCTTCATGGCCAAGGAATCAATCGTAACCAGGGTCAAGTCTGGGCTGAAATGGTATTGTTCCACAAAGCTCTGCCATTTGTAGGATCCGCTCAGGCCTCGAATCATCTTAGCCACCACCATTCGTGTTGGACAGTAGCCTCGTGCTTCCTCGATGTCCTCTTTGGCATTGAGAATGTCATTGATGTAGTGCTGAGCACTTACGCAGTTCTCAATCTGGACACTTTCGAAGTCATCGTAGGCGAGCTCGCACAGGCGCATCTCGCTCATGGCATACTGTTGGCAGACATGGTTGTAGGCTTCAGCAGGATCATCATACCTGAAGATTGGTCCACGAATGGATGGGTCGACCCATTTGGCGAGCAGCGCGAGCGCCGTCTCCTTTCGTTTTTCGTATCTGTCTGCCTGGTCTTGCTCGTACTTCCAGATGGTGAATCTGGTGCTGAAGTCCAAGCCAGAGTACTTGACGTCGGCTTTGTTTTCCTTGGATGATTCAGCCGTTTCCGGGGCCGCTTCTTTCATGAGGTCCTCGAGCTCTCCTGGACCGAGCGTTTGGCGCGTGAGCCGTTCTTTTTTCTTGCCTTTGTCGAGTCCGATTGCGGAAGCAGGTCCAGATGCAGCATTGCTCCCCGTTTCCTCTGGATCCTGCTCTTCATTCTGAGCAGCTCGCAAGCCATAGTCTTCGGGTTTTGGGTAAGAGACTGGTGGCTCAATGCCGGTGAACAGATTGTACACATTGTGGGCCTGGGCCACGACCTTGAAGTCTCGTTTCCAGCGTAGAAAGTTTTGCTGACCTCGGAGGACCTGGAGGTTCACTCCGGTCCTGTCAGCGCTGAGCGCACCAAGACCGTAGCTGGGTTGATTGGCGTCCATAACTTGGTGAAGTTGGGTTTGAGAAGTTAACTGACCCCTTGATCGATAATCGATGAAGCGGAGTAGTGAAGCAGTAGCTGATTGTGCGTAGCGGAAGAGACACGAGGGTCTCTATAACCTGTTGAACTGCTTGATCGATATCGCATAAGTGTTTGTAGGATCAGTTACTTAGTTGATCTACGAGCTTCTGGCTGACTATATACATAGATTATCTTTATTCTTAACTGAACAAAGATGAGATGACGTGATCTGCTGCGATCAGATCGAGCCCTTTCAACAGTTACATCCGGGCCTTTGGCCTCCACTGGATCCAAGGATGTGCTTCCGAGGTCTGCAACAATGGTTCAAGCAGCTTAGTATTCACTAAACCTGGGTGTGCCTCATCCACATCTGTGATGCCACTCTGCTTCATTGCAGTCGTCAGCTCATCCTTTAGGATCTCTGACATCTGCTCGACACCTTCTTGTCCATAATTGAGGGCATACAGCCATGGTCGACCGATGCCGACTGCTGTTGCTCCCAGTGCGACTGCCTTGAGAATATCCGTTCCTCTTGTGAATCCTCCGTCTACCAGAATCTCGAGCTTGTCGAATACCTCCGGGCATGCTTTGTGCAGCTCCAACAATGTGAGCATTGCAGGTTGTGTGGTATCAAGCGAGCGACCGCCATGGTTGCTCAGGAGAATACCGTCGACTCCATGTTCGACAGCTTTCACGGCATCTGCAGCTGTCTGTACTCCTTTCAGAACTAGTGGCAGACCAGACACTCTCTTCAGCCACGCGAGATCCTTCCAGCTCAAGGACGAGTCAATGTACTTTGCCATCACTCGTCCAAGACCTCCACCTTTCTTGTCATTGGTCGCTGCAGCGCCACTAATGGCGGCAACGATGTTTTCAGCCGCTATCCGTTCGTCTGCTTCCCGCTTTCCAGGAACAGGCGCATCTACTGTTACAAGCACAGCCTTGATGTTGCCCAGGCTCTTGGCCTCGCGCAATAGTGCTTCAGTCTTATGACGCTCGGTATTGACATACAGCTGTAGGAAGAATGGTTGATCTGGACGACCTGCAGCGACGATTTCAGCAAGCGGGTATGATGCATTGCTCGAGATCTGGCTATCGTTAGCAAGTGGTTCGGGGCAACATCGAAGGATCTCGGAACTTACAGTCTGGATTATGCCCTCCTTACCACATGCTCTTGCTAGAGCGAGCTCGCCCTCTGGATGAGCTAGTCGTGCCATGGCTGTCGGACTGACAAAGAATGGAGCACTCGAGTCATTCCCAAGAATCTGTCGTTTCATCACGGTACGGCGAACATCTTTCAACACCCGCGGCCGTAGCATCAGTCTCCTGTGGCAAAGCAAGTTGGCTTGATGCGAGACAAGGTCGGTAGCAGCCGAGGAGTAGAAAGCCCATGCTTTGGCCGTATATGTCTTACGAGCAACATCCTCGAAGTCATGAACGGAGATCAGACTGGCAAGACTGGGCTTGTTCGAGTCCAATAGGACGGCAGGCGCACTATTCGCAGTCTCCGTGCTCAGCTCGGTGCTGATCGGTACTGATTCCGGGTCGATGGGACCTAGCTTCTGGTTCTCGTGGAGCGACTTGACGATACCAGGAGCGTGTATCTCGTCAAAAGCATTGGTGGCATCAGCACCGGCATACTTGAGAATGACTATGGGCACGTGAGCATTCTGATCTTCGTCAAAGCTGTCGACAGAAAAGGCTAGCTTACTGGCTGGTCCACCAGGATGGTCAAACGTGGAGAGATCGTAGACTTGGCCATGTACGATTATCCAGCAGTCGCCGGCAGTTTTGTGCTTCTGGACTTCATCGTATGCGAGCAGGACCTGAGCGCATTGCTCGGCAGCCTCGTGAGCCATGACGAGTCACTAGGCAGGTAGTGGTAGGTAGCCTTGAGGACTTGGTTGATGAGAGATGGTTCGAGAGAGATTGGCCGAGGCTCTCAAGTTCTGAATGTTAGGCACGTTTATGGATCATGACACCCCAGGAATATGCTCCCGCTCATACTCCTTGGATTAATGGCCGTAGTGGTCCAGGTCTGACAAGGGTCGCGCAGCTCACGGAGGACATGCCGGTGCCTTCGGAGCCTACCCTCCGCTGTTCGAGACCCGCTGAATTTCAAGCTAAGGGATTCCAGATCAACTCGGTATTCTCGGACTTTCTTCCCAGACGCCGAGATCATGCATCCGACACTTCGACCCTGTGCCTGGCATACTTTGTGACCATTCTGCCAAGTCATTTGCTTTGGCTTGATCGAATGCACCAAATTTCGATCAAAAGCCTCATCCTAATAGACGGTCATCGCGACAATGGCAACGACAGAGGATGTGCCTGCATTAAAGAAGGATGAACTCGATAAGATACTGGCGGGGCTTCCTGCGCCATCTGGTACCTCATTGTCCGCCGAGCAAGTCGCATCCCAGCCAGTCCTAGTCGTACTTGACGACGATCCAACAGGAACTCAGACATGTCACGACATCAACGTATTAACAGTCTGGGACCACGCGACTTTACTGGATGAGTTCAACTCCAATTGCAACGGTTTCTTCATCCTCACCAACTCACGTGCACTACCGCCCACTGAGGCGCGAAAACTGATTCGAGAAATTACTCAGGCCGTGAAAGGCGCAGCTGAGGCAGCAAAGAAGACATCTGAAATTGTCTTGCGTGGAGACTCGACTTTGCGTGGACACTTCCCTGACGAGCCGGAGGCGGTAGAGGAAGTTCTCGGCGAGGCTAACACGTGGGTTTTGGCACCTTTCTTCGAGCAAGGCGGCCGATTGACGATAAATGATGTCCATTATGTTGCTGAGCCGGATGGAGGGCTCATTCCAGCTGCACAGACACCATTTGCGAAAGATGCTACGTTTGGGTACACGCAGTCAAACCTTCGGGAGTACTCACGCGAGAAGTCGAACGGGAAGATTGCAAAAGATCGGATTCATTCAGTGTCGCTGGAAACAATCCGCAGAGGTGGAGCTTTCCAGGTTGCACGGGAGATCCTGGCTCTACCCAACCGGTCGATCGTCATTGTCAATGCGGTTGTGACAGCAGATATGGACGTTTTCTTGCAAGGTCTTTTGCTTGCTCGGTCTCAAGGACGAAGCTTCATCTATCGTACAGGAGCAGCATTCGTCTCTTCACGACTTGGAATACGACAAATACCACCTCTGTCAGCAAAACAGCTGAACATGGATCTCAGTGCGTCTGCGCCTGGGGGACTTATTATCGCTGGCTCATATGTGCCTAAGACAACGGCACAGCTTGAGTCATTAGTATCAGGGCGAGGCGAGAAGCTGAATACGATTGTGCTGGAAGTGGATGAACTGCTCAACGCTCAAGAAGTTGCTCAGCGAACCATCCTCACAGCAGCGCAACGAGCAAGCGAGCTCATCTCGCAAGGCAAAGATGTCCTGCTCATGACGAGCCGCAAGCTGATCGTCGGTGGAGACCAGCTGAGTAGTCTGAAGATTGGTGGCGTCGTCGCGGAGAGTCTGGTTCAGTTCCTGAAGATGGTGACGGCGAAGCCTCGCTACGTGATCGCGAAGGGAGGGATCACGAGCTCTGATGCGGCGACCAAGGGGCTTATGTTCAGGAGGGCGAAGATTTGTGGGCAGGCTGCTTCAGGTGTGCCGCTGTGGATGTGCTCTGAGAGTACGTCCAAGTGGCCGGGTATACCTTATGTGGTGTTTCCTGGCAACGTCGGGCAGGTTGAGACGCTGCGCGATCTTGTTGCTAGCTGGTCTGTCTCAGGATGAGAGATTATATTCAGGGATACAAATCAACATTCTGCTAGTCGCAACTTTGAAGTGCCTCGCCATGTATTCGCGATTCGTTCATCGGCGAATTCCCCTCCTATTCGTTGGATCTTGTACTTGCCACATCGTATCTGTGAAGTGCGATATGAGTTCCACGTACAAATATCAGCTATCTTCTCCGCCACCGGGCTCTCCGGCCACTACCCGACACATTTCGTGCAAGAAATCCGACTCGGCGTTGAGCCTCCGTGCCCTCGACACGACCCCGACCTTCGGTCCATCGGCCTGTCTCCGAACACAGAGTACAACAACAAGTAGGATCTAGACAAGATTGATCTACATATACACGTGAAGGCCTAAAAAGGTTCAACGAAAAAGAGCTTGGAAACAAAATCAAGCCAAGCAGTCCCATCCACTGATCAGAAAATAACTCATACGGTTCTGAACTACTCTAGGATAGCGACACTACGATGTCCAAAGTCCTCATCACAGGCGCAGGAGGCTTCATAGGCCAAGCACTGGCACTCGCCCTCCTCCAAGACCCATCCATCACCCACATCACCCTCACAGACGTAGCCGCCCCCGCAAAACCCTCGCTCGGGAGCAGCTCAAACTGCGCCATCTCCTCCCAAGCCGCCGACCTGACCAACGCGGATGTATGCAAGCAGCTCATCAAGGATGACTTAACACATATCTACCTCCTCCATGGTATCATGTCCGGCGCCGCGGAGGCGAATCTCGAGCTCGGGCTGAAGGTGAATGTGGATTCGATGAGGTATATCACGGATGTGCTGCGATTGCAGAAACGATCGAAACCAGCTGTCGTTGTGTTCCCATCTAGTCTCGCGGTCTTCGGGCCCTCAGGCGATGGCGAGGTTGTCACCGAGCGCACGATCACTCTCCCTCAGTCCTCGTATGGCGCGCAGAAATCGATCGTGGAGACGCTCCTGAATGATTTCTCCAGGCGAGGACTCATCGATGTGCGAATCGTGCGGTTACCCACCATCATCGTGCGACCTGGGAAACCAACTGGCGCCGCGTCATCTTTCTGCTCGGGTATCATCCGCGAGCCCTTGAATGGAGAAATTGGAGTACTGCCCGTGAAGAAGGACCTCGCCCTCTGGATCTGCTCCTCGCGAACCATAATCCGCAACCTCGTCGCCGCAAAGGATATCCCCTCCTCGAAATTCGGAGGCGGGAGTCGAATTGTGAACCTGCCGGGCTCGACGGTGACGGTGCAGCAGATGCTTGAGGCGCTGAGGCAGGTGGGCGGGCAGAAGGCGCTGGATTTGGTGAGGGAGGAGAGGGATGAGAATGTGGAGAGGATTGTGGGGAGTTGGCCGGCGTATTTTGATACGGAGAGGGCGAAAGATTTGGGATTTGCGGGGGATGTGTCGTTGGAGCAGTTGTTTAAGGATTATATTGAGGACTACATGCCGAAACAGTGATCTAGTACGATGAAATGAATTTTCTGTTGGTCTCTGGATTCTGTCAGTAGGCGGTCACATTTTGAGGTCAATTGAATGTATGTGAAGCTTTCTTGCATTTGTCGTCCACTAGTATGCCTACATGTTCCGTCTAGCTATGGCCGGTACGGCTTGCAATGTTGTACATTTGCTCCGTGACGCCCACGATGCTACCGTAGTTTCGTACTAACGCCATTGTATATCCACATCTACCACATCTACTGCCCAAAACCACCGGCCTTTGGATCCACGTCCATCTGCTCCGCCTCTTGCGGCACATCGTCATCCTTCAGCTCATGCACAGTGATGAACTTGCTCAACTCGTCCTTGGTCACCACCTTTTCATTCAGCACGGCGGTCGTGCCCTTGGGGAACCTGTAGTCCCTCATCTTCTTCTCTCGCTGATTCGGCTTGATGTGATTCCTCATCAGCGTCGCCTTCTCCTGCGTAATGACGCACACATCCACATTGCTACCAGACCCCAAATCATTGAAGATACCCGCCTTGATCGCCTCGGAGCACAGATCAATCGCGCCCTGCTTATCCAGGTCGGGCTTCCACAGCGTCTCGAACATGGCCATGGCAGCCAGCGAGCCGGAGCCCATGGTCACGTAGGGCAGCTTGTCCGTCGAGCCGTGGGCGTGCACTGTGAAGAGGTGAGAGCCGGTCGGGTCGCAGCCGGCGACGACGAGGTAGGCGCCGATGTGGCCTTGGTAGCGGAAGAGGTGCTGCTTGAGCATGGTGATGACGGTGGCGACGCGCGGCTTGCGGCCGGTGCTGAGCGAGTGCAGCTCGATGTTGGAGGAGATGAGGGCGGTGGTGAATTCCGTGTCTGCTGCTGTGCCGGCGCCGGCGCACCATATTTGAGGGGAGATGTAGTGGAGCTTCTCGCAATTCTATATGCACGAGTATGAGTATTCGCTCATGTATGTACGAGTGGTGATTCGACTTGCCTTGTCTGCAACGATAGGACCGCTGGTGGCTCTCGTGTCTGCTGCTATGACGACACCGCCATCGTATAGACATCCCACAATGGTCGTACCGGTGCTGGTAGCCTTTGGTAGAGGCACTCCGCGCGCATGCAGGGCAATGTTCCTGTTGTGGTTGCTGAAATCGAAACCAGCCATGGTGCTGTGCAGCTGCGGCGAGTGTGTGTGGGAAGTATGGGGCGACCGTAAAATTTGACTCGATGAGCTGTTGTAGATACTAGCTCACTTCGAGGCCTTCGAGGACTTCAATATGATTTGCGAAGTGAGAATGGCAGCAGGGAGTCGAGTCGTGAGTCGTGAAATGTGGTGGACATGAGGCTGCCAGACTTACGCAGCGAATGCACAAGCAAGCTCGGGCACGGGCCACATCTCCACGCGCCTCACGGACTGGGATCTTCTGGTGCATCACTTTTCTGAGAGGAACGTGAAGACGCGCCCATCTAGTCCTGCAACCCGCCATTGCTTCGACTTCGCACTCGCTCAGTGAGTGCACGTCGGAGGCAACACCCTTCCAGCATTTTCCGCAAAACCTTCAGCCTATTCTCTCCTTCATCTCCAGGCAGCTCTTCTCCCTCTCCTCCCAGGCCCAGGCACTCGCGCTCACGATCCTCGCTTGACCACTCACCCGAGCCATCCTACTTTTCTCTTCATGCAGACGAAGTCCCACGTAGTTCTCCATCGCACGTACAAGAACTCGGGCGCGCGTACCGGAAGGCGAAGATCGCGATGAGCTTCGCCAACATGAACGCAGTCCCCGGCGCGAGTGCGGACAAGCGCAACGGCGACGAGATCCCAGAGATAGTAGTCGAGGGAGGCAGCTACAACGTATTATCTTGTGTATTGCATATACTAATTGATACCACAGTCGCTCAACTTCAAAGCGCTCAATGGCGAGAATAAGGTCAAGCTGCTGCCCCAGCCATGGCCTGCCAACGACCTTCCATCCTCGACATCATCTCTCCTCAGCATATCCTCAAAGCAAGGTCTTTTAGCTGCCGCCAGTCCAAGCTCTCTCATACTTGCGCGAACAAAGGCAGTGCGCGATGCCTTCAGCAAAGAAGGTGGAGACCAGATCAAGGACTTCCAGCCTGCGCTCGAGATCAGCGTGCCCAAGCTGTCACAGGTTGCCTTCACAGCAGATGGCGCATACTTGGTGATATGTGCGCAAGAAGGAGGAGGTTTGGGTGTGTACGAGACGCAATCGATACTGCAGGACAAGAAGGATCCTGCATTTCAGCTGCCCACGAACAGCCTCAGTGTCCGCGCGCTGTCGCCGAACCCAGCAGAAGGATCTGCACATCTCGTTGCCGTCATTCTGAGCGATGGAAAGCTGCTCATTGCCGATCTCAAGAGCAAGGACTTCGTGACGAGCGGTAGTGGTTCGCCAGCACTCAAGGAAGGTGTTGCGGCAGTCTCGTGGAGCAACAAGGGCAAGCAACTCACGGCCGGCATGGCTGATGGCAATTGCTTCCAGCTAGACCCTACAGGCGCAGTGAAGGCATTCATACCTGCTCCTCCGCTGCCTGTACCTTGTCACGTCTCCTCGCTAGTGTGGCTCTCCAACAACGAATGGCTGGTCTACCACACCCCAAATACACCAGAAGATCCGGACCGAGCGCCAGATTCGTTTCTACACTACATCGAGACCGACAAAGACAAAACGGCGTACATCTATAGAGCGCCATCCGCCGACCCTATTGGCGCTTGGGGTCTGAATCGCACACCACTTACACATTATATTGCACGTCTACGAAATTGGCACAATATCAAAGACTGGGTCGTCATGTCGTCTGTTGCGTCGACCGACGTCGCCATGCTTACAAACTCGAGCACTCCTTTAGTCTCCGACACTCCCGTTACTGGCTCGTACGCCGTAACTTCATTCGCCAACGACACCAGCCGCATGTCTGTGCCAATGGGTCTGGATGGCTCCATGGATACGACCGCCATTGGTATGGCTCTGGACTTCAGCAGCACTGACAAAGTGCCACAGCCGATCCCTGGTGATGAGATGGACGAATCGCCGTTCCCTCTTCCCGCGCTCATGCTGCTGAACAACGAAGGTGTTCTTGTGTCATCCTGGGTCGTGTACAACGATGCACTTCGCAATAATCAACCTTGCCCAGACATGATGTCTTCACAATCAGGAGGCGCAGTAACCTCACCACCACAAACTCCACACACCAATGCCTTTGGAGCTCCGGCCGCATCATCCACACCAGCATTCGGTAGCAGCGGCTTCGCGAAACCTGCTGCTCCTTCTTTCTCGTCTTTCGGTGGAGGTGCTGGCGCCGCGCCTGCTTTCGGTGGTGCATCTGCCATGGGCAACCGACAATCTGTGTGGGGTAGCGCTGGCTCAACGCCCGCAAAACCGGCAGGAGCAGTGTTTGGTCAATCGAGCATGGGTGCGGGGAAGCCAGCGTTTGGCTCCACATCGACTTTTGGTGCAGCAGCTGCGACTGGCACGTCTGCGTTTGGAAGCAACAGCGGAGCTACAGGATCCGGCAGCAAATCAGCTGCATCTCCATTTGGTGCGTTTGCTGGCAGCAGCAACAATGCAGCAAAGTCAACACCAAACCCCTTTGGCGCCTTCAGTGGCAGCGGTAGCACTGCATCGCCATTTGGTGCTATGGCTTCAAACTCGTCTCCATTCGCGCAGCAAGGCAAGCCAGGTCAGTCAGCATTCGCGTCAAGTGGCACTACGCTCGGAACCACACCAGCAACAAGTTTCGGTATGACCTCCCAGCCTAGCTTTGGCTCCACTGTTAGTGTTGACACAAGCACAGGCGGCGGCTCGACGCTCGGTGGCAAGTCTGTCTTCGGCACACCTGCACAGCCAGGCGGGCTCTTTAACAAACCAACCTTGACCCCAGCCGAGACGCAAGAGTCGGATATGATGGATGATGGCGAGAAGGTCGCGACGCCAAAGGAAGAGAAGCCATCTGGATTTGGTGGATTCAAGCTGGGGACGACATTCAGGCCTGGTAATCAGGAAGACAAGTCTGATGATGAGAGTGAGAAACCAAAGGCTGATGCGCGTCCCAAAGGCCTGTTTGGTGCCGACTTTGGGGCAGCGTTGGGCGATGCGCAGAAGCAACGCGAGAAAGCCGCCAGTCCGAAGATCAAGGAAGAGGAGAAGGAGACCTCAAGTCTGTTCGGAATCCCGTCAGCAAAGAAGGACGACGAGGAGAAGCCAAAGTCGATCTTCGGCATGCCATCAGGGAAGAACGAGGAGGAGAAGCCGAAGCAATCAATCTTTGGCAACGCTTCGAGCACGCCTGCGAAGCCCACTACTTTCTCCTTCGGCAAGGTGTCACCCGCTCCTACATCCGCTAAGAAGCCAAGCCCAGAACCACCAGAAGTGCAGTCGGCATCTGTTCCAGCCTCGTCGACCCAAGCCTCGGAAGGTAAAGCTTCATCAAGAAATTCGAAAGAAGGTACTGATGACAATGGTCCTCTAGCGGGCAGCGAAGCCGAAGCTGTCGAGATGCCAGGGTCAGACGATGAAAGCCTGTCTGAAGAAGAAGAGATCGAGCCTGAAGCAGCTTTGCCACCTGATCCCTCAACCATCAAGGTCAGCAAGGACTTCTACGACGTGAACAAGACGCTGGGCATGAAGCCCACGCCGGCACCTCAGAAAGTACCGAGTCCGGCACCCGCGCAGGCGCAACAGACAAGCTTGAAATCGCCTCAGCCTACGACATCGATGTTTGGAGCCAATACGTCAACTACGCCAGCTGGGTTCCCCAAGCCGCCTCAGATGTTCGCACCGACCGCACCTGCTATGCCAAAGTCGCCTCGATCGCCTTCGCCTATGCGGTCTGCTTCTACGCCAGCAGGTAGACCTGGCAGCAAGCCTCCATCACGACCCACGAGCACACGACCACAGTTCACGTCCACGCAACAAGCACCTGCCCAGCCACCGCGCCAGCCAACGCCTCCACCAGTAGTCACACCAGCGAGCCTACAAGACAAGGAAGCCGAGCGCAATCGAGCCATTCTTGAGTCAGCGATAGAGCCAACCCTGACACTGCCGAACTACATCTCTCATCAAGACTACATCGGCGAAAAGGGTCTGAAGAGCGATGGCAAGGTCTCTTCACAGATCGAAACACTCTTCTGTGACATCAACTCCATGGTCGACACACTCGGACTCAACGCCCGTGCACTCAACGAGTTCATCGAAGGACACAACAGCATGATGCCCGACAACGGCCGCACGAAAGAAGACCTCGACAACGAAGACGAAGACGAGAGCTGGTGCTTCGTCGAGCTCGACGAGCTCATGCAAATCGAGCAGGAAATGGGCCAAGACCTAGACGGCGAACGCATCGACGACAAGGACGAGAAGATCACGGAACTGCACTCGATGCGCCGCGAACTCGTGCGCGCCAAGAACAAACTCAAGGAGGTGAAGCGGTTCTTGGAGCAAGCGCAGGACGAGGATAAGAAGGAGCAGAGAAGGAATGCGCCGCTGGATAAGGCGACGGAGGCGAGGCAGCGCGAGATTAGGCATGATATGGCGAGGTTTCTAAAGGTGCTTGTCGAGGCGGAGGAGGCGGTTAGTATGCTCAAGGTTAAGCTTGCAAGTACGGGGCGGCAGGCGGCCGGTCAGGTTCCCACGGTCGAGGCAGTCGAGAAGACGGTGAGGAAGATGACTCAGTGGGCGGAGGAGAAGGGCGCGGATATGGATGTCCTCGAGTCGCAGATGCGGAAGCTGGGTCTTGTGGGCGCGAATGGGCATGCAAGGGGCGGCTCGACGAGCAAGAGGGCTAGTCTGAATGGCTCGAGCCTGAGACGGTCTGGTATTTTCGCTACGCCGAGCCCGAAGAAGTCGCCCCCGAAGAAGAGGGGCACATTTGCGGTGCCGGAGGAGAGTGAGTCTGAGGAGGAGTTCGTGGAGGTGGATCCGCAGCAGGAGCTTGTGAGGGAGATGGTGGAGGCAAAACGGAGGAAGACGGCTGCGTTGGGCAGATTTAGGGATGCGATCAGGAAGAGGGGTCCTAGGCTCACCAGTGTCGAAAAGTAGTAGAGGAAACCGTTGTATCAGTACTGTATTTGAGTGAACGTGTAGCATCATGAAATTTGGCAGTGCAAGTACGCTGTGTACCATACTGAATACATGTCCGCATTATGATTGATCCCGAATCGCCTACCCTATGCAAACACTACTACATAATCACAACACTAAAAAGTGCCCCCAATGCAACCCCCTGCCCATTAGTATCGCAAACCACCTGCGTCCCCGCCGGCACCTTATTCTGATCCACACTCCACTGCGCCGCCCTCTCATAACCCGGCCCCTGAATCCCCACCGTGGCACTCAACCCAGCATCATAAACATTGTAGAACCGATACGTCCAGACACCGGGCGCACGCGTGGTATACGTGATGGAGAACTTGATCGGGCACGTGCCGTCGAAGAGGTAGTTGCAGTGGCCGTCCCACTCGATGCTGATGGACTCGTCGGTGAGGATGTAGTAGAGGCCCTGGGAGGTGGTGGGCGTGGCGAGCAGGTCGAAGGTTATGTCTGTCCAGAGGGCGAAGGCGAGGCCGGTTACGCTGTCCTCGAAGATGCGCGTGGGGAGCGGTTTGTGGTCGAAGCGGATGGAGCCTTGGCCGAGGGTGACAAACTGCGGTAGAGAAGAATATGGTCAGTATGTCTGCTTGTGGTGAAGAAGGAGAGAGGGCTGTGACTTACACCATTCGAACTAATGAAGAGGTTGGTCGATGTTGTCGAGAAAATCGAAACGTTGAATGGCAGTGCCATGCGGTAGAAGTAGTCGTCCGCTGTGAAGATCTCGTCTTGTTTGATGCAAGAGATTGACGGCACACCAGTCGCCATGGGACCAATATTCAAGTCTGTACGGTAGCAAGTTGGCCCAGAAGGTGGTGCACTGCTGCTCGAGGAGGCACGCGTGCTGCTGGAAGCCGCCATGGACGACGATGCTGAACGCGAAGAGCTCATCACCATAGATGAGGATTGCGCTCTTGAAGAGCTTGAGACCACCGCTGATGAAGACGCGGCAGCTTGCGAGGAGCTTGGTGGCGATGGAGATGGCGTGAGGACGACAGTCGACTGTATTGTCGTAGTATATGCATATCCTCGGGAGCTGCTTGTAACAGCGCTCGAGACGACCTGAGAAATTTCATATTAGCAAAGCTTCTACTCTTCATCGTGAGTCGGAACGAAGATGGCAAGGCAAAAGAACGTGTCGGATCGCTATCTCGCCGGTGAGAAGCAACAAGTCAACGTACCGAAGAACTTGGCAACACCGGAGCAGCAACCGAGGACGAAGAAGCGCGAGATGTTGAAGCTGAGGGCGAAGCCGAGGGGCTGTAGCTAGCAGGGCATGCTTGTGTCGACGGGATGAAGCCTCTTGCCATCGCTGGCATGTTCATGTGCCAGGCACCAATATCGGTCAGTCGACCGCATTGGTCGAGCAAAGTCGCATTCACACCAACATTGGAGACGTCGCTGCGGAAGGCACCGAAATACGAGTATCTCTCGAAGGCAGCGATACGATCGAAATAGCTGATGGTGGTGTTGTAGTTCCCCTGCGTCGAAGCAAGATTGTCATGCGCATCAGCAAACTCCGTGATCCAAATTGCCCGGCTGGATCCAAATGTTGCTTGGAGTTGCCCGAGGAAGTTCGCTATGGGCTGGAAAGGACCATAGTAATGCACGGTCAGGAAGTCGACATTGCATTGGTCATTGCAAGCAGTGAAGAAATCTCTGAGCCAAGCGATGCCGCGCTGAGAGCCTGTCACTGCGGGTGAACCAAGCTTGATGCCGTATTGTCTGAGAGGTTCGAGATCTGAGATCCATCGCGCTGCTGCTCTGACCGGCGTAATGTTGCTTCCGCCTTCATTGTTGGACCCATCGGGCTCATTGAAACCCAGGACATGCGTGATGTTCCTCCCTTCCCGAAGGTACCCGACCACGGTGCTGACCAAGTCGTTGTTGAAGTCGCCCCAGAGCATGGGCACGAATTGCATCTGCGGGTACGGGTCATATTTTGCTGACACTCGGTATCCGTAGTTGTAGTACCAGGACATCGGAGAGCCGGGCTGCACCCAGATCGGATCATCGACTGCTCGGATGGCAAGGTTGTTGCTTGGTACGTAGATCAGACCGCGTTTGGAGATGAGAGGTCCTGCACTGGCTCGTGGGATGCTGCTGGTGGAAGATGATGATGATGCAACTGAGCCTGCCATGATAGATGAAGCAGCAGAAGATGCCATGATGGAAGACGCAGCCGAAGATGCCATGATAGATGAAGCAGCAGAAGATGCCATGATGGAAGACGCAGCCGAAGATGCCACGATAGAGGAGGCAATCGAAGACCATGCGACGGAGGAGACGGCCGAAGACGCTGCTAGAGAGGAAGCAGCAGATGATGCCATGACAGACGAGGATGATTGAGCTGCACTAGACGCGACTGGTAGTGACGCGCTGGCCGAGGAGCTTCTCCCAGTAGACGAAGAAGCCAGCAAGGAGCTCAATACAGAAATCTGGTTGACTGTCAGTCTGATGAAATCATGCCGTCTCCTCCGAGACGTACCTGAGGACTCGAAGAGCCTGTCATACTACTGACAGCACTGGGCATAACTACTGCAGACGAGGTCGAAGAAGATATGGCTGAGCTAGATACAGAAGCTGCTCGGCTCGTGGCAGAGGACGAGACAATTGAGCTCGATCCAGGTGGCATGACAGCTGAGCTCACTGAGGAAGACAGACCGACTGAGCTCGGTACGGGAGGGACAACGATCGAGCTCGACATGGGTGGCACCACGGCTGAGCTCGAAGCCATCGTTGCCGCAGAATTGCTCATACCCAGAGAAGAAGACTGTTGGGCGACAGATGGTGAGCCTGATGACGCGACACGCGAAGAGCTACTCCATGGCGCAGCTGATGCCTGGAAAGAGCCGTTACTTGACCACGCAGCGGAGCTCGCACGAGAACTCGTTTGAGCCGAGCCGAGAATAGAGCTTGCGATGGAGGATGCGACATTAGAGATGCCAGGTGATGTTGACGACCTCGGAGATGTGGTAGTGGTGCTGGAAGAGGGGAGTCCTGCAGCAGAACTGCTTGTGCCTCCAAGGGAAATGACAAGCGAAGAAGAGGGCAAAGCTGTGCCGCTACTTACCATTGAACACTGACCATAACTTGGCATGCATCCCGACATGCAGAAGTCGGGGCCAGTACCGCACACACCATATCGACTACCTGTAAGATGTCATCAATATGTGCCATAATCTGGCGGTCGATTCGAGACTCACAGCAGTTACCAAATTGCGAACCCAGACATGTCATGCCTTGATAGCTGGGACCACATTGACCGTTGGTCGATATTCCTCCCGGAACGACTGAAGAGGCGGGAGGAGCAGCAGACGAAGAGGATCTCGGCGTGGAAGAAGATGCTCGGCTCATCGAGGACATGCCTGGTAGAGAAATACTGACTGTGCCCGCCGCTCGACTTGAACTCAAGCTTGCTACGCGACTTGAGCTCTGAGCTGGTGGGTTCGAAGGAGGCGCTGAACTCTGACCAGGTGCGCTTGAGCCAGGCATAGATGGCATCGAGCTTTGCATTGGTGGAATCGAGCTCGGTCGCGGCATACTTGAACTCATTCCTGGTGGCGTGTTTCCAGGTGTACTTGAGGACTGCATTGGTGGAGGGCCTGCTGCGGAACTCGATTGACCTTGGATGCGAGTGGAGGACGGGATAGCCCCAGCAGATGATGAGCTCGGGTTCGAAATCACTGCAAATAGGTTAATGCACATACTTGAAGTGTCAGATTACAAGACGTACAGCTACCCGACATCGAGATCTGTGTCCATTCGGGAGCTGGATCACCCGTGAAAACCACCATCAGAGCATCGCCAGCACTTTGTCTTTTGTTCAGTTCTGGAGGAGGTGGCACGTAGTCCTTTGCGTAGTAGAAGCGTGCTTCGCCTTGATCAAAAGTGCCAGCATACCAATGTATAGCACCATTCTCGACCTCAAAGAGTCTTGTGATAGGCCCCAAAGAATCATCTGGACCGCCAGCGAAGATCTGTCTTTCAATCTCGTAGCTGGTACTCTCTAGCCATCCATCCGCAGCTAGCTGTCCATCGTTGAGAACAAATGTCGCGGCTTCACTGGGGTTGGATGTCAAGTACCCGTCGACCTTCAGCCATGCTCCTGGAGGAACCTGTCTCTTGACCTTTCCAGGTGTATATGGAGTTATGTTGATTCTGAAGGGAGCGCCGCCATTGATTGCCTCGTCCACTGAGACCGATGGAGACGCTGATGGTGGACCTCCGCTGCTCGTCGTTGGGGAGGAGGACCATGATATCCTTGACGAGGTTGCTGGGCAGACTGCTTGATGCGTGCGAGTGATCGTGATGGTCGCTGCGTTTGCAAGCGACGTGACAGCGCCCCCAAGAAGCAGTGAAAGATGCATAACGGCGAATCTTCCAAGCTCTTGTTGACTGATGAAACGAAAGACGACTTAAAGAGTGACTATGGTAAGGAACGACTGGACCGTAACTGATTGAAGTGAGGCTGGTGCCAGACTTTGGCTGTATCCGCGCGTGAGCGATGCCGAATTCCATACCACACGTTAGCCTTCAGGAATGCGTCAATATTTTCGACGCGCTGCATTGGAATGATGCCGTGAAAAGTTCTGGAACACCCGGAATTTGGCCAAGATGACCCAGGTCCGACGTTACGATAGAATGGTAGAAAAACAAAAGGATCGTTTTGGCAAGATTGAACCATCAATTGGTCTAAGCTAACAAGCGCTTCTTCCAAGACATCGAACGCCCTCGTACCAGCGGTGAACGGTGTCTGGTACAACGTAAGCATTCAGGGATATATTACAATAGCTTTTTGTCGTTCCAGCTCTCTCCAAAAACACCAGAGTTTACAACAAGATCATGCCGGCACCGAAGAAGCCAGCAACGACCATGTATGCAGCAATGCCGAAGACAGCAGTGTCCATTGGAGGAATGGAGATGTGGCCTGCAGCAGCGCTTGAGCTCGAGCTGCCGCCAGAAACACCGCTGCCGCCAACAGTGCCAGAGCCATCGGTGCCAGCAGCATCGAGAAGCTCACCGCAGCTGCCGGATGGAGAAGCAGCAGACTTGGTGGTCGCAGCACCACCAAAGTCGCAAGCATCGCTGGCGCTGTTCTGGGACAGATAGTATTGGTTGAAGGCGAATGAAAGCTGCTCCTGTGGGTTGCAGACGGAGTAGGCACCATAAGTGCCGTTGGCAGCATCGGCAATGATGCCGTTGCAAGAGTCGCCAAGACCGCAGACGGTGCCGAAAAGCTGGCCGTAGTCCTCCTCAGCAACGTTATCGGCGACCACGCACGAAAGGGAAGCGATCATGCATTTGCAGAGCTCAACGTTGACAACTGGGGGCAGAGGAGAGGCAGCAGCCTCCCAAACACCCTCAGCGACAGTTGGGCAAGCCAGAGCAGTGTTCGTAGGCTCGTACTCGTCCATTTGAACACCAGTAGGGTTGATCTGGTTCATCTGGCTGGAGTAGGCAGTGTAATCCGGAAGGAGAGATGGCTCAGCAGAGCCGGCCTCAACCTGAGCAAGACCTAGCATATGTTAGCTGTATAGACTTGCAATCGTACTTCTATTGTCCATACCATAGTCGTTGGCCTCCTGGAACCACATGTAGAGGATACCGCCAGAGAAGACAGGCGTCATCTCGTCGCCGAAAATGGCACCAACCTCAGTGAAGACACGAGGCTGGACAGTGTTGCAGCCATATTCAGCAAAGAAGGTTGGAACAGAGAACGCGGAGTAGTCGCGGACATGCTGGTCGAAGCCGGACTCAGTGAATGAAGAATCGCCGCACCACGAGTAGATGTTATAGCCCCAGAAGTCAATCGCCTCCTCAGCAGGACCGCAATTGAAGTATGCTGTCATGTCCTCACGGATCTCAGCATCATCATTCGTGGCATAACCAACGTACATCTGTCGGTAGCCCTTAGCCGCGATGTAAGCCTTGGTATCACGGACAGCTGCCTTCACGAAAGCGCTGGCATCAGTGTTGCTAGCATTGTTCGTGACCTCGTTACCGGCAAAGAAACCAATAGTGTTGGAGTACTGGGAGAAGAAGTCCACGACGCCGGCATATCGCTCGAAAAGCGCGTCGTTCCACGATGGAGCATCACGGTTGATGGAGAGGCCCGGCTCAGACAGATCAGCAACGACGTAGATGCCGTGCTCCTGCAGCAGCTGCATGCAAACGTCGTGGTCTTGTGTTGGGTCCACAGCGTAGACACGAATTGTGTTGGTGTTGGCTGCCGCCATCAACGGGATATCTGCGCGGCAACGTTCGGCGTCCGCAAGAGGATCTCTGTAACGCGTCGAGGTCGAGGCCGAAGAGGACGAGTTTGTGCTGTACTCCTCTGCCGGAATGTTAGCCTAGTGGTCAGGGCCGAGACCGTCCCGTCCTTACGCTGATAAGCAATGCCCTTGATGAAGAATTGAGTGCCATTGCCGCTGTAGAAGAACTTGGAACCCTTGATAACAATGGGATCGAGCTCAGCTTGAGCCAGAGCAGTCTGCGCGAAGAGCGCAGCCGCGCTTGCAATTGCAGCAAGCGTCTTCATGTTGGCTTGATATTAGGGTACACGTAATAAAGCTGTACGTGTCGTCGGAGATAAAATTCGCGCGCGAATCCCGATGGTGATGTCGACGGTGCGTTTCGTGCTACTGGCCGATTAAAAAAGGGGGAAGCTATGGATAATGCCTGTAAGACGGCGTAATCGAATGAGTGTGCGAAGCTGTAACAAAGAGAACAAAGTTGAAATAAGGCAAGATAACGAGAGTTTGAACGTCGTCGCCCTCAAGAAGTACAACCTTCAACTGCTAGCGGGTGCAGAGCAACTGATTGTCTGAGTTTAAAAGAAGGGCTAGGGAGAGTTGCATCGATTGCCGATCCTGGACGATAAGCCGCTAAACGCACGCCAACGCGTAATTCGAAGATGCAGACAAGACTTTCAAGAGCGCCCAGAAATTATCTGATTGGATCGCATGCCTCCGGATGAGATGCTCAGGTCTCGCCTCTGGGCCTGCAACCCACAAGTCGCTCCTCCAGTGGTCTTGGACATAATTTACAAAGCTCTGGGCGTCCCCATGTGCGAGGCTGAGAGGCAATTCAGGAGTTTCAGCGTCTTCTTATCCTCATTTGCGGTGACGAGAAGACGACGAGTGGCACATTGGCATGATCTTTCAGTTCTGATTTGCGATGTCTGTGGCTACATATTTACCTGTGCCAGAAGTCAATCTGGTAAGTGAGCATCTGAACACCATCGACCTCAGCGCAGCCCCGTGTTCAAATTGGTGCCATTTCATGTCTCGTTCAGCACACATGATCGTTCCTGTGTGTTCTATGAAGATTGGCCGGACGTTTACCTTCGCAGTCTAGACAAGACATTCAAGCTTCTTGCTCCGGGGCTGTGTCCATCTGAACGAAGGAATGCGAAGATCTGGCGGCATGCCAGCGAACCTACACGGGGACTTCGACTCTTGCCCATCCTGCAAATCGCATACGCTATCTGAATAGTAACTGCATCTTATGCACGCTTGTGGTCAAGCAAGGTACCTATGCAGAAATGCCGAATGGCATTTGCCTCTCGGTCATCGGCACCCCAAGATAAGTGCGGCAACAAGTTGACGGTGATGTTCTGCGAAAGGATAGGGCATCAATGTCCACTAACTACAGCTTTGCAGCAATCTACATGCTCTTGGAATTGCTTACAGTGCCTGACCATGGGGTTTGTCGAGCTGGTCACGTCTCTAATGCTTTCCATACATACTGTAGCATGATCTTCCAGAAATACCCAGACATGCTTCGAGCAGATGCAGCGAATGCCAGGCATCCAGCGACTTCTGGGGTTGATCATAATATTCGGCCCCATAAGCACAAGACCTGATGTACCATCATCAATTACTCGATATCTCGATCTCTGCAAAACGTTTGCGCCTAAGAATTGTTCT
The DNA here is from genome assembly GCA_000611715.1 of Scolecobasidium constrictum UM 578. Taxonomy (NCBI): domain Eukaryota; kingdom Fungi; phylum Ascomycota; class Dothideomycetes; order Venturiales; family Sympoventuriaceae; genus Scolecobasidium; species Scolecobasidium constrictum. The sequence continues at coordinate 487,953 of AZYM01000046.1, read as the reverse complement.
CCATCACCCAAAATGTTGAGACACTTGAAGGGCTTAGTGTTCTTCTAACGGATGAAACCCCGACCAGGCCGATCGTGACATGATGGTACAAGAGGCAAAAGTTGTGTAGCTTGCGCCATAGCAACGTGCACACATTCGGATACTTGCTTGTTGATGAGCTGGTGCAAAACAAAGCAAGCATGCTGCATAACGTGGTAGATAGCTGTGGCGCATGCTCCTCGTCTACTGCGCGATAGAAGAGCACGCTGCACAAATCAGCTCTGTACAAAAAGTGTACGCGGCCACTGCATGCTGCAAGTCTACTTCTTGGGAGGTCATGACGATTTAGCATGCATAAAACACTAGTTGCCGGTGTGCGCTAGTCGGCTCCAAACATGATTTCGATAGCTGCTTTGTGCATAAGCAGGAAAGCCGCATCCGCAAGGGTATTCTTCCCGCCATTTACAGGTTTCGAGCACGCATTTACCTCGCTTGGGGCCAGGATGGAGCACTGCAAAAGATAAAATCGAGGTCGCATGTTGGCGATCTCATCCTCGATGCAGTTGCGTGCCCTCACTCCTCGTATGGATGGGCGCAAATCCGATGCAGACAGAGATGATCAGAGGAAGCCTCCAATTATAGTTCCAGGACGATGGCGTGTCCTCTCCCGCCCGCCACCCGATGCCAAACCGATAGCTAACCCAAAGGGCTCGGGAAGACGTGAGGCACGGGCAGGGGCATTTTTGTGAGCAGTGGAGCTCTCCATAGAAATTGATCATCAGCGGCGTTTCTCATAAATCCGTGCCTGTTTCAGGGGCGGAGATGAGATGGATAAGAGATGGTACGTCAGCTCTTTGGCAGAACGCGGAAGCAGATAGCGAGATTGATTTGTGAGTTTGTAGATAGCTGAGCCGAACGCACGACAGCACGGCACATGTTGTATGCCCGAATGCCACAACCGTTTTGCCGTGTGAATAGCTGGAGGAGGCGATCCAGTGCGTGGTCCGGTGCAAATCGTGGTCGTTTCAACCAACAGATGAACGCCAAAAAGGTTTGGTGCGCATGCAAAAGCTGCAAGGCTAGCATGCACCATCGAAGGTCAATGGAACTGATCCTAGAAGCTTATGTGCACCCCTGTAGCATGTAATTTGGCGTGCGGACGAACTGCAGGTGAGTGGCTGAGAGGACTGAGCGGATTCCTTGCACGCCCGCGCTTCAGGCGAGTTGTCTGTATCGGTAGGGAGCCTGCCCCTTTCTAAGCCTCATCCACGCTGCTCGCTCCCCGACCCACGCCTGGGCACTTTCGACTCTACCTTTGAAGTGCACGCTCCTGCAACTTCAATCCTCCTCCTCCTCCGTCGTCACCTTCGCTCACTCTCCCCATTCCTCTCGTTTCCGCCTCTCTCGTTGCGTGCAGCGCCGTCAACTGCGAGCGGTTGAGGTGTGGACTTTCGATTTTGGCGCTAGCCAGTAAGGAGAGCCGCCGTGTGTCGCGTCCACCAGTAACGGGGGCAACAACAACCACCAGCTTTTCTCCACAACAAAACCACCAGCCTTCCAGCTTTTCGCACTCTCTGACGCTGCGATTGCTGGCCAAGGGACCATCCAACTTCTTCACTTTCGCTTTTTCTTCACTGTGCAACCACCACTTTCGGCATCTCACGAGTGCCAAACTTTAATTTGCTAAACCCAGCAACCTCCTTCCGTCCTCTCAACCCGCGTCCACGAACGGCAGCCGCACTCGCTCGCGAGCCTGCACGGATACTACGGTCGCTGCAATCGATTGAAGAGTTGCCAGATCGCGTTCTGCAATTTGACAGTGACTTGACGGCTTGTGTTTCTCAGTAATGGTCCAGTTGTAAAAGGTAGGTGCGACCGGGCAAACACGCTCCTTCCTCAACTGTTTCAGAGTCAACAGCGCCTGCATCGCGACATTCTGACGACAACTTTCGCGTTTTCGCGACATATACCGACCTGGCTGACTTTTGCCACTGCGTACAGATCGAAACACTCTTTACGCAACATGTCGGGCCACCCGCAGCAGCAGGGCAACGGCCAGTACGATAATTCCTACGGCCATGATGGCCAGGGATATTATCATGACGACCAAGCCTATTACGACCAGAACAACCAGCACTACGATCAGCGAGGCCAAGATGCCTATTATGATGACCAGTGAGTTTTGCATTTCAATGGCTCATCAACGACATTCGATTGACATCCTTTCCAGGGGCTACTACAACAACGATCATCAAGGCCAGTACGCGCACGATGGCTACTACGATCAGCAGGGCTATCAGGGCGATGATTATTACGACAACCAGTACTACGATCAGCCACATGGCGGCCAACAGGGCTATGCTCAAAATGGCCGTCGCGGTCCATCAGAGGAGGATTCAGAGACCTTCAGTGATTTCACTATGAGGTCGGACATCCACCGCGCCGCGGACATGGACTACTATGGCCGTGGCGATGAGCGCTACAACAGCTACGGTGATGGCCAGCGTGGCTACAGGCCCCCATCCTCTCAAATCTCGTACGGGAACCGGTCGTCTGGCGCTTCGACGCCAATCTACGGTCCAGGTTTTGATGCCCTTCCAGCCGGTCAACGCTCGCGAGAGCCATATCCAGCGTGGACTGTCGACTCGCAGATTCCAATCACAAAGGAAGAGATTGAGGACATTTTCATGGAATTGCGTGCCAAGTTCGGCTTCCAGGGCGACAATGTTCGAAACATGTACGATCACCTCATGACACAGCTCGATTCTCGCGCATCCCGCATGACTCCGAACCAAGCCCTCCTCACACTCCATGCCGACTACATTGGTGGCGAGAACGCCAACTACAGGAGATGGTATTTTGCAGCACATCTTGATTTGGACGATGCAGTCGGATTTGCCAACATGAAGCTTGGCAAGGCCGACCGTAGGACACGCAAAGCTCGTCGTGCGGCAAAGAAGGCGGCTTCGCAGAACCCACAAGATGAAGAGCAGACTCTTGAGGCACTGGAAGGCGACAATAGCCTTGAGGCCGCAGAGTACCGATGGAAGACGCGCATGAACCGCATGTCTCAGACCGAGCGCATCCGGCAGATTGCTCTTTACCTGCTCTGCTGGGGTGAAGCCAATCAAGTCCGTTTCATGCCAGAGGCGCTTTGCTTCATCTTCAAGTGCGCCGACGACTGGCTCAACTCGCCACTCTCGCAGAACGTGCAGGAGGTTGAAGAATTTACATACCTCAATCAGGTCATCACTCCATTGTACCAGTATGTCCGAGACCAAGGCTATGAGATCCAGGACGGCAAATACATGCGCAGAGAGAAGGACCATGCTTCGATCATTGGCTACGATGACATCAACCAGCTTTTCTGGTACCCAGAGGGTATCGAGAGAATTGTGATGGAAGACAAGTCCCGCATTGTCGATCTCCCTCCATCTGAGCGTTATGCCCGCCTCAAGGACGTCAACTGGAAGAAGGTTTTCTTCAAGACTTACAAGGAAACACGTTCCTGGTTCCACGCTCTGGTCAACTTCAACCGTATCTGGATCATTCACGTCACTGTCTTCTGGTTCTACGTTGCTTACAACTCGCCCACGCTCTATACCAAGGGTTACGAGCAGGAGCGAAACCAAAAGCCTCATGCCGCCGCTCAATGGTCAGCTGTCGCTCTCGGTGGTGCTCTCGCTTGCTTGATCATGATTGCTGCGACTGTCACTGAGTGGGCCTACGTTCCTCGTCGATGGACTGGTGCTCAACATCTCCGGGGTCGCTTGTTCTTCTTGATTGGCATGTTCGTTCTCAATGTTGCCCCCTCTGGTTACATTTTCGGCTTCAAGCAAGACGACAAGATTGCGCTGGCTCTCGGTATCGTGCAGTTCTTCATTGCTTTGGCTACCTTCTTCTTCTTCTCTGTCATGCCTCTTGGCGGTCTGTTTGGCAGCTACCTAAACAAGAAGAAGTCCCGCCAGTACGCTGCCAGCCAGACGTTCACTGCGAGCTGGCCACATCTCAAGGGCAACGACATGTGGATGTCTTATGGTCTGTGGGTGCTTGTCTTTGCCACGAAGCTGGTCGAGTCCTACTTCTTCCTGGTTCTGTCCATCAAAGATCCCATTCGAATTCTCTCGATCATGCGAATGGAAAACTGCGTTGGCGACAAGATCTTGGGCGATGTGCTTTGCAAGTACCAGGCTCAGATTCTCCTAGGCCTCATGATCTTCACTGATCTCATCCTCTTCTTCTTGGATACCTACCTGTGGTACATTCTGTACAACACCTTCTTCTCCATCGCTCGATCTTTTTACCTTGGTGTCTCCATTTGGACTCCATGGAGAAACATCTTCTCGCGATTGCCGAAGCGTATCTACTCCAAGATTCTGGCCACGACCGATATGGAGATCAAGTACAAGCCAAAGGTCCTCATCTCGCAGATCTGGAACGCCATTGTCATTTCCATGTACCGCGAGCATCTTTTGGCGATCGACCACGTTCAGAAGCTTCTGTACCACCAGGTACCATCGGAGCAGGAAGGCAAGCGTACTCTCCGTGCGCCAACCTTTTTCGTCTCTCAGGAAGATCACTCTTTCAAGACAGAGTTCTTCCCGACCCAGAGCGAGGCTGAGCGTCGTATCTCCTTCTTCGCACAGTCTCTGTCCACGCCAATTCCGGAGCCGCTCCCAGTTGACAACATGCCAACCTTCACGGTCCTCATTCCTCACTACGGCGAGAAGATTCTCCACTCTCTGCGTGAGATCATCCGTGAGGATGAGCCATATTCACGTGTCACCCTGCTCGAGTATCTGAAGCAGCTGCATCCACATGAATGGGATTGCTTCGTCAAGGACACCAAGATCTTGGCAGATGAGACCTCCCAATTCGATGGCAACTACGAGAAGAGCGAGAAGGACACAACCAAGAGCAAGATTGATGACCTTCCATTCTACTGCATCGGTTTCAAGTCTGCGGCTCCAGAGTACACTCTCCGCACTCGCATTTGGGCTTCCCTCCGCTCGCAGACGCTGTACCGCACTGTTTCTGGTTTCATGAACTACAGCCGCGCCATCAAGCTCCTGTACCGTGTCGAGAACCCAGAAGTCGTACAGATGTTCGGTGGCAACTCTGACAAGCTTGAGCGTGAGCTTGAGCGCATGGCTCGCCGCAAGTTCAAGATCGTCGTTTCCATGCAGCGTTATGCCAAGTTTTCCAAGGAAGAGCGCGAGAACACCGAGTTCTTGCTTCGCGCCTACCCAGATCTGCAGATCGCTTACCTCGATGAGGAACCACCTCTGAACGAGGGCGAGGATCCACGCATCTACTCCGCTTTGATCGATGGTCACTCTGAGCTCATGGAGAACGGTATGCGTCGACCAAAGTTCCGAGTCCAGCTCTCCGGCAACCCAATTCTTGGTGACGGCAAGTCTGACAACCAGAACCATGCGATCATCTTCTACCGTGGCGAGTACATCCAGCTCATCGACGCTAACCAGGACAACTACCTTGAGGAGTGCTTGAAGATACGTTCTGTCTTGGCCGAATTCGAAGAGATGACAACCGAGAACGTTTCGCCGTACACTCCAGGTCTTCCACCAGTCGAGAAGTCGCCAGTCGCTATTCTCGGTGCCCGCGAGTACATCTTCTCGGAGAACATTGGTATACTCGGTGACGTTGCTGCCGGAAAGGAACAGACGTTCGGTACTTTGTTCGCACGTACTCTGGCTCAGATTGGCGGCAAGCTCCATTACGGTCATCCTGATTTCCTCAACGGTATTTTCATGTGCACGCGTGGCGGTGTCTCCAAGGCACAGAAGGGTCTGCATCTGAACGAAGATATCTACGCCGGTATGAACGCGATCCTCCGTGGTGGCCGTATCAAGCACTGCGAATACTACCAGTGTGGTAAGGGTCGTGATCTTGGTTTCGGATCCATTCTCAACTTCACGACCAAGATCGGTACTGGTATGGGCGAGCAAATGCTGTCACGCGAGTACTACTACCTGGGCACGCAACTGCCACTCGACCGCTTCCTGTCCTTCTACTACGCGCATCCTGGTTTCCACATCAACAACTTGTTCATCATCTTGTCTGTGCAGTTGTTCATGTTCGATCTGATCAACTTGGGCGCACTCAAGCACGAGACCATTACTTGCCGCTACAACAGGAACGTTCCGATCACCGATCCGCTCTTCCCGACAGGCTGCGCGAACTTGGCACCGATTCAGGATTGGGTCAAGCGGTGTGTGCTGTCGATCTTCATCGTGTTCTTCATGTCCTTCATTCCTCTGGTGTTCCAGGAATTGACTGAACGTGGCTTCTGGCGTGCGGCAACTCGCCTGGCGAAGCAGTTCTCGTCGCTTTCGCCATTCTTCGAGGTCTTTGTCTGCCAAATCTACGCCAACTCTCTTCACGCAGACTTGTCATACGGTGGAGCTCGATACATTGGTACTGGCCGTGGCTTTGCTACTGCTCGTATCCCATTCGGTATCCTCTACTCTCGATTCGCTGGTCCGTCGATCTACATGGGTGCACGTCTCCTGATGATGCTTCTCTTCGCAACATGCACGGTTTGGGGCGTCTGGTTGATCTATTTCTGGGCGTCCCTGATTGCGCTCATGGTCTGCCCATTCATGTTCAATCCCCACCAGTTTGCTTGGAACGACTTCTTCATCGACTACCGAGAGTACCTCCGCTGGCTCTCCCGCGGCAACACCCGCTCTCACTCCGCATCCTGGATTGGCTTCTGCCGCTTGTCTCGAACCCGTATCACCGGTTTCAAGAGGAAGCAGCTGGGTGATCCATCGAGCAAGTTGTCTGGTGATGTGCCTCGTGCTCATTTCACCAACATCTTCTTCAGTGAGATTGTTGGTCCTATCGTGTTGGTCGCCGTCACTCTCATCCCATACCTCTTCATCAACGCGCAGCGTGGTGTTATTTCGGACAATGAGGGTAATGACGGCAGAACCATTGAGGCTACCAATTCTCTGCTGCGTGTCGGTATCATTGCATTTGCGCCAATTGGTGTCAATGCTGGTGTCGCTGGTGCCTTCTTCGGCATGGCCTGCTGTATGGGTCCCATTCTCAGCATGTGCTGCAAGAAGTTCGGCGCTGTTCTCGCCGCCGTTGCCCACGCTGTTGCGGTAGTCATGCTCTTCGCTTTCTTCGAAGTCATGTTCTTCCTTGAGGCATGGTCCTTCTCAAAGGCACTACTCGGCATGATCACGGTCCTTGCCATTCAGCGTTTCGTCTACAAGCTGATCATCTCTCTGGCTTTGACTCGTGAATTCAAGGCGGATTCGGCGAACATTGCTTGGTGGACTGGCAAGTGGTACTCCCTTGGTTGGCACACACTCTCACAGCCTGGCCGTGAGTTCCTCTGCAAGATCACCGAGCTTGGCTACTTCGCCGGTGACTTTATACTTGGCCACATCATCCTCTTCATGATGTTGCCTGTCCTTCTCGTCCCAATGGTCGACAAGGTCCACTCTGTAATGCTCTTCTGGCTGCGTCCCAGGTATGTAATGATCCCGAGACTCTTGCAACATGTCACTAACAGATTTGCAGCCGCCAAATCCGACCACCCATCTACTCGCTCAAGCAATCGCGTCTCCGAAAGCGACGAGTCATCCGTTACGCGATCCTTTACTTTGCACTGCTGGTTCTCTTCATTGTCGTCATCGTTGCGCCAATCGTTGCTGGCAAGTTCCTTACATTCTCGAATATTCCAGCTCAACTTGCCCAGCCCACGGGCTTGAACCGCAACGACACTCGCTCATCGGAGACCGGCACAGCTGTCGCCACTGACGGTGGAGGCGCTGCTGCCACGACTGAAGCGGCTCGAAGGATGCTCATTAGAAATGTGGCTGTCTGGTCATAGACACCGCATTCCTCATGAGAAGCGAAAAGTTTGTGTGTGTATGGATGTGACATTAACCCCTGTGTATCTTCTGTACAACAACAACATTGACGATGTACGGCATTGCATTGCGATAAAGACTGTGCCCTCACAAGATGCTCGAGGCACAGCAAGAACCCGCCTCCTTTACACTTCTACTCGGCGCAAAAGAATGCAGCAACAGGAATTGAAAGGGTTCTGAATTATTTTTGGGAGCTCGGGGATCATGGAAAGGGTCGGGCGTCTCTCACTTTCTGAAGAAAAGAAACTTCACTATATCTGACCACTACTACTACAAGACGGGCATTCTTTCATTTTGAAGTACACATTATGTTAGCACTGGGTATAGACTTAATGAATGCGAGCGAGCGAAGCGAAGCTACAAGCATTTCTGCATCATGTTTCCATCTTATCTCATGCCTTCCACTTACTGTTTACTCATTTGTATCGTGTCGTTGTCTCTTGCACATCATGATGGCTCCGTGGGGTAGCTCTCGAACATGTCGCGCGAGCAGGTGACTTTGAAGCTGGGCGTGGCATACTTGTGTTCACAGCCTGATCTGGAACCGTACAACCATATAAGATGCGCGTGACGTACGGGCCTGGGTCGCTTATCACGCGTCTCTGTGAGAGCCGGAGCTGAAGAGGCACGGTTCCGGCTCTTCAGCCATTAGATAAAGGTCAAGAGCACGCTTCGTCAGCTTCGAGGAGGCAAATCGCTCGCAGCCGTTCCTCATGGTTTGGGTGGAGCCATAGACAGGAACAAATACACCTTCAACTATCTTCACAATGCCGTACATCTCACCAAAGGGCGCTATCAGTCGATCTGCTCCATCGCACCTGACCTCTCGAGGGCAAGCTGCGGATCTCAAGTCTACTTCCACACCAGAATCGAGCGCAGCAAATACTCCGTCCGAAGCAGATAATGCTGTGGAGAAGACACTATACATGATCGACTCGGAAGACTTGCGACCTGTGGATCCAAAAGTGGTGCATGAGATGGATAAATGGGATGGGTGGCACAAGCAGAACGAGTGTCCAGGAGAAGAGCCAGATGTCGATCCACTTGCTGAGACTGAGCACAAGGCGACCACTTGACAAGATGCACATCGAAGCTTCACCGCATGAGCATGCTCAAAACTGCGATCTGGTGGCATCTTTGGTTGTTGCAACTTCGGTCAAGACTCCACAGCTGAAGGGAAGCCGGGTTCTTCAACCAATCAAGACAGCGATGTTGCTTCACCCAAGAAAAATGGATGGGCTGAGGGCGCTTCGTGGCGGCAGTGCGCCATCGTGATTGTCAGACTCACTACCGGCTTTTCTTCGACATTCTTCGTGTGCAAATCTGTTTGACAGCATGCCATCTTCCATGTTGATTTTCCTAAGATAATGGATTGTGATAGCGAAGATCAGATAGCAATATGTCTCAAAATAGAATCCATCACCAAGCTAGGCTCTTTGCAGGAAGTGTTCACGCTGGCGCTCGCTTGAATCCCGCCGAGACCTTGACTTTCAGCATGGTTGCCGCGTGTTTTGTGGGTGGACAGCCCGTTGCTCTGCAGATTCCCCATGCTGGCCGCCGAAGAACAGCCAGGTCGCGTCTCCACCAATATTAACATTTTCTGTTGCTATCGATCAGAAGAAGTTGCGGTTTGATAGCCGAGTCTTTGGTGAAGAATTCAGAAGTCTCTGGCTTTGTGCATTGTGATTCGCAGACTGGGCTTTGTCGTGGAGGAGCGGCCTCCGTATTACTTACTACGCCAAACCCGTCCGTCTGGACTGGAGGCGTGACAGCTGGGAAGCCCGAAGTCCTTGCCTGTACGACGCAACACCTGCCATATTTTCCCTTTTTGCGCAGAAATTCGAGTGTCTTTCTTCTCATCACCTTTGTCCATATTGCAATCACAGAGGGAAGCATCGCAAGCAGTTGCCGCTAGCAGACGCGAGGCATCTCGTATTCCATCCTATCTTTTAGCGCTGGTGCCCCTACCCACACCTGCACCTCCAGAGCTCGGTCGATCACAGCAGCAGAGTGAAGCGAAGCTGCAGGGAAACATGGGATCACGTTCCGATTGAGCGAGAAGACGGGTCTAGTACTTGCCATCAGTGGTAGTGCAGCGGCCGCAGAGCGATGACCGCGCACCGACGAGAGCGCTCACGATCAGCCGTATCTCATCCTCGCGACCAGCACGATACTACAGAGTCGCCGCAAAATCTTGGAGCGACTGCCGGCCTCCTCGCGCAAGTCGGGTCGTCGCTGACCTTGGGCGTACCCGGCAGCAACCTCAACGCGCCGTTTCCCTCGATCCACACGCCTCACTCGCCGAGTCCTCGACAGCGCGCGCAGACGTATGCTACGAGCCCATACAACAATACACCGACGATGCATACTCCATACAGACCGGGACAACATGTCCCCCCTCCACCTCCTCCGCCGCCTCAGAGCGTGCCTCCTGGCCAGTCCAACATGGGCTATATGCCGCCTCCGCCACCCATGCCTCGATCGCAACCACCGCAGCATAGCTTTATGAACCTGCCTCCTCCACCACCGAGTAATCCTCCCAGCGCGCATCCAGCAGCGCCTCCCACATACTGGAATAGGAATCAGAGCTATCCTCCTCCAGCACATAACGGCCCAGCCCCATACAATCCGAGCGCATGGCAGAATCAGCAGAGCGAGAGCCTGACTTCGGCGACATACATCCCTGGCAGTGATGGATGGGGTCCAGGCGTTGGTATTCCGCCGTTATACCCCCTCACGAGATCTGAGCACAGCTTCGACTCGGGCTACGGTACAGCATCGAACACAATGACGTCGATGCGATCAGATGCAACGACGCTGCCTACACCAATTGAAGATGGTCGGTGGACAGGTACGACCTCGTCGCTGTATAGACAGCCCTCGTCAAGGAACATCTCGGTGCCTCCCCCGGGCTATACTTCGCCAGGCCCACCGACAGCTACGCTTGCGAACCCACAGCACCCTCCTGAGCAGAAGACGAAGTCGCCGTTGTCCCCTTCAGACCCGGCCATTCACTGGCCCATGGACAATGTGCTATTGTGGATGGCGCAGGAAGGCTTCTCAGCAGATTGGCAGGCAGCATTCGAGGATTTGAACATGCAGGGCAACACGTTTCTTGATATTGGTCGTGGTCATGGCAGGAGCGGCAATTTGGCAGTGGTCCACCAGGTCATATTTCCAAAAGTCCAAGAGCTGATGGGCGAGAAGTATGATCCGAGCATTGAAAGAGAAGAGGGCAAGCGTCTTCGCAGGCTTGTTCGACGCATCGTAGAGAATGGTGGCAGACATGCTGGCTCGTACAGCTCGCATAAGCGAGAATCATCGCTGGCAAGTGCGACGGAAGGACAGCTGGAAAACTCGCCCATGACTGCTGGGACAGATGCAGGAAGCCCAGGCTATCTACCCATGAATCACTCGAACACAAGTCTATGGGCCCAAGCACAGGGTCGAAGACCTTCACAGGCGCCCGTTGAAGAGACTGCTCGGCACGTTGCTACAAGCGGACGAAGTCAATGGTCAGCAGATGCCCTCCGTGGCCTGGACGGCAAGAGACACAGCCGAAACGCATCAAGGGAGCATCTGTCAGATGGCCGGTCCAGTCCCTCTCAGAGCCCTCATATCAAGAGTGCTACCCCAGCAAGTGCAGCACCTCACCAGGGTAGATTCTACCAGCAACACGCACGTGAGCCCAGCGCAGAACTGCTTCACGCAAGACGGAATGGCGGCGAAGGTCCTCGGCCTGCGTTGGATCAGAATGATAGACACAACACTGAGCCAGTGCCATCCAGCGCGAACAAGGAGCACAAGAACATCTTCTCGAGGCTGATGCACCCGAAGAGTGGGAAACGAGATGGCGACGTCTCTCCTACCAGCCCAGTGGACTTTAAACGAATGAATGCCAGCGACACATCGTTGAGCAGACCGCTGTCTCAGACTGAGCCATCAGCCGAAGAACGCACACTTACTCGAGAGTCATTCAGTACCTCGGGACCAAGGAAATATGCAATGGTCACGTACGACGGGTGGAATTACCGCCTTGTCGACATCACAGCTGTGGACTCTGCTAGCTCACTTCGACGATTGATCATGGAGAATCTAGGAGCACCTTCTGTTACCAATGCAAATCTCCATCTAACAAGCCTGGGTCAGACAGAGCACGACGAGGCTTTATCGGATGAGCTGCTCATGTTTGCCCGAAAGAACATGGGAGATCACCATGGCACACTGAAGATTTTCGCGAATCTGCCGCAAGGTTCTCTGCCGAATGGCTTAGGTATTGCAGGTGCAGGCGTTGGTTCGCCCGTGGGACGTGTCTCATTCACCAGTCGACCACTCAGCGAGGCTTTGTTGGCTCGACTCAATCCAAACAGTCAAACAGACACGATCAGCTCTGCTGAGTCTACACTGATTGGCAAGTCTTTGACGCCCGTCGACGACCGTCGGTCTCGTGGCACGACAGCACAAGGTGCACAGCAGCGAGATCGATCTACAGGAGCACCTGGAGAAAGTCCGAGCATTCGCGGCAATCCTGTCGACTTTGGTGAACGAAGGGCTTCGCCATACACCAATGGCAGGCCATTCGAGCGGCACATGTCTCAACGAAGCCGTGAGCTTGTGGCACAACGAGCGCCGCCTCCAATGCCACAGACTGAGTCGAGCACATTGAAGAAGGTCAATTCGCTCAGCAAGCAAGGTGGCTCGATTGGCCATCGACCACGACGATCAGGTGATGAGGACTTCAAGCGACGATCGCAAGAGAACACGATTGCAGAAGGCAGTGAGTTGGCGCAGCGTGTATCGAAAAGCAGTAGTGGAGGCTCAATGGGGAGGGCGAACTTTGAGCGAGCGTTGGCTTCGGTCAACTTTGGCAGCAGTGGAAGCGGACCAGGTGGGTCACCCAAGCTCACAATGAGCCCTGGGAACGTTGCATTCGTGATTCCTGACTATGTGTCAGGAGATGCAAGTAATATCGAAGAGCTGTCGCTTAACAACGACAATGGCACCAATTGGTCCGTCGGCTCGAACGGCGCAAACAAACCTCACCTCAGCCTCATCACGAATCCCGGTCTTGAGCGCGTCAAGCAGCAAGGCGGTCGATCGGGCAGTCCTGACATCAGTCCATCCACGGCACATTCGAAGGACAGTCTCTCGAGAAGGGGCTCAAGACAAAGCACAGGACCGAGCTTCGAGTTCAAAGAAACGCATGTGCCTTGGAAGACTTCCACAAGCACGACACAAGAGCTAGCGGAAGAAGACAGCGACTCCGACGACAGTCTGTTTGCGGTGCAAATCCGCAAATCAGACGCGTCAAGACCCAGCACAAGTCAAGGCTTACCAACGCCCGCCAAGGACGAAAGACCATCGCTGACAGTCAAGACGAGTAAGGTCAGCTTCCAGCCCACGCCAAAGAGCGCGAGCACAGATGGCACCGAGAGCGACTACCAAAACCAATCTGGCAGCGCAAGGACTCCAAGTGATGACCTTGAGAGCAAGTTCTTGCGTCGCCAGTCTTTCGCCAGCGACATTTGGGCCAGTCGTCCTCCTCAGGAAGGTATCGTGGAACACCTGGATGAGTTCTTCCCGAACGTCAATCTCGATCAACCCATACTTGAAGATCCGAATGGAACGCCATCTACAGCCACCGAGAATAAGAACATGGACTATGGACCGAGCAGTAGCACTCTCATGTCTACAGTTGACGAGACCGATACTCTTGCCTCGGATGAATCTACTCTGAAGCGAGGCGATACCCTCAAATCCGTTGCTCAAAAGAGAATGCAGAAATCAGGTGGTCTCGGAAGAACAAAATCCATTCGTGAGGTCGTGCAGCAGAATTACCAGCATCCTCATCCACCAGCACCGACAAACCACAATGCTGGCATGGGCGCTCCTCCGACTCGTGTCAATACATTGAGGGCGAATGCTTCGGGTGCAATCGTCCGCAGAAAGTCCACAAAGATGTTTGGTGCAAGAATTGAGCAGGTCCGACCACCAAGAGGAAGCCGCCTGATCAACCTCGAGACTATTCCGCAGGACGATATGATGCCAACAGTGCAGCCAGGCATGACTCCTCAACGCCAGCCAACCTTCAAATGGATGAAGGGTCAGCTCATTGGCAAGGGTACCTTCGGACGCGTGTATCTCGGTATGAACATGACCACTGGTGAACTCATTGCCGTCAAGCAAGTCGAGGTGAACCCCAAGGCTGCCGGCTCTGATAAGGAGAAGATACGCGAGATGGTGCGAAGCTTGGACATCGAGATCGACACTATGCAGCATCTTGACCACCCGAACATTGTGTCGTACCTGGGTTGCGAACGCAAGGAGTACTCCATCTCCATCTTTCTGGAGTATATTCCTGGTGGCAGTATCGGTTCCTGCCTACGCAAGCACGGCAAATTCGACGTGCCGATCGTCAGCTCTCTCACGAGACAGACGTTGTCTGGTCTGGCGTACCTCCACAACGAAGGTATCCTGCATCGTGATCTCAAAGCCGACAACATCCTGCTCGATCTCGACGGCACTTGCAAGATCTCCGATTTCGGTATCTCCAAGAAGACGGACAACATCTACGGTAACGACGTGGCCAACACCATGCAAGGCTCCGTGTTCTGGATGGCTCCTGAAGTCGTACGCTCGCAAGGACAAGGCTACAGCGCCAAGGTGGACATCTGGTCGCTTGGCTGTGTGGTGCTCGAGATGTTCGCTGGTAGACGACCGTGGGAGAAGGAAGAGGCGATCGGTGCCATCTATAAGCTGGGCAGCTTGAATCAAGCACCGCCTATTCCGGATGATGTTAGTTTGCATGCTGGTCCTGCGGCGTTGAGCTTCATGTGGGATTGCTTCACTGTGTAAGTTCTTTTCCCTCCAAAACGTCTTAATTCGAGTACTGATACCAGACTAGTGACGCTGCTGATCGACCCACAGCAGCTCGACTCCTCGAACACCCCTTCGCATTCTTGAACCCGAACTACAATTTCTTGGATACGGATCTGTACAGCAGGATCAGAGGCGCTTATGGCAATGTGGCCCCGGGCATACCCGGTTGATTGATGAACATATAAAACCATGTATGAATTGATGGGAGGATTCGCATATATAGGCTCGCTTATCTTGGATGTGTGTTTAGCGAGGATCAGATACCCTTGTGCTATTTGATAACTTCTTGGATCTTGGCTCGCGATGCTCGTGTACGACATGGAATGCGATTTTGTCGTGGGTACATAGACAATGACAATTTCTCATCAGCACTGCGCTTGGCGCTGGGCCTATGGGAAGATGGTGTCCAATATGAGCGTTGGCGACATCAAAAGCGTTCATGAATTCATATATGTACATGTACATGCAACAGCGCTACCTTCTCCGTCCCCCCACATTACCATTAGCCACGCCATTGCCGAATTTGATATGCCCATTCGCTCCCGCCACGGGCCATGCATTATTCGCATGTCCAAACTCCATCCTTCGCTCGCTCAGCTTCGCCCACAGCTCGCCGATGCCCACGCGCTGCTTGGGCAGCATGCTGTATTGCAAGCTGTAGAGATTCTTGCGGTGGATTGGAGGTACAAAGCGTCCCGTGATGAGGCATAAGACCACGCCAGGTGAGACGTAGTGTTTTCTGATTCGGTTCCCGAGCTGGAAGTACTCGTTCAGCATCAGAGATAGCGGTAGAGGTACAGACTGTATGACTTCGTTAGCTGGTTGCAGGGCAGGCTCAGGTGTCAAATGCCGACTAACCTTGAGATGGATGTACGATGTGGGTGCAGTCGTGCCATCCACTTGCTTCGCACCATTCTGTGGTCTCTGGGTATCGTGTTGCAACTCGAAGCGAATGCCACCAGGTAGACGCCTCGAGTCCTTGAAGCGTAGCATCAAGGCGAAAAGTGGGAAATGATTCAAACAAGACAACAAAGTGTCCAGCACAGCCTTCAATGTGATGATCGCCATGCGTGCAGATGCAAAAGTAAGGTAGAATACAAACACTGTTGGCAGCAGGAAAACCAGCAGTGTGAAGAGAATAGTGCCCAAGAGGAGCTGATCGAGGTCGTAGTCGCACGAGTCGATTCGGTTTCGGAGAACGTTGCGTTTCTTGCCGCGGAAGAGGTGGAAGAGCGAGATGATGATGCTGAGCTGCCAGTTGTAGATGCGGGCGCTGGCGACGTAGAAGGAGTAGATGTGGAGGGTGAGGACTGATATGAGGTCAGAGATGAGGCTGATTGGCATCGTGGCTCCTGCGAAGCTTGAGAAGCCAATAAAGTGGACGATTTCTGGGAGAAATGGTCGAAGCACGTTGATGCAGCCAGCCCAGTAGTCGATGACCCACAGGAAGAGGTCACCAAGGAAGATGGCGAGCTCGGTGTTGAGTTTGAGACCAGCAGGCCAGTCCATGAGCCAGGTGATCATGTCTTGCAAGCCCTTGATGGTCCAGTCTGTGAGGATGCTGTCCATCTGCTGTGCTACGAACTCAGCATTCTCAATGATGTAGGAGCCAAGAGCGATGCCAATGATGACATCGTTGGCCACCAGCCAGAGACTGTTGTAGAAGCGGATATACTCAGGGTGGCTATTCGTTATGCTTTGCCAGGTCTGCTTGCGTTGTCGAAGGGTGAGATATTGTATAGGCCAGTAGCAAAATTGCTGCAATCGGATGTCAACCTGCTGTGCGGTGGCAGAGACGTCTTTCAGTGCAGCCTGCCCTTGGAAAGGGCGCCAGTCAAGAACGAGCAGAATCCCCTCGCCTGCAATGCGATGGGCCGTTAAGCCGAGCACAAATACCTGGGTCATGATCGGATAGATCCAGACTGTCACCAGGTGCCATATCGCGAGCAGAATGAGATCCCAGAGGTTGTTCGCCGTCTGCACCACCCGCTCGCTGACACTCTTGGCTCGCCTGGACCGTGTGTTCATGTTTGCAAGATTGCTTTGCAACAGAGCATTGAGCTCAAAGGAGCAGTTGATCTGGTTCACGATGACCGGTAGCATGAGCTCCTTCTGCGTGCGAACGTGCCTGACTACTGTGTGCTGCTGCAGTTTCTCGACCAGCGCCTGCTTCCGTTCTCGTTCCTTCTCTTCTTGTGCTTCAATGCCATCTAGCGGTGGAAAGCTCAGGGCGCCCTTGTCCTGCTTGTCGCCAAGAGCAAGAGATATAGGATCGAGGGAGAAATACTGCATGCGATTGGGATGTGGCCGGTCAAATAAGATGATCTGTACCAGTCTGCCGACTCCATGTGAGCAACTTAGAGTTGGAAATCGAGACTTTGGACTCGTGTAGCATGTAATGGAGGTTGGATCGGGCGACACAGGATCTCGCTCTGGGTTGACCACGCCCAACACCTGCAACGGCTGATTTCCACATCTTTCTAGTAGTCGATCTATCGAGTATTGCGTGTTGCGGAATAGCGATCGTACTTTGAGGGCCGTGTCTACGTTCTTCGCATCCACATTCTGCAGTATGCCGACCACAAGAATGTCGTAATCTGAGTTCCGCCAACCGACTATTACCCCGGGAGCAGAGGAGGTGGGCGCATCAGACGGCCAGAAGATGCGCATCAGGCCATTGCTAGCGACCATGACATCCTTCGTCCTCAGAAAGAACCTCTCCTCTTAAGTTGTTCGCGCGCAGAGATCAGATTAGTGCTCGTCTTCGA
Source organism: Scolecobasidium constrictum UM 578 (assembly GCA_000611715.1). NCBI lineage: Eukaryota > Fungi > Ascomycota > Dothideomycetes > Venturiales > Sympoventuriaceae > Scolecobasidium > Scolecobasidium constrictum. Next base: position 470,417 of record AZYM01000046.1, on the reverse strand, counting down.
ATGCAGCTTAATCTCCCGAGAGGCGACAAGGACGGCCGGAATTATGAGAAGCGTGAAGAAGACGGAGAGGATTGCGAAGCCCTTGGCAGCTCGAGTCTTATTTCAAGTTAGCATCACTGGGCAAAGCCTTCGCGCGCACAATCTTACAAAGACGCCGTGATCCCAGGCGAAGATGGCGAGCTCATACAAGCGGGTGACTAGGTCCCAGCGTGCGGTGATGTAGCCAGCAACGAAGATGCCAAAGGTGAGGATGGAGAAGGGGTGCATGTGAGGATGCGAGATGTCCTGCCCTGCGAATGGCGCACCACGGCTATACATCCATGATAGATTCTATGTGTTGACTGCGATCGCGCTCTCAAGCTGCAAAGGTCTTGATCTAGTACTGCGAGTCCGCGAAGATGTTCAATGTCGCGAGTGGACATCTTGAAGTTGCATTTTGTGGCGCATGAAACCCTTGCAAGCCACATCGCAAGTGGAGAAACCATCACCATCCGCAAAGCCAACTACCTTTCTGACATACGAACATACACCGACGCGTCGCATCACACGAATCACCAATTTGGACGCGTCTGGTGACATGAACGGGGCCGACTTCCGGATATCAGGAGTAAGCAGGCCGTGGAGTGTCCTCTGAAGCCTGTGCCTTGACATCTGCATGCGGAATATCCTTTATCCTACGTGTTAGTTACTGTACATGTAGATCTGTCTTCACCTCCATCTTCGAGGAGCCTCAAGGAGATCTTTCACTTTCCGGTCCCCAATCATGACCGTCTGCCGGTTCTGGGAAAAAGGCAACTGCAGAAACGGGAGTGCGTACTGTTGCGAATCTAGTGATCTCACGCTTGCTGCTAAATCTTGACAGACAACTGTAGATTCGAGCATCCAGGCGCTCGCCAGCAGGGTGGCAACCCGTTTGGCGGAGGTGGCGGCAACGAACCTAGAAACCAGCCACGGAACCCGTTTGGCGGTACGAGAGACGATGCCCCTCGAGGCCCACGAGGAGGCGATTCATATCGGCCTGAACCTCAAAGATTCAATAACGATAGAGGTCGCAATGACGACCGCAACAGAGGTGAGTGGATATTGCGTTTCTCTCTTTGATGTCAGCTGCTGCTTCCGTTCGTCGCGCAATGTCACCCTTATGGCAAAGTAGTAGTCTAACTTAGCATGCGATTCTTGTTGCATCTGCACGAATTGTGTTGCTTGCTCTTGTCAATGTAATCGATGCTTCGTACAAACGCAGGGGTGGGTCCACCTGCCTTCCCTGTCTGAGCTGTATTTGCAGAATTTCCACCCTCATCCATGTTACGTCGTAAACAACGCGCATTGTACTATATAAATGTTCAAAGCATGATGCTAGCGTCCAAATGGAGCCCTTCGCCTCCTCGCGCTCCTGTTGTCCTTACACCACGTCGCAATGTTTCTCTGCCAGTGTCTACTTCCTCAAGCATGTGCTTTCAAAGCACCGTTCACTAGAGCACATGCTAACAAATGGCAGGCCAGCAAGGTTTCGGTGCTCACAGCGGCGGTCACGCTTCAGGTCCAGAGCGCAGTTACAGACTCGATCCTGAGGCCATACGACAGGACCTGACTGCCGAGCTTCCCTCATATCCGTTTTCGAATTACTGTCCAGCGGGCACAATCGACTCGCCGAAGCATTTGTTTGATCCCCAAATGGAAGTCAGCCCTGAAGAGCTTCGGATGAAATATTACCTCACACGAATGCAAGGTGGAGAGGGACAAGCTGTAAGTCAATCAATTCTAAAGCTCTTGACCTGTACTGACACAGCCCGGCAGCAAGCGGAGGAGACAACACTTGTGCAAGCGGCACAGAGTGAGATTGCGAAAGTTCTAGGCGACATCCATGGAGCGATTAAGATGGTAGCGGCGGCAAAACGCGAACATCCCAATCGATGGGATATCGTGGACCAGAACAAGGGATCAGGCAATCCCAATCCGTTCCAGCCAGCCAGAATGCCTTTCTCTGGGCCGTCGGGTGCACCATCAGCATCAGGATTTGGTCAGCCTTCAGCCGTTGGCCAGGGTGCAGGAGGCTTTGGACAGCCTTCAGCCGTCGGTCAGGGTGCAGGAGGCTTTGGACAGCCATCGCAGCTGGGGCAACAGTCGTCTGGTTTCGGACAGCCTTCACAAATGGGACAGGCACAGTCAGGCTTTGGGCAGCCCTCTGCACTTGGACAGCGAGCAGGATTTGGGCAGCCTTCACAAGGTAGCGGACAGAACCCGTTCGGTCAACCTTCACAAGGAGGAGGACAGAGCCCATTTGGACAACCTACACAGCAACAGGCACCAAGTGCGTTTGGGCAGCCATCAGGACTGGGAGCAAGACCTGCTTTTGGGCAGCCTTCGAATGCTGGAGGGTTCACAAATCAAGCCAATCCATTTGGGCAGGCATCCGCACAAAGTGCATCTGGGCTAGGGCAAGGCATTCAAGAGCGACCTCAGGCGAACCCGTTTGGACAGCCGTCAGGTCAGAGCAGCGGAGGGTTCGGACAGCCACAACAGCAAGCTTCGAATGGCTTCGGACAACCAAGTGGTGGACTCGGACAGCCAGCTGGTGGCTTCGGGCAGCCTGCACAGCCAAGTAGTAATGGCTTCGGGCAAGGCACGCAGCAGACTAATGGCTTTGGACAACTGAATAGTGGCTTCGGACAGCAGAAGAGCGGCGGCTTTGGCCAGCAGAATGGCCTCGCGCAGCCACAACTGCAAATCAAAACAGCACAGCCGGTGATGAACGGCGCATCATATACCACGAACCCGCCGAGTGCGAATCCTAGAGATGCGGATCCTCCTGAAGAGATGTACGGCAGTAAGAAGGGGGAATTTGAGGAGGCATACAAGCACATTTTGACCGCTGGCACTTTCGCGGATGGGATCATGCCTGAGATCGCTCCGCAACATCATTGGATAGGATGGGGTCCAATGGAGCGACGATTCCAGACTTGAAGTGGGGATCAACGGATTAGAGGCAGATGGAAGACAATGGCCGTGTCATGGATATGTAATCAATCTGTTAGCAAAACAGAAGCAGAGCTGCACCTCTATGCTGCTCTTCTGACACTGGGGAGCTGGATCTGGGGCAGATCTTTATATAGACGTACTTGCCCTCCAGAGGGACAGTGAATGCAATTCGACCTCATAAAACGTCGCTTCATGTCATGAGTAGCTGATTCACCATGCTGACTATGCTTGCATGAGCCCCAGTTTTCACATCCATATCATGGACGCCCGCGTAGGGTCTTCGAGTTTTGTGGACACAGTCTCAGCCATGGACTACAAGTCAACCCTTCTCGCAGCATCTGCAACGTCGAGGAGATGAAAGGTGACGGAAACCACGCATCCTCGGATTGCGAGGAGCCCGAGCTCAAGCCACATATATGATGACGCCACGAGTCCGAGTAGTTCGATCCAAGAAATTTCGCGTCGAGCGCTTCCATCTCATTCGCGTTCATGGCATTAATTTCTTGTGTTTATACTTTGATGCGATGACCAAGATGATGCCCAGCAGCTCCTTTGCTGCCATTGGGCTCCACACTCCCTTCCTTCGCATGCCTCTAACCTCGCGATCTCGCATACTTCTTACCCTTCCTCATCAGTATCAACGTCGATATGCCTCGCGAAAACTTCGATCCTCTGCGGCGGCCACGGTCGAGCCTCCATCTCCTCAATCGCTGACGACCGCAGACGCGCCGCCATCGAATCCGTACGACTTCAGCGACAAGATCAATCCGCCGTCCACAACGCTACCTGCACCTCTGGTCGTTCCTGAGAGGCAGCCTGATCAAGGGACGATCAAGTACTACACGTCAGTGGGCAGGGCATACTGGGGCTTCTACAAGACGGGCGTGAAGAATGTATGGCGCAATGCTCAGGAGCGACAACGCCTGGTGCGTCGGACGCGGATGAATAAGAAGACACCTCCGCCGGCTATGCCAGACACGAAGCGGAACTCTGTGCTGGATGAACGAGCGCTGGGACAATATGCAAATTACCCATTCACGCGGGCTGAGTTCCAATTCTTCACGCGAGCTTGGAGCGATGCAAAGAGGATACCTCTGTTCGTCATTCTGCTGGCAGTCTTTGGCGAATGGACACCGTTAATTGTTGCCTTCTGCACACCAATCGTGCCGTACACATGTCGGATACCGAAACAGATTCGGAAGTCGAGGGAAAAGCTGGAAGAGAGGCGGTCACTGTCTTTTCGAGGTGTCCTCGGTGGTGTGCCCACGGCGCAGAGATCTGGCACGAATGAGGATGTACGGTCCCTGGATGAGCTGGACTCCGTGCAGATAAGTCACATCAGTCGGAGTCTAGGATTGTACTTCAACTTCTGGGAGAGACTTGGTGCCGTGTGGCCGCCTCAAATGCTTCTGAAGCACCGATTGAGGAAGAGATTGCAATATCTTGAGTTAGACGATGCGCTGCTACGTCGGGATGGAGGAATCTCGCTGCTCAAGGGCGATGAAGAGATTCGACTGGCGGCTCAAGACAGGGGTATCGATATCTTGAATCGCAGCACAAAACAAATTCACGAGCTTCTTGCAGCCTGGGAAACGCAGTCGGGACGTGGGAAGACTCTAAGCATGTTGCTCAGTCGGTGAGTGTGTTCATACGTCCAAGGCAAGAGTACGCAATGAGTGACTGATTCTCTATCAGGCCTTCTGTATGGCACACTGCAGACGACAGGAGAGGCAGATAAGGAGTATCATTGTGTAAGAATACATTTTTGTTTCCAAAAGATACCCCGCTGTACCAAGAACTACCAAAATTTCGAGACTCGCGTTCCCGCCACACCACCGGCAGCTTTCTTCTGAGCTCAGAACTTGTATTCCAAATGCATCGTCTGGGCCACCTCGAGCGCCTTCACACGTTCTGACGGTGTGATCTTCAGCATCCGTATCATCCATCTGTTGATCTTGATGGAGTATTTGAGGCTCCACTCCAGATGGCCTTCACCATGGTAATGCTTTTGATGTCCCAAGCCCTTGCGTAGGTCCGGTCGGCTGCTGATCTTAGTTATCCGTCTCGGTATCGATGCCTTCCAAGGCTGACTCTTGTACTCGAAGGTGGAATTCGCGCGCAAGATGTCGATGGGAGGCTCGCCAACCGCCAGATAATGGATGATCGCTCCCAATGACCACATATCCTGCTCCATGCCTGCATAGTGCGGGGCGGCGACGTGCTCGGGTGCTTGCCAGTCGTGTGTGCCACCGTTGGAGTAGATGGGCTGCCAGTTGCCACCGTTGTCCCGCACCTGCCTCGCGGCCATTCCGAAATCACCAAGCTTGACCATGACTCCATACGGTTGACTTGGGTCCGATTTGAGCAAGATGTTTTCCGGCTTGATGTCGCGGTGCACGATCGCGTAGTTCCGTCGATGGACTGTGTGGAAGGCTGGTGTTGGCCATCCAGTATGGAGAAAAGCGAGGGCTCGACCCAAAGATGTTGCAACGTGCCAGAGAACAGCTTCCGGGATTGGTTTCTTTCCCTCTACGAAAGTCTCGCGGTAGTCCGACAGGCTACCTTGCTCGCAGTACTCGAGGAAGAGCACGCTGACACCAGGAATAGGCCAATCTGGGAACCACTCCTCTATCATCCTCACCAGGTTGCTGTGTTGTCCGATTGCCGTCTTCAGCATGTGGATCTCATCCCTCGCATCGCTCTCCTTCGCAAAGATTTTGGCCACTGCGTAGTTTCCAGGCACGTTCGAGCGCTCGACCAGCATTGCTCGCCCCTGTCCTCCCTCACCGAGCTGCTCTCTCACCACGAAGACAGCGCTTGCCGAGATTCGTCGCTGAACCCAGTCGTACCAGGTGCGGATTTGCTGTTTGAAAGCTTCGGCATTCCGATCATTTGGTCGAATCGGTTGAACGTCCGGTTGCAATGGAACGCCACCTGGTAGCATGGCGCTGCTCGCTCCCGACCACGGCGACGCCGATGAAAGATCCGCTCTCGCAAATGCATGGTTGCGGTCCAAGTAAGCAAAGCCGCCTGCTACTGAGTTTGGCGTGACTGGTGACGAGGAGATGATGATTGGCGCGTGCTTGCTGCCTTGAGCTTTGTTCATCTGTCCGTTGACGAAGTAAAGCTCCTGGAGTGGGGTCTGGTTTAGCCGGCGCTTCTTTTGTGGACGTTGGAAGATGAAGTTGCGCATGGCGGAAAGAAGGCGACTGCGAAGTGGTGTCGATTTGATGGAGTTGCCAGTTGTAAAAAATAGAAAGAAAACGGTGCTGTGGTATCGTAGGACGGCCTCCACATAGCGACACGTTTGTGCAAGCCACGAAGGTGGTCACCGACCCGCAGTGAATGATTTGAGCAGTGGTCAGGGTCAAGTTCTTTACCTATTGTCGCGGCAAGAATGATATTCTTGAATCATATCGTCACCGTGCGCCGATCGGAAAGTCGTTCGGTGGCACAGCGATCTGAGAGCCGTGAACAAGCGAGGTGAAGAACAATTGAGCGGTGTCTCACGCCATCATTGCAGCTATGGTTTGACGTACTATTGTCCTTCTTGGGCTGCGAAAGTCTTCGTAAGGAGTGGAAGCGCAGAAAGTTTCTAGTGATTTTGCAGATGCGGGTAACCTTAATGTATCACGTTGGCACCCAACGCGGCATTCTAGTAATGAGCGGTAGCCTGTGCAGCCTGTGAACTTCATTCTAATGGGTCATATTCTGAGGTCCCTGTGAGAAAGTGCCTGCCGTGGTTGACTTCAAGGAGAAAAGTGCGCCTTCCTCGTTCTGCACATGACGCTGTGCCTGGTAGAGTGCACCAGGCTTGTTGGTGTGGGAGTCACCACAAGGTATACATTTCAATCACAAGAAAGGCGACTCACAAAGACTTAAAGCGAGCTTAATTCATTCTTTTTCAGGCGCACGATGTACCAGTCGGAACATGCGGTGCTTGTGCATCTTGCCATATCCTGATGATCTGCAGCTTCTCGAAGCCTCCCTTCTTACCGCTATCACCGACGGTCTCCGCATGCCAGCCACCCTCCCAGAATCTGATCCGAGCCTTCACGTCCTTTGGCTTATTCTGCGCACAGAGCAGGACATACGCCACACCGCGCTCTGCCGACAGCATCTGAGGCAACTCATCAAGAAGGCGATTGGTCGTTTCCATGCCTTCATCGCCTCCAGCATAGCTCAATGAGAGAAGATGAGAGTCGCGCTCGAAATCTGATGAGTACTCGCCCTCGAGGATCTCTGGTAGCTCCTCCGTTGGCACATATGGCGGATTGAAGATCAAGATGTCGACTTCTCCAGGTCGAATCGAGCTCGCGAGGTCCATCATCAATGTGTCGCCAAAGGTAGCACTTGAAGCTTCATCCGGGGCATTAGACTCGGTGATTGCTTTTTGGACGGTCTGTGCAGACGCCTGGCAAGCGAGACGATTGACATCAGTGCCAAAAGTTATTATGTCCTGCCTACCAAAGATCTTCTTGGCCCATGATGTGACAAACCCAAGCACGACACCTGACCCTGTTCCCACCTCGAGAAGTAATGGAGCAGAGCATCGACATGAGAAGCGTTCGGAGAGAAAGGCTATTTCTGAGGGTTTTGAGAGGGTGTCAATCAGGAGGAATGAGTCCTCTGCAGGCTCGTAGATGTTGTCGAAGTTGACATGGCTCGTCGATGGAGTCGGTAGCATATCTGCCACACTTTTTCATTGTCCATCGCGGAATTCGAGGACTGATGCAAGAGCAAGGAGAAGGTGCAGGTCGAGACCATCACGTGGAAAATTTCGACAGGAAGGAAGGCTTAGCCCGAAGCGGCTAGAAGTTGTTCAGCAGGCAGCAGGGCTGCAGCCTTGCGCACGGTCCGCTTTTTCTCGAGTATAAAGACTGGCAGACTTCCCAACTTCTTCCTTCCTTTCTTCACTCGCGCAACTATCCACCTTCACTGGTGCGAAAAGTACGCGATTCAAATTTGGTCAACTTTGAAACGATACAGAGAAGATTAGCATGGCCCCTGCACAAGGATGACACGCTCAACAAAGAGAAGCTACCAAGTTTTTTCACTGTTGCATCTTGCCTGCGTGGCGGGACAATGGAGAAGAGACTGATTCAGGCATAGCATGTATTGATGCATGAGACCAGATGACTGCGCTGTGGTTGTAATGTCGCTGAGGTGCATTTTCTGACCACTTTCAGGACTGTGCTCTCATCTGTTCAGTACTACCATCTCAGCATTCTGCCACATGGCGAAGGCACCTTCGCCCTCATCATCAAATCCTCCGGCGCAAGCAACGCTGCTGGTCTGGAAGATATCTTCCACACCTTGAGCCTTAGGTACCAAGGCTGTTGTACTAGTACATTATCGCAGCCTTTCACTTGAACACAGGCTCTTATCCTGAACACACGTTGAGCCGGGCATGCTGGCTTTGGGACGTTGCTCTAGGGATGTGCCTGACGGCGAAGTCATACAGGCTGCTCGAGTCCGCTTGTTGCTACCAAATGGCTCAGGCCGTAGTCAGAATGGTCACGAGACTCTCACACCACGAGGAAGTCGAGCTTGCGGCACATGGTAATCTCGTACCTCTGTAAATGATGTGCGTTATGTATACTGATGTATGCTTACTTGGGCTCTAAATTGATCTTGACTGTATTGTCCCCAAATGTCAGCTCGATATCGCCCTTTGCTGGCTTTGTTGCGTGGTAGAACAGCGAGATCTCCCTCACACCTGCAACTCCTCCATTCTCCCTGACCAAACGCAAGTCCTCATCGCTCTTTGCTTCGACGAGCGTGACGACAGGGCAAGACTGCAGATCCGAAGATTGAGAAGCTGGCTCCTTCAGCGCCCAAGATCTCGTGCTTCCCTCGATCTGCTCTCCGATGACTGTATCGTATGTCCTTTCGAGGTCATTAATCCGGTCTGCTGCGGCGACGATCACCACGCTCTTCACGCCAACAGCTCCAGAAGGATGCTGGACATTCTCAGATGGCACGCGCAGCTTCCTCGGTGTCACATCATGGCAAAAGAAGGGCACGCTTCCTCTCTCCGTATCCGCTTCCGGAAACGTGACAACCCATTCGACCTGCTTGCCGTCACCCCTCCTCCTCCCTCCTTTGTGTGGCTCATCGTACAGGCCTTGCTCGGCAAGCTTCTCGACATCCTTCACATCGCTGCTCGTAAGAGCCCAGTCGATGATAGTCCCCGCGCTCTTCTGACCCCACCAGTGGCCTTGCTTGCGTTGCGGGTCATCGTCCACGAAAGCAATAAATTCCAGGTAGACACCGCTTGAAAGGACCACAAGCTGATTGTATGTTTTTCCATCTGCATGCGTGCCTCCTGGAGTGATCGTGAATGCGTCTGTCAGTGCTTTTGGGAGATTGTCTACCGCCTTTGCTGGAAGCAGAATGATGATGTGGTCGAGTGCGAGTTTTGATGCTTCAGACATTGTTGTGCTCTAGATTTAATGGACGAAATCCCAGTCTCACACATTCAATGTATTTGGAGAATCATCACTAGGTTGAAGATGGCTCGAGTGCATTCGTATTCGTACTGTGGATACACCAAGCCCTGAAAGAGGAAAGAGGGGAGAGCTAGTCCATCAAGTGACGGTATCACAACATGAATTTTGATTCTTGTCATTGTAGTATTGCACCAATCGTGGTCATTATTGTACATTGTTTTTGGAGCCTTTTGCAGCCACTCATCATCAAAACTCGAGTGATCCGAGGACTAGTGCTCGTGTTGCGTCATGCCCAAACCATTCCATCAACATCAAACGAACGGCCCGCCAACGCCTGACCTTGCCCGTCTACGGTATCTACAGATCGAGAGACGCTGCTCTCATTACTTTTTGATTGAAGAAGGATCCCTCCGGCGGTCGCGTGCAGCTGTCGAGTCTCAGGTTCAACCAGACTCTGTCCATGATGTCACCTGAGATCCAACTGGAACGGCTTGAACTTGCCGCCGACAGTGGCACAGCGTGGGCATCTCGCCAGACGTCCTCGCTGCTGCTCCGTGCTCAGCGCATCCACGCAGTCCTTGCATAGTCCGCATATGCACTCTGTGCAAGCAAAGCTATCTCTCAGAATACTGAGCGTCCTGCAGCCTGCGCAGTAGATCTGGACTAGATGGCCAGGATTGGCAACTGGGAAGGTGGGCGAGGCGTCATTTGATGTGGACAAGCCCTGCGAAGACATGTGAAAGTTGATGCCGGATTGCTTGCTTGCAATGCTGGAGTCTGCGGATTCTACGGAAGGAAAGGGTTGGAGATCGCCCATGTCTGGAGGAGGTGGCGTTAGTGCTTGCTGAAGGGGAGAAGCGGTATACGTGTGCATCATGTTTCCTTGGAAGTGGGGATGATGCATCAGTGGAGGGAGCGAATTCCGATTGCTTTGCTTCGGAGACGGGGGCATCTGTTTGCCACACAATGTGTCTTAGTATCTCTCGTCGAAACCACAATGGGGGAGGCTGTGGATCGAGATCACATACTGGCGTGAGATCACGGCTGTCTTCCTCGGTGGCCGAGGCAGCAGCTTCGATCAGATCTTCCCAACGGCTTCCAAACTTGTTGGCCATGCTTCCAGGCTCCACTGACAAAGTTTTTCGGTCATAGGAATTTCTTCGTGCATGTTCTTTGGACTTTGTCCGTTCGTGCTTGGGCTTCCGGGCATTTTGGGATACAGACAGCTTTCGCGGTCGATTTGGCTTACCTAGTCGGTCTCGAGGCGGGATGCTTGCGCGATGGTTGAAGGGCGGCGACCTCGCCAGCGAGGAGGGGAGCAGTTCTTTTGTGCGGGGCGTGCCCATGTCGGGGTAGTAGTCGTTGCTGTTGAAGGCGAGCTCGGGCTCGATGGGGCCGAAGCGGGCCCGCGGCTTGAAGGCGGCTTCCTCGGAGAACATGTCCTGGAGGGTGCATGATTAGTGTTTGCTATGGAGGGATGTGGATGGATACACAGGAGATCATTATGTGAGCGAGGCTGAGAGCGAGTCATAAGCAATTGAGAGGCATCCCGTCTCAATCGGCTGACAGCTGCCCTCAACGAGCATGTGAGATGACGCCAAAATCACGTGTACATCACCACAGGTTTACACAGTCCGTTTCCAGAAAGACGTACCGGTTCGGCGTCCCAATGGATCTCGGGCTGCCTAGAATCATGTAGTTGAGCCAACACCTCCGCTGCACTGGTGGCCGGCAGCAGCGACCCACGGCGGTACTCGTCTGAGCTCCGCGGGGTGGGGTCGTAGCCGTATGGGTCTCTGTAAAAGGAGGGCCCATCCAAGCCATGGCCGCCTTCCTCTGTCAACATAGCGAAAACGCTCTGCGGGCTGCAATACTGACCAGGCGGTCCGACGGACGGCGCGTGGGACGACATGCCCGGGACATTGTGGTGGTGGTTGCCGGTCGAGTGGGAAGGCGGGAGCGGCGGGCGTTCCGAGGGCGGCGTGTTGATCATCAGTGCGAAGCTCTCCTCGGTGGCCGGCAGCTTGGGAATGTAGTGGTCCGGATGCGCACGCCGGATGTGCTCCTGCATCGAGCGGTACCGCTTCTCCTGTGCACCATTGAGTCAGCATTGCCATTTCCCTCGTTGTACGCAGTCAATTTAGTGAGCAAGGCAGGCAGGCAGGCACAGCCGTCACGTCGCACTCGACACAGAGAGGGAAGTGACGTGTGTTGGGACGTGAGGCTGGCCGGGAAGGAGCGACTCGGATGCTCACTCACCCCAAGGCACCGCTTGCGGCAGGCGGAGCCGTCATGGTTCTTCAGCGGACAGACAACCTCGTTCTGCGCGTCCGACACCGAGAAAGAACTCGTGAGCGAATTGCGCGGCGGCATCTTTGTCGCAGAGAACAGGACGTGAAGAAGAGCTTCAGCGGGGGCTGGTGTGGAATCGCCGGTCGAGAGCTAGGTAGCTGAGAGCTGTTGTTGCATGCAAGCTACTACCTGGATGCTTGGTGGGGGATTTGAAGGTGCTCGTCGTTGCTCGGAAGTGTTTGAGGTCGACGCAAGCTGAGGTGTTTCGATTGCGTGCGTCCGACTGGTCTGCGATTTGAAGCAAAGGACCGTGTGTCAAAACTGACGCAGACAGAGTGCGAATTTGGTGAGGGGCAGGCTGGCAGGAAAGCCCGCCGTTGGGCTACCAGCCGCCCTGGGAGTGCTTTTACTGCTTTGCTCTACTATTATACGCTCCCGTCGGCCCATTCATGAAAAATGCTTCGCCCTGGGAAAAGAGCGCCCTTTCTCCGACGCCTGTCTCGAAGCAGCGACTGCGTGGTCGCAAAAAGCCAGAGCCGAATGTCAATCGTATCAGTTGCCACACGCTGATGCGTGAACGCTCTCACCATGATCGCACTGTGATGAGGAAGCTTGTGACCAATCAGTGCCGGACGTTGACGGAACGATAGGCAGGAATGTCAATATTACCAAATGTTACGAGCACTTCACCTGCAGAGAAGGCCTCTCGAGAGTAACTAGACCAAATTGGCCCAAAAATACGCTCATGTGGGCTTCAACAACTTATGCATGATGATTATCTCGGACAACGCTCGAGTCACAGCACTGCGACATGATAATTGAACTGACTTCTTTCTACACGCTGAGATCTGCTGTGTGTGCTTCGAGATCGATTCCCAAAGACAAGGCAGCTCGCGTCATTCTCTGGTTCGACTGGTTGATCTCCAGCTGATATTTTGAGGATCTTGTTCTTTTCTGGTTCGTCACGACCAGAGATCGCCCTCTGAGCTTGGCCCATGCAGCCTGTGATTTGGTCAATGCTTCCTGCCCTAGTGTCTGAACTTTATCCTGGCACGAGCTTGCTGGGATTATTGTCGAGACGTGCAAACGCGCCGTGTTCGCGAACAAGTACCTTATCTTGTTCGTCAATGCAATTGCAGGATCAATTGGTCCTCTCTCTCTTTGCAGTCGACGAGGATCGAGAAGCCAATCTACCTGCCTGCAGCGGACCAATTCTCCATGGCACGCACCTCAAATGCACAATAAGCGAGCCGAGCACATGCCCGTGGGAACCTCCGTCGTTCTGTTGCACCCCGGATCCGTAGTGGCGTCCAAAGAACACCAAGCTCCAATCATGCCTCAGCCTCGCCTCTCTCGTGCATTCATTTTGCGAGAGGAGCATGCAGGTCCTCGCGGGTCATGAAGCCTGTTCGGACAGGGCTGAGAATCGTCAGGCAGTCATCCCATACCTCGCTGCCCTGTCTGTGTTGACCTCGTATCTCAGGAATTGCTGAACTCCTCTCGACATTCCATCCTCAGATGTCTGCTTGCCATCGGACGGTGGCTGCTGCTCGTTGTCTTGCCAATGGCACTGCATATCAAGGCGCTGAACGATGACACAAGCTTTCTCCTTAGCTTCATACCCTCTATCTGCCCCATTGACCAGAAATTCCCCGAGGCCTTTCCAGGTGCATTCACAATCCTAGTAGACCCAGTTGCGCCCTTCGAAAGCGCCGATGAACTGCAGCCGAAACGAAACACATGCATCGCATCGCTGAACGATGTCCCAGAGCCCGATGCGGTGCTGATATCACAGGCACTGCCAGATCACTGCCATGAAGAATCGCTATGCCAGCTCTCGCCGCATATACAATCCATGATCGTTGGCGAGCCAACAGCGATCAAGACGATCAAGAGATGGAGGCACTTTGACCACGGCAACATTTCTTCCCTGCGGCGGTACAAAAGAGGACGAGGCGACACTCTGTTCAGGGTGGAGATCCCACCTCCGTCTCCTTTGGGCACGTCAGGGGAAGTCACTATTGCATTGCTTGGCTCCAAGTCTGGAGGACATCATAATGCAATTGGCATCACATACCGCGAACCAAGCAGCATCCTATCACGGAGTCGCGCCATGACCGGTTCACCACCCATGTCTCGCGCTTCGAGCAGTATCAAGCCACCCACAAGTACAGCATCCATTATCACTTCGACCTCCGAATACGCAGGCTGCGAACCAACTATTGCAGTCATATATAGTCCCCATGGCGTTTCATACGATGTGTTGGAGCCATGGATATCAGGCCATCTTGCTCCCGAGGCAGCGCTACCTCCTGTCGCATTGATCCATTCAACCACTTCTGTGAATGCTCCGTGGTATAACGGAGGCAACATCATCGCAGGCTGTCCTGGTGGTCTTGAACTTGCTCGGCACCTACTACCGACTGCATGGATCGCAGCACATGACGTCGACACTACTGCTGTAGGCGGAGCTGTCAAGAATGTTTGGAGAACGGAGTACAACATGCTAGACGTTGAGACTGAGCTTTGGGAAGAGCTGATGGCAAGAGGCGTCAGAAGAAAACCACAGATTATCCGGCTGGGTGTTGGCGAATCGCTTCGCGTCGACCAGTTCAGCGCGAACAATCTTGCAGATGAGATCACGCAGGAGATCAAGGAAGAAGAGGAGATCGACGGCAACGAGGCTGAACCGACAGCGCGCGATGAGCACGCGGACGAAAGTACGAGTGTGCAAGTCTGAAAGAACCCCTCTGCCTTATGAAGCAAAAGTGCTGGATTTGAACTATCCTGAAGTTCTGCCAACATGAGGCAAACAAGCCTTCAGGAGCCCAGAACGTTACATCTTGCATGGTATGTTCTCCCCAGAAGATCATGCTCCCACCTACCATGTACGTCATCTGATCGCACTTCCACAGCCTACCCGATCACAGTCCGCTCTCTGTGGTACATTTCCTCGTCCCGAGACAGCTTTAATAGCGCATATGCTGCATCAATCATCTCTTGGTCGAATCTGAATTTGATCCCGGAATGGTTGTCGACGAATGTCGACTCAACCGGCTCCCAGGCTGGACGAGAGGGCGAGACGGGAGCGTTCGGTGGCTCGATCAGGGTGTCATCACTGTCAGAATCGTATGCGTAGTCTCGTGCTGGGCTGCCAGCACCGTGTTCGTTCTGCAACTCTGATATCGATCGGTCCACTGAAGCAGTGTCCGAGGACGCGGCTGATGGCGGGGTCTTGCTCTTCTTTGCAGATGCTCGTTTCCGCGACGGGCTCTGCTTCTTTGGCTCAGCAGGTTTGCGAGCCTTCTTCTGCTGCGCTGGAGCGGCAGAATCCTTCTGCGCCCGCTTCCTCTTTCGTGGGGTTTTCGAGCTCGACGCTGCGTTCTGAAAAGACTTAGCTGTCCGTGGCGACTGCGATACCCTCATCATCGGAGTCGAATCATAATCACTTACGTTGGTCTGATCCCGGCCTTCCTGGTCCGTTGTTGCTTTCTTTGACGACGACGCGCCTGCTCGGAACCTGCCCATGAATTCCGACTCAGGGGGCTTGGGCTTCTTGGTTCGTGGTGCCGACTTCTTTGCGGCGGACTTGCTTGGGCTCTTGACAGTGAGCTTGAGCTTTTTGGGGCCTGACATGGTGTCGATGTTGTAGGATATGCTATGTCAGAGTTGATTTGTGGTTACATATTGGGCTGCATGGGAGGAATAGGCACGCTATAAAGGAATATGGACGGGCTCTCTCTAATGCGATTATCCTAATCGGGCTGGGAAGTATATCTTTGTTGGATCATTCTGGCGGTACACGTCTAGACAGGATCAAAGCGAAGGTTGAGTAAACGAAGTATATTTCTCGATTAGGAAACGACTTATTGTATATCTCCTTTGGCCATCAGATGGGTACCAGTGTAGATGACACAGATTCATAGCTGCGTGTGCAGTACCGACGAGAGAGGTATTGGCAGCAGGAGGAGTAGCATGCGGTTTTGTCTGCTTCGCGGCAGCTCGGTCCAATTGGCAAGCTCACTCCCGAAACGCAAGCATTTCCCATGCGCTTCTTGAATATCGCTTAAGTCAGGGTTCAAGGTTTGCAGTTGGTAGAACCTAGCAAACCTCAAAGTTCAATATATCCAGGAGCCAACACGAAGGGCGCCGTATCTCACGATGTATGTCGTCAGAGCGCGGACCCTGAAAGTTCTACCACCAACTGCATACGTTTCGTATGTGTGCAGCGGCGAGGGAAACAAATGACTATTACGATTAAGCGGAGAGTGAGCTCGGATACCGAAAACGATTCCTGTCTCTAATAAGACGTCGACTAACTTCGTCTGACGGCGGTCTCATTTCCTGCTGAATCGCTTCCGCTCGACGCTGGAGCCCTGTCCCACCAATGCGTGGCCTTTCGGACTGAACTTCGTCCTTCGCGACCCAATGCCGTTCACGTCTTTCGCTTCGAATGGGGTTCATATCGCTTTTGATTGCCAACAAGTGATTAAAGACTTCGTTGGAGAGGCAGACAGCGGCATGGATGGTCACGAGCTCATCCTCGAGGCGTCTGCACGTCGTCCTCAAACAAATGATTGCTATAGGGAAAGTCACATCCGACATATAACGTGCTGAAGACGGAATCCAATCCTGAGATGGGAGGGAAAGAAGGCACATTACACAAGACATGATCGAGCAAAGAGCCTAAGGTGAGCTCAGACAGCCAGAAAGTCATGATCAATTGTGCCCAGATCCCGCCTTGCCATCGATCGTCTCCGGTTCCGCTGCTGCAGCCCCACTAGAAGTGCTTCGGCTTGATTCCATTGCTGTCGGCCACCGAAAACACAAACGCTGCCATTCAACGAAGTTGCTTCCTCCACCATCACCACCTGCCATCTCTCTCCAAAATGTCCAGGAACACAGCAGGTGCTAGCCGCAGCGGATGTAATTGTCTCCCTCCGTCAACATATTGCTCATCGCCGTGCTTATAATGCCGCAGCCCCTGGTCTAGTCGGAAACATGCGCGAGAGGTCGGAGACAGAGCGTCCCGACAATGGAGACGCACAGCCTGGGCGAGGTAGGAACACACTTTGCTGTTAATGCGGTACTTCAGGGGTAACGATAGGGAAGGTGCTCGCTCACTTACAGCACAAGCTGCGGGAAGGGGCCCAAGGGGCGGCCGTCCGGGTAAGTACTTGCTCCGTACTGCTGCTTGCTTTCAACCCCTTTTTAACGTGTGCATGCAGTTCCGCCAGCTTTAAGAGGTGACAGCGAGGAGAACGATGACGCTCCAGGTATCGTGAGTCTGCTCCGATCATGAGCGGTGCCTAAACGTTGAAGACTAAGCAATAATATCACCACAGGTCATCATTAAGCTGAAGCTCATCGGCACAGAGAAGACTACAGGAGCCATCCCTGTTGACTCCAAGGCTAAGGCCCTCAATAGCGGCACAAAGATCACCGTGGATCACTTAAAAGCATTGGCTGGTAACATGAACGCCGTGTTTGCTTATGAGGTCAACTACGGGTGGATTGGTGGCGGTAACCAGCGGACGTTGCTCTACGACGATGAGGAGCTCGACGTGGCCATACAACAGGCCTGGGCTGACCACGAAGAGAAGATGCAGGACGGAGATGCTGATGGCTTGGTCGATAGAGATGTGGTGGAGTTCGTCATCGAGGCATTCACCGAGACCTGAGAATGGTCGTCCTTATCTCAGGGGAAGAGATCAGGGGCATGAGATTGAAGCATCTGTGCATGGAGATGCGAAAGGTCAATTATGGTAGAGAGATGGAAGGCAGGCTAGAGAAAGTTAGCGATAGGCTAGGCTGAAGAATGCGAGACTTCGACACTTCTCCAAGAAATAGAAGGCTTCCGCGCTGCAGGCCAAGTGTTCCGCTCCGTCACCGCAAACAAAATTTCCTTTCCGTACCGACACCGGGATTTCGTTCTCCCCTCGCCATTTCCACAACACCCCGTCTGCGACCTCGACCAACCACTTGGCAGCTAAGCACATAGAGCCTACAAGATGGTCGACTCAAGCCCAGGTAAGAGGCCTTGAGCGAGTACTTGTGAGACATTACTGACGTCAATTGTTCATAAGACGAGTGCGCGACCCAGGTCGATGGCCACCGCGTGCTCTCGAGAATCACTCAATTCTTTGAGGTGGAAGATGACGCGGGAAACAAGGTCCGAAGCGCCAAATTTGCAGTCGACGTCGCCCGTAGCTTCGGAGGGGTGTCGTCCAAGCAAGCGGAAGCGGAGTTCCTAGCTACATTCGACGAGTACATGAAACGCGTGGGCGAAGGTGAGAACATTCGGGTGGAATCAGGACGAGGGCTGGCTAATGAAGCTGCTAGTGTTGAATGGTAGCGAGGCTCCTGATTCCGAGAACACAGTTGAAATTGTCGCTGGTCCGGTTGCCGAGAATGGTATGCGATGTCATCCTGCCTTTGTTTGAACATCAAGTCTAATCGCTGCATCAGAGAGCGAGTACGACGGTGACGACCAATACCAGAGCGAGGTCCGCAAACCGTGTATCTTCGATCGTGACCTGGTCAGTGGTATTATCGCACTGGAGTCCAACACAGACTGATTCATTCTTCAGGTCCGCATCAAGATCGTGGAGCCAGGAAGCCAGACGCCGATGGGATGCGCGCAGCTGATCGTCAGTCAGACGACTAAACAGGTGCTCAATTCCATGGATCAAGTCACTATGCTGCACCTCAATCCCTTGGTTGGCAATCGACGCACCGTGTTCAGCTACCACAATCTTTATGACCACGGGCACCGTGACATCCTGTCCTGTAATGCAGATCTTGAGCATGCAGTCCACACGACTGAGCTGAGAGAGAAGGGTCGCCTGGTGTTGTACATTGAGGCGTGGATGGAAGCATGACCGCGCCGAAAGTCATCGCGATGCAACACGGCACGCTAGCTATTTGTTGTCGAGAAGATGCCTTGATGAGAAAAGTGAGGATGAAGTGAAGAGGATGTAATTAGGGATGAGATATACGCGTGTATGATGGCACGTGTCAGACGCGCCTTCCCGCGTAATGGACGCGTTTTCTGGCGGGCATTGTTCCTGCCCCATGAATTAACCGCTGCCTTGACCACCGTCTTCTCGCAAACAAACAAAACGACGTGTCACTCGCAAATCACTCGCAAATAACTCGCATCTTCCTCACAAGCCAACATTGTACCACACAACATAAGCATCTCGCATTCAGCTCCAGCATACAAAGTTTAAACATTGAAAACACCCCACTATCACACACCGCTTCATCTACTTCACTTTTACACAACCACACTATCTTCACGATGTCGGTCGTAACGCTCCTCGACGTGAAGGTGCTCAACAACCCGGCCGGCTTCAGCGACCCGTACCAATTCGAAATCACGTTCGAATCACTGGAGCAGCTGCAAAAGGACCTCGAATGGAAGCTGACCTACGTCGGGTCCGCCCAATCGTGCGTGCCCCAAGACATTTCCTTTCACACCTCTCTTCTCTCAGCAACGCTGCAGAAGCAACTCGAGCTAACTACCCTGTACAGCGCGGAGCACGACCAGGAACTCGACTCGCTCGACGTGGGCCCCGTCCCCGTGGGCACGAACAAGTTCGTCTTCGAGGCGGACCCGCCCAACACGGCCAATATCCCCAGCTCCGAGATCTTGGGCGTCACCGTGATCCTGCTGACGTGCAGTTATGATGGGAGGGAGTTTGTGCGCGTGGGCTACTATGTCAATAACGAGTACACGGAGCCTGAGCTGGCGGAGAATCCGCCTAGCAAGCCGGTGATTGAGAAGATTCGCCGGAATATTCTGGCTGAGAAGCCGAGGGTCACGAGGTTTGCTATCAAGTGGTGCGTTGCTTTCCTTCTCTACCTGCGCTCTGATCGAGTGTCTGCTGCTCACACGTCAAACTCAACAGGGACACCGAAGCCTCCGCACCACCAGAATTCCCACCAGAACAACCAGAAGCCGATGCCCAACCCGACGACGAAGCCGCCTACGCCGCCGACGAAGCCGCAGAAGAAGCCGCCGAGGAGGAAGCCCTCACCGCTGCCGGCGCCTCAGAGACAGCCACACCTGCTAACGGCGAGGACGCCGAGATGGCTGATGGCGACGCCGAGATGAAAGGCGACGATGACGCGGCCTCGGATGCGGGCAGCGAGGACCTCGAAGCGGAGAGCTCAGGCAGTGAAGGCGAGGAAGAGGGTGATGAGGAAGAGGCGGGCGAAGACGAGGATATGGAGATGGGTGAGGCGGCGGAGGCGGGGAAGGCGGCGCCCGGGCCTGGTCCAGGTGCACCCGAGTTGATGGCACATTAGGAGATGATTGTTGGCTGACGAGTGATGTCGCGATGGGTAGATGATGACTGGGTGCTGATTGATCGTGCGGATGCGCGGGAGGCTTGGGTGCTTGTTCTCAAGGATGGGCCTTCCGATTTCAACTCTCAATTGGATGGCACGTACGACTCATTCAATGCACACATGGATGCCTTGGACGCGTCCTTCCATCCGAGCGTCCTGTTTGCGGATTCGAATGGCATGGCGGACGACTACGAGCTTTACGATGGACGAAGATACCATATACCGCGCGGTGTGCCTCCAGATGTTTAGAGAAGGGGCGAGCATGGTGCATGGCATGGGATGCGATGCGATGAACTACGTTTATTCTTTTGTATGGACATATCTTATACATGATTGTAGCATGTCATGCTTCTGCGATTCAAGAAGAAGTTTTCATGACCTTCTGTTTAGTCCATCTCAACCTACTGCTGCTTGAACTCGTCTAATAGCCCTCCAGGACCTAGCTTTCCGTTCTCCTCAAGGTCAAGCAGTATCCTCTGGATCAGGGGATTCAGATCCATCCGATCTCTCTCCACGGTGCGCCGCTCGTTCTCCTCCTTGATGTTCTGCGCGCGGATCGCCTCCTTGAGCGACTCAATCTTGGAGACCAGCTCCGCGCTCTGCTCGAGGAGCTTTTCTGCGCTGAGCTCTGCGTATTCTGCTTCCGTCTTTGCCTCGGCGAGTATGTCCGCTGTGAGTCCGATTTCAGGGTCTGGTGCGAGAAGTGCGGTATCGAGTTTGGGAGCGCTGTCCCTCCACTCTTTGTTGAGCTCGTCGAGCAATGTCTCGACTCGATGCACACCTCTGATCGCCTCTGCGACCTCGCCTCTCAACCGCACGCGCGCATCTCCCACAAGCGCCATGAGATTGAACATGACACCCCCACCGACCTCTTCGAACGCAGCCATCCTCCCCGCAAGGTGTGGCGCAGCGTCCAGATACCAAGATGCGGGATGCGTGTACGAGCCTATGCTGAGGGGCGTGGCGGACATGCCGTCGAGGTAGAGGATGGAGTTGCTTTGCGGGTCTGGGGAGGGGATGTAAGCCACGTAGTGGAAGCCTGAGTCTGTGTCATATGCTGGCTCGTTCGCGTCTTTGGATTCGGAGGCTATGTTCTTCTTCTTGGGAGCGTCGGAGTCGGAAAGGGAGATGGCGTCCGCGGAGTCGGTGTCTTCGGTGTACCTGCTCTTGTTTGCCCGTTTCTTCTTCTTGTTCTTCTGCTGCTTTCCTCCCTTCGCCTTGCCATTCGACAAGGGTGGAAGACCATTCACCAGCCTTTCCTTCTCCCTCTCCGCTTTCCTCGCAGCTATCTCTTCGTCACGCAACTTCTTATCGCGCGCCTGCACAGCCCTCTTGTACTTCCCCTCAAACACCCGATCAGCAGCCCACACATCCACTTTACTCGCAAAGGAATTGTGTACAGCCCTAATCCCCTCGTGTTCATTCACACAATGTGCCTTCTCCATCGGTGTCAGGGCCAGTGTGTCCTCCCTGAAATACTCCAGAGACTTTCCCAGCTCCACTTTGCCTTCTTGCTCTTGTGAAGAGGAAGAGGGAGAGGGAGGCAAATTCATAAGGATGTTCAACATGGCAATGCTGGCACACGCGTTGGTGGCCGGCAGCTGATTCGCGAACCATACGTCTCCCTCCCCCTTTCCCTGGCCCTCTCCATCCACCTCAGGCGAAGGAGGGACGTAATCGCTATCCTGGTACTGGAACAGGAAGATCAGTCCATACACAGGCGGTTGCAACATGGCAAGTCCAAACTCCAGATCCGTGATCTCCTCCGTCACGATGCCGGAGGTGCCTAGACCGCGCAAAATAGCGTTCATATACGTGGGGTTCGATTCGATTTCGAGCCAGCCTTTCCACTTCTGCAATTCTTCGGCAGTGAGTGGGATATATGGCGGATGGAAGTCTTTATCGCGGAGTTTGGGTGTTTGTTCCTCCTCGTCCTTTGGGTCGGGGCGGAGGCGCTTGGACACGGAAGGTGTGAGCGACAGGGATTGGGAACGACGCCGCTTGCTGGATGTGGTGGAGGGGGCGTGGAGTTCGTCCTCGGATGAAGTAGGTGAACCCTGCTTGCTACGTCGTGAAGGTTGTGCTCGCCGGCCTGACCTCCTTGGAAGCGACTTTGGAGTTGCATCTTCTGCTTCGTCGTCGTCAGCGGTATTGGTCTCTGTGGTCAGCCGAAGCTGTGTGGCGGCTTCATCCTGAGGCGGTTGCGGCGCAGTTGGCAGTGACGAGCTCAGCTGATCTTCTTCAGAATCTGGGACGTATCCATTCACTTTGGTGGAGGGCGCTATTGCCTTGGGCGGTGATGATTGGAGCATCTCGTCTGAGCCTTCATCTGAGCCTTCGGAGTCTTTGATGTGGTGCCCATTTGTCTTTGGCACATGCTTTTCAGCTGATATTGGTTCCGGTGCTTGCAAAGAGGGTACTTCTTGTGTACCATCGTGTTCACTTCTGGCAGCAGTCAAGAATCCATCTTTTCCAGCGCTTTCGATGGGATCCGCTTTAGGGCTCAATTCCGCCATGGAGGAAGTGCTATTAGGCACCACATTGTCAATCGCTGCCATGCCTGGTGATCCTTCGTGAAGATTATGTCATGTACTAGTCGACTTCGTCCAGGTCCCCAGTCTTGGAGGTTTGTTCGATGATCTCAAGAATTTCGGTGACCAAGGCGAAATCGTGGCTGGATGCCTTGCGGTCAAGTAGGCAGTCGCACAGCGTGTTGCCGAAATAACACGCGGAAAGATGTATTTCGACCTTGCACCATTGCGGAAGAGTACTTCTTGTGCGTTTCTAGCTGGAGAAGAGCGGATTCCAAGTGATAATGCAGTGCCTGCACAATGGAGGAGAAGGCTGGTGTTTGCTATTGTCGTGCAGAAAGCGAGCGTCGGCTGCGCAATCCGTGATCGATCTTTACCACGAGCACTTCGGATGGTATTGAGGAAAGGTCTGGAACTCCAGTTTGATTCGATCAGGTCAGATCACGCTGAATTGAGGTAGAGAAGTCAAGAATCGTGAGGGCGCTGTTCAGTCACCACCTTCAAGTCAGCCCTACGAGAACGTCATTGGTCGCGAACATTTTCCAAGTCGCGTCTCTGTAACTGTACATACAACAAATCGCGTCGACGATACCGCCAACCTCGCTCTCTTTGTTCTCTTTACCAACTCTCTTTGCATCACCAATGATACCCTCTTCATAGTACGAGTCTCCCTTCTGCAGCGCGCAATGCGATGGACGGCACACCTCGCCTCCGAACGGGCGCCTGGCCCAATACTCCACAGACAACATACAGACGATCCAACGCAGCGCCAGCGACAGCGACATCACCGCGATCGAGCAAGCTGCCAGACATATCCACATTGAAGTCAAAAGCCGCGCAGGCGACGGCACCCTCAAACAATGAACCGCTCGTCCCCCTCGGCGTCGTCGACGCCGCCACACAACGGCTCATCGTCGTCGCCTTCTACGTGGCGCTCTGGTTCTGGCGACTATACAACTTCTTCAACCTGCTGCGAACGGGCGAGAACGAGTCGCTGTGGCTGTTCATGAAGTGGATGTTCATCGACAGCACCTTTCTGTTCGGGCTGCCCGCGCTGCGCATTCCATGGCTGGAGTTCTCGAGCCCGAGCATCACCGTCATCTTCCTCGCGCACGTGCTATTCAATGCCTGCCTGATGTTCCAGATTGGGCTGCCGGTGCGGGCGTGGATATGGGCGGTGGTCAAGCTGCTGTATGATCGCGAGACAGGCATCAGTGACAGGAGGGTCAAGCCCGCGGATTTCTTTAGGGATGATGAGTTGTTAAGCGGGAGGCACATTCTGCACATATTACCCGAGGGGTATGTTCTGCATTGGTATGGAAGTTTAGGTCAGAGAAGACTAATAACGATCCAGATCGGCATATATCAACCCCATGCGCGACTCGTTCTGCATCGGCGGCGCAATTGGCTCCGTCGAGCTGCCCATAATGATCAACCAGACCACGACCATCTCCATGGAGCTGCTGCGGCAGGACCTGGACACCCAAGAGACGGACACGCTCTCCATCTCCAACTCGATGCTGAAGAAGGCGCGCAAGACGGCCCTCTCCCACCTCAAGCACCACTCGCCCTCGCAGCCGCTCACACTCAAGTTTCCAGTCAAGAAGACGGGGCTCTACACGATACGGCAGATCATTGATGAGTCGAAGTTGGAGGTGCGGCCGAAGCGGTCGGAGGCGGTGGTGGTCCAGTGTCCGCAGGCACGTGTGCTGCCTACAAATGGCAATAAGTGCAGAGGGGATCTGTCGGATATTGGTTTCGAGGTTATTGGCACGCCGCCACTGCGAGTCAAGTACCGCAAGGTGGTCGGCTCGACGGTGACGGAATCGTCGTTCCAGAGCATCCAACCAGATGACTTCAACTCCCCACTGGCACGACAGCAGCAAGCTCTCGCGACGAAGGCAGACCTCAACGACGCATCGTGGGCTCGACCGAGACGAATTGTGGTGCCAGTCAATGAGACACTTGCGACGAGCGGCTCGTACTGGTACGCAGTGGACGAAGTGCAGGACGCGATTGGCAACACAGTCAGTTACGAGGCGCAGATTGAGGACTACGAGCGAGGCAGTAAGGGCAAAGTGCCGGATACACAGCAGATCTTCATGGTCCACGATCGGCCTATTGTGTCCCTGAAAGGCTACGACACGCAACGCCCGCTCAAAGTCGCAAAAGGCGAACCAAAAGTGCTGCCTGTCACCTTCTCCTCGTACGGCTCGGCACCTATCTTAGATACAGGTCATACGGTCGAGTATGAGTTCACGCCGCAAGATGGCTTGCTCAAGGATGGCGAGCACAACTCTGCCGTCAGCGTGCGGAAGTCGTATTCTTTCAAGAACTCGTATGAGCACTTCCAGATCAGCGAAGCTGGGCTTTACTCCCTTGTTGGTGTATCGACCCCTTTCTGCGCGGGAGAAGTTCGAGAACCTGCCGCTGTCCTGCTGCAAAATCCACCCATGCCAGAGGTCGACTTCGCGCGTTCCGACATTAAGGATAAATGTCATGAGAATACCGTGGGCATGCGCCTTGCTCTATCTCTTATCGGTAGTCCACCATTCAAGATTGATTGGACGGAGAAGACGAGACGAGGAGGGAAGCAGCCCAGACACATGACTTTTGACGGGCTCCGAGGTACAATCGACTTGCAGCCAACCGAAGCAGGAGACTACACGTGGCAATTCACTCAAATCCACGATAAGTACTACAAGGCCGTCAATCTGCCGTCGACAACATTCGAAATGAGCGTCAAGCCTGCAGCTTCCGCGAAGTTCAAGCACGCGGCGAGCAAGCGACCATACTGCCTGAACCAACGAGCATCCTTCCCCGTCGAGCTTCACGGCGATGGACCCTGGAACCTCAAGTACGAGCTCATACTGCCAGGCGGCAAACGCCTCAAGTTCGTGGAGGAGAACATTGAGAGCAGAGAATTCAACATTGAGACGGATCCACTAGATGTGGGCGGTGAATACACCGTGTCCCTCACGAGCATCCAAGCAGGCGGCTGCGCAGAAGATCTCGCCGAACAAAACGCCTTCTCCGTGCGCTACCAGAAGCCTCGCGCGGGCTTCGGACCTTTGGAGGGCAAACGCACGATCAACACGCTTGAAGGCAAGAAGTTAGGCCTGCCAATTCGACTCACGGGCGAGAAGCCGTGGACGCTGCATCTGCGGGATGGCAATGGTGTCATTGGCAAGACGACGCTGCACAGCGAGAATGCGAAGGTGGAAGCCGCTTCGAGGGGCCAGTATGAGATCCTGGGCGTCGAGGATAGGGAGTGCCCTGGTGAAGTGGATGAGGAGGCACGACTATTCGACGTGGAGTGGATCGAGCGACCCGGCGTAAAAATACTGGAGGATCCACCTATCAGCACCGATGGGCGGCGATACACGAAAGAGGCTGTGTGTGAGGGTTACGAGGACTCTTTCGAGGTCGTGTTCAATGGTTTGTTTATCCTATTCTCCCCTTGAAGTCGTCGGCTTTACTAATTTGGAGACAGGCAACGCACCCTACGAACTCATCTACGAAGAACACGCCAAGCCCGACGCCTCTCCCAAGTTCATGCGCAAGAAATCCATTCACGCTGCGCTCTCGTCCGCGACAATCCAGCTCGAAACCGCCAAGGCTGGCTCGTATGAGTACCGCCTTAACGAACTGTCCGACCAGAACTACGACCACGATTCCCGCCGCTTCTCGCCCATCATCCTCCAGCAGAAAGTGCATCCACGTCCAGGCGCCAAATTCGCGCACCCAGGCAAGGTATACAACTTCTGCTCTGCTGGTGCTGCGGATAACAGCGGAAGCAGTGGGGATGAAGTAATTCCCATCACACTGACAGGCGTTCCGCCCTTCCATGTAGAAGTGGAAGTCAAGAGTCTGGGAAGTGCGAAGCCCAATACGCTCACCTTTGACAACATACCCAGCACGAGCTATAACATGCGTATCCCGCACAAGTACCTGCGCGACGGTACATCACACATCTCCCTCCGCAGCGTGCGCGACTCGCGCGGGTGCGAGGCCCGTCCCTCGACGGACAGTCCGGGCGCAGGTCCAAAAGTCAGCGTGGCGATGCACGATGCGCCCTCTGTGGCGAGCATGGAGACATCTGACGATTACTGCGTCGGCGAGTACGTCTCCTTCCGGCTTAGCGGCAGTCCGCCATTCGAGATCTTCTATACGTTCCGTGGTAAGGCGCGCACTGCCACGAGTAATTCGCATAGCTTCAGGAGAATCATCGATGAACCGGGCGAATTTAGTATTGAGGCTATTACGGACTCGGCTTCTGATTGTAAGTCGAGGGTACAGGGAATACGGAAGGTTTTCCACCCCAAGCCGCGCGGATCCGTGTCTAAGGGCAAGGATACCCGCCGCGACATCCACGAAGGTGGCGAAGATGAGATCGTATTCGACTTTGTCGGTACGCCACCATTTGAGTTCTCATACGTGAGGAGAGCGGAGGGCAAGAGTGGGAGGGGCCCTGGTCAGGTCCTTGAGACGAAGACGGAGCGCACGGAGGACGTCAGCGTTAGGAGGAAGGTCAGTGCGGAGGGAGAGTATGAGTTGGTCTCTTTGAGGGATGCCTGGTGTTTGACAACTAGGAATCGTGGAGGTGGTGGCGGTGGAGGGAAGGAGCAGAAGTTGTTGATGGATAAGTAGACTTTGTGGGTGGGGAGATAGGTTGTTGCATGTAGCATGGCGTTGATTGTGCCATATATCAGGTTGTCTAGCAGCGAAATTGAGAACTGTACCAACACGTCAATCACCAGGCTTTCGTACTCTTACACTAGGCATTCGGGGTCGCAGATCTTATCGTTGAGATCCAGGACAAAGCCCCGTCGTAAAAGCCTCTAGGTACACATCATCAAGCCACACCTCAAACAGCTCGCCCTCCCCAGGCGGGTTACAAACAACATTGAAGCTGAACTCCGTGCCCCTCCCCACAACCTGCGGGAACGTCACCGACTCCTCCCTCCACTCACCCTCATCGTAACTCCCGTCAATAAAGCCGATGGACGCCTCCGTGACCCCATCGATCGCCACGTTCAAGATGCACGACATACTCGCCGCTGTGCCCACGGCACGCGCATACCGCAGCGTCATCAAGGTGTTTGCGAAGTCCGCCTCGCCGCGGGGAGCGTAGTTCAGGACTTGCGAGAGCGTCGGCGGCTCCTCGGGAAACGCGTTCGGCACAAAGGAGACGAAGAAGGTGGAGTCCTCGGTGGGAGGGGTCTGCCCGTTGCTATCGTCGCGGGGCGTGAGGGTGGCGCCGTTGGAGAAGCGCCATTGGCCGCGTGGGCGGGGCGGGCCTTCGAGCTCGATGCCGGGGTCTTGAAGGAGGTTCTGTGGGGAGGGATCAGTACTTCTTGGTCGGTTGTGGGTGCGTGAGGGAGGGCTTACACATGTGTTCGTTGGTGGTGGTGGCTCGGCGCTGGACACGCTGCTCGCAATCGAGCTTGTCGGCGAAGGTGAGACTGATGGCAAGGCGGAGACTGGAGGCACAACCGGTGGCGGCTGCGTCACCGGTCTCGTACCAGCTGGACAAGTGGTCCCTGCGATGACAGTCGAGATGGAGATGTTGTCGAGCCAGAGTTCTATCGACGCACTGCCAATGGGGCGAACGCACTGCGTGGAGAAATCGAGCGCATTAAATTGGTTCAACGCGACCGAAATCTCGACAGATCTCGTTGTCCATGTCTGAGGAGTCAGACCGGATCGGAACCCGTAGTCCACGGTGTCCAAGGTGGTTCCTCCAAGCCTAACTTGTAACGTGCAGTCGAATGCCCCGTACACGATGTGCTTTGCAAAGGCGTAGCGGAGGGTGTATTTGTTGACGGTGTCGGATGGAAGGTCTGCTTGACCGACACCCTGCGGCCGTGCGAATTGCGCATCGAGCATTGGTAAGACAATGAACTTGCTGCCGTAGGGCGTGGTGCCCACACCGCTGCCACCGTTGGCGCGCGCATGCGCAAACTCGCCGCTCACGGTCCAGTTCCTGTTGAAAGTATTGACAACGTCGACGGGGAAGTCTTCGAAACTGTTGTCGCGAATGGCCTCCTAAGCTTGGGCGTTAGCATTCTGGGCTCTCGAGTATGCGTGTAAAGCATGGCATCCACATACGCAAGTTACACTGGGCGCAGGCGCGCTGCTGATTGAAGAGCTGCTGACCACGCTGCTGAACGAAGAGCTACTGCTTCCACTGACAAAGGACGAAGTGATCATGCTCGAGATTGTGGCACTTGAATCACTCGTAGCGGAGATGGACATTGACGTGGACGAGCTTGGCGGTGTCCCCGATCCCGAGCCGGGGCAGTGGTTCGCCACAGATGACAGCGTAACATCATCAAGGAGAAGTTGCAGCAATGGAACGCTGGTAGCTGAAGAATCTGAGCAAGTGATCTTCATCTCGAACACATCGCCCGTGGCCAACCCAGGAGGCAGCGTGACCGAGCGTCTCTGCCAGCCGGCATTGTGCAGGCCTGAGTCACGGCCGACAGCAAAACTATCGACCACGACATCGTTGATGTTCGCGCTGAACGTGCAGAACATGAACGAGCCCTCTTCAACCTGGTTGAAGGCATAGCCAAGCGTGTATCCGTTGCCTGCGTCGGGAATCTCGAGTGTCTGTCTAATAAAGGGGAGCACAGTGCGGCTGGCCAAGAACGAGAGAAGCTGATTGCCGTATGGAGTCGAGTAGGCCCGCCCGTTCTCGAACGCTGTGACACGGTCGGTGGTCCACACGTCGGTCTGCGGACCAAAAACGTTTAGGGGCATGTCTTCGAAGCTTCCATCGCGGACAGCGTTCTGTGTATCAGGATTAGGACGTTGGACTACTGCTAGAAGGCAGGGAAGACAGATCATACCACGCACGCACTACTCGATGGCGATGCAGAGCTTGATGCACTACTGGCTGTCGACGATGCTACAGACGATGTGATATGCTCAGAGGATGAGCTGCTTGTAAGGTCGCTGTGCGAGCTGATCGAAGTTTCGCTGGATGTGATGGAAGCGCTACTGGGAAGAGAGCTGAATGAGGAACCCGGGGCAGAGATGCTCGAGACATGACTGAGAGTTGATTCGACGAATGAGCTGCTGGACACATGGCTGGATGATGTCTCGATTGAAGTGCTACTGGATACGTGGGTTGCCGATGCATCTACCACAGAGCTGCTGGAGCTCGGCACGCTGACTAGGCTGGAGGTAACTTGTGGCCCATGCGACAGTGAGATCTCACTGCTAGGAGAGGCCGAGCTGGTTGGCAAGTGGTCCAAGTAGGATGACTTAGCGTCGCTGCTGATCGGGCTACTGCGAGTCTCGCTCTTCGTTGCGGAGACAGCGTCATCGCTGTAAGGTTTTGACGACTCGACGCTTCCATAGAATTTGCTCGAAGGTGACAGGGCGCTACTGCTCGTCTCAGGAACAGCGGGGATATTGGCATAGTCTTTCCATGAGGCTGAAGAGACAGGCGTCGCAACAATTGTGCTAGGACCGTGATAGCCATTGTCCCATGCAGAGCTTGACGCTCTGCCGCCGTAGTATTCGTCCACGTTTACGCTCGAACCTTTGCCATGGTAAGAGCCGTCTGGTCCATCGTAATTATTGTGCGACGTGACAATAGACTTGGACTTTCGATGACAGCTTCGGCCATACTTCGTCAGTAACGTGCTGGTCGCAGCGGCATCTTCCGAGATGGCGCCGTGGTGGTATTCAGCAGTAACGAAACCGACACTAGAGAAGCCAATGACAGCATTGAAAAGAAGGGAAAGCGATCTCATCGCGGGAACGAATGGACGGCGGTCAAGACCACCACGTAACGAACGACAGTATTAAGAGAGTAGATGGTCGATGAAGATAAAGTCTCGCATGTTCAGAGAAACGCGAAAAACACAAAGCACCGCCATCACCGTTACAGTTGGGGTTGTTCAGCTGCCATGGCCGCCACATGGCGATAGTCCAGGAGTGCTCTCCGTAGTGGGAGAATTGGCATCCAGATTAGCCATTTTTGACCCAAAAGTGGATGCTGAATCGTCCATGCCGTGAAGCGAGATGGAATTGAAAAGGAGACGGCCACTCAGGATCCTGGTCCAAGGATTTGGTGTAGCGATTGTGGCTTGAGACTAGACCAGATAGTGCAAGAATGTGGATCTCAACAAGACATTCTAGAAGCGCGCGTGGTATTGGATGTTGCGTCCATACTATGATGAGTTGCACGAACAGAATACAAGACGGCTCATTCGATACAATGCACGGCTGCGTACATTCTGTTCAGATTGAACATTTCAAAACATATCAGCTTGATGTTGCGTTGCAGGCAAAGTATCACGTGATGCAACCACTCAGTCGAACCCTAAGGACTTAGAATTCTTCTTCGTTGATGGCTGATAGTCTCGTCTCCATAGGCCCTCATATCGTTCCCCAACTCGGATGATGTGGCTCAAGTGCTGCGGGTCCGAACTTTGAGCCATGAGCAGTCAGATCTTGCACATGAGATAACGCTGAGCTGTAATTCATAGAACTCAGTTACGGCTCTTGATGCAAACAGATTCATGGCTCCTCACATCGAATTCGCTATGAACAGATCTCAGGGATCCAGGGCAGAGCATAATCAGCGTTTAAGCACGTGACTTCTGCAACATGCATACTCTGGACAGCACTAGGTGCCAACTTCTTGAATGACTGTAGCAAGGCCAACAAGCCTCATCATGGAGACTTGGGGAGATGAAGAGGCAGTGATGCATTCGCGACGCATCCCAGTCAACATCTACAAAGCCCTATGAGCTCGTATTCTGGGCGATCATGGCATGAGAACTGCAGATCTCAGCGACATGCTCCTCATAAAGATATGCAGCATACTACAAGGACACACGTAAGGCCCACAAAGACTGCTGTCGACCAAGGCGGGAACCGGTACTTTCGAGTGCCCGATTGGCAGTACTATCGGGCAGGTATTGCATGTCCCTGTACTAGTTGGCTCAGTCATGCAAAGTAGTGGGGACAGAGCATCTTTTGGGACGAGTCAACGATAGGAAAGACAACACAGATCCCAGCGACAATCCAATGTGCTGCGCAGCATCAACAACACAATGCGCAAGTCGAGATGTTTCGTGCATATGTGTGCCAAATTTGGATTCAATGTTCGCGCTTGAAGTTGCACAGCCGGGCGCCTCTGCACAGGACTGTGCGTCTGAGCAAAATCGAGTCGTGTCATTGGTTGGTCTCCACGTGATATTTGTCTCGTGTACAACAGCCGCCCAAGCGCAGTCTTCAAGCATATGAGCTTCTGCAGAGGCACCTAACATGAACAGGCGCACATTGGCGACTGCACTCTATACACGAAGACTAGGCGTGTAGCTTGTGCCTATGGAGAGCTTGACTCAGACCGTCAATCATGGTCCAATGATGCAAAGCATCAGGCCTGCTTTCTGGCGCAGATTGCGCCCGGCCTCACTACTCGATAAACAAGTAGGATGGAAATGGCTCATGCAAAGTGTCCCCACTGTTAAGGAGCACAGAGGCTGGTGTTCTGGCGATCAGGCATCGTACAGAGGTTTAGTCCATCGACTGCTTCCAAGCAATCAGTACAAACAACAGCTCTTTTGAGTACACTCTGCAGGTCGCCATCGATGTGATTGACTACCAAGTGCAGCATGACCCGCACTTGCGCAGAAGCTGCGTCAATGTGGCCGGGATGTGGTTTCTCCGGCCATGAGCTGTTGGCATTGTACACGTCTCATCTGCATCAGCCAGTGAAGCCGATGCTCGCCAGGTCGTTGATGTATGTCTCATGCAAGTCATTGACGGCAAACTACTTGTGGAGGCGGAGGACACAAGAGGCGGGGTGAGCAAGGTCCCGTATGTCATGCCTGTAGTGCATACATGCTGTCATTCTCGTTGACATGCCCATCCACATGCCATCATTAGGCAAGGGACACTGATGCGATTTCCGTCGCGGTGTGATGGCTTGGGAGGTTGGAAGAATAGACCGTCAAAGGTATGGCAGCCTCGTTCAATCGTCCACGGTAGCGAGCACTTTCTCGCATGCTGTTCTGACATCCTCAACCCCCTGCACACCTTTCCATTTGTCCAGCAGGCTTTGAACATCTGTCCAGTCTTTTTGTGCTTCATCTTTTTTGTCGTCTAGAAGCAGTTGCTCAAGTCGATCTGGAGCGTCCAAGACCCATTGGACTGTCTGCCGTTCCTGAGGTCGTCGAAGCATGAAGCCATTGTTTGATGGAGGCACATGCGCTGACAACTCGCTGGACAATGCTGCCGCTGTCTCTGCTATGTGTGATATTGCTGGCGCTAATGTCGAAGTAGTGGGTGTGAGAGGATCCATGTTCGTACGCATCTATGTCCATAGTATTAGTCTCCTGAGTTCTTAAATCTAAGTCGAGTTTTGATCACGTTTTCCACCAACCTTTTTGATCGTGTCTGTGGCGCTGATCAACTTCGAATAATTGTCATACACCAACGCCTTCCTATCGCCGTCGAGACCACGAATCTCGCCGACAAGCTCATTCTCGACCTTCAAAACACCTTCAAGGCCTTCTCGCTCCAGTAGCTTCCGAACATAATTTCCAGCATCGAAGCCTTCTCTGTCGAGATCGCTGAGCGCGGTATGAGAATCTGCCGGCACCGCTCGCGGCGACGTCAGCGATTGCGCGTCAGCACCGACTCCAGCTGCATCTGCAGTCTTGATGTTGTAGTAGTCACGAAGCGCCGCGCGATTTCGACGCGTCGTTGTCGCGCGTGAGATGCTGTTCGAAGCGCTGGCAGGTAGGTCGAGAGAAGTTCGGGATGACGATGCGGGACTGCGGAGCGAGAGCGACGGTCGCGGTGATGGCGATACTGCGCCTGACATGTCTGCTACCAGATTGCGTGTAGCAAGAAATCACGTTACCGATGTCAAGTCCCAGCTACAGTGTCAGTGATGCATTCGGATGTCCAAACGCGAAATGTGGGGAAATGGAGCACGTTCCAGATCGTGAACTCAAAGTGGAACATAGGGAAACTCAAAAACTTTCTTCCAAGAATAGCATTCGAAGGGCTAGAATGATTGGTTCTAATTGAACTGAGCATTGCTTCGTGCAAATATGCTGCTGTGTGCTTCCAAGGTCTAATGCTGGGTGTTGTTCTAGTACACATTGGTTATGCAACCGACGAATCCTTCGAGTCCTGCAATGCCCTTCTCACCACGCTCATTACCGCCGTATAGCCCAGGACCTCCGCCAGGCATGACGAGAACCTGAGAGCCTGCGTCCATGTACTCTTTTGTCGCGATGAACTGGAATGTCACCAGCATGCGCCTGGTCTTAGCTGACTTAACAGCATCCTGCTCAGGAGGCTCTGCATCGGCATCAAAGCTGAATGTCAGATCTGGCTCGTCATTGCTTCGTACTCGCCCAAGGCTCTCGATTGATGACTCCATGTTCTCATCATCTGGCACAGCACCAGCGATAACCTTGGCTGAAGCGCGGACACTCGCGACGTATATCACGACATTCATGCCAATGGACAGACTGTCCACGTCGTCGCGCGCAAACTCAGCAACAAAGCCTCTTCTCGCCTCTGGTGGGCCATCAGCAAGCACCATGCCCTTCCGTATTCTTGTTGTGGCGGATGGCAGCGTTCGAGAGCGAAGGAGACAGGTCCCGACCGTCCCGACCTGATTTGCTAATAGCCTTGTCACGGGCAGACGTAGGTGCCGTAGACTTGTGACCTTGACTTGGATCCACTCATCTTCGGCGGTCGTAGAGCGTGACGACAAGGCTTTCGCGTTATTCAGTGCGCCAGGAAAAGATCGAGAGGTCGGGATGGTCGGTCGCTTGTCGTCATGGCTCCGGAGGATGGGCTGATCTGTTACAATGTCGAATGTGAATGGCCCGAGCCAGAGCTCATCACCAATGGACAGTTGCCCGTGAGCAACATGCCCACTGAGCACGGGCAGCTCGCGTTTGTCTTCATGCTGACTTTTCGACGCATATGTGTCTTCAACATGGAACAGAGTTTCAGTCGAGTCATTGCTCGTTATTGTCGATGCAAGTGACGAAGCTGGAAGCTGGCATAGTAAAGCATGCAGCGTTGTAACATTGGTACCCCTCACCGCACTTGTCAAGACGATCGGCACGACCCGTGGGTCATTTAGCGATGATGCGGTCTCTTCACAGGCCGCATAGACGCTAGTGGGTATGGTCATCAAGTCCTCACTAGATGCGGCAGGATTCGCCAAGATAGTGGGCGTCCGACCGGCGGCCTTCAGGGTGGACAGAACTTTTGTCAAAGTTTGTCGTAGTCCAGCCTTCGAAGCCAAGTCAAGTTTGGTAATGACAATGATCAAGCGCAAATTGAGCTTTAGGCACAAGTCGAGATGTGCTTGTGAGAGGTCAACATCAACCGAAGATATCCCAAGCATCTCTTCAGCGGGAGGTGTGCTGCCGAGCAGACCAGAAGTGTCTTCTGCATTGTCGGCAGGTATACAGAGCAGGGTCCAGTCTGGTGCCCAACCAATGATGCCTCGTATGGTTGTTCTCCGATAGCGTGGATGGCCCGCACTATCAGAGAGCAGCACGACGCGACCAGAAGTGCATGCCGAATGTATGTCCGTCCAAGAAGAGACGCTGTCAGAGGCATAGTTGATCACCTGGACTGTGCCTGCACTCTCCTCAGTGTAACCCAGCAGCTCTTGTGTCACCGAGCTTGTCATGCCGGACACGATCTCATGCCGATGCCTGAGTAGATTGAGTCGACTTTTGCCACGCCCATTGTCCAATGTAGCAGTAGTCAGATTGCCAAGTAGAGTGCTCTTACCCGACATCGTCGCGCCTGTCAAACTTATCTTCAGATATGAGGTGGACTCGGCAGTATGATCTTGTGAGTGTGCATTGTCCGACAAGTTCGGGGCTTCCGACAGGGCTCCAATGAGAGCTTCCTGATCACGGCTCGCATTTGATGCAGCAATGTGAGGCTTGACATAAGCCTCAACAACCCACAGCTTCTCTGTGCGCAGGATCTCTGCTCCAACCTCTCCTGCGTCCTCGAGGAACTCACAGGTTCCAACGCACACTTTGCGCAGAACATTGACAACGCATCCCAGACTTCCGGACATGGCGCGCAAATTCTGCAAGCTTTCGTTCATCTCATCCTCGACCAGTCCTACGAAGGTGCCGTCATCGGCAACACCAATCTCATACAGCGCACCTTGACTCTCCTCTAGTCCGGGCACAAGAGTGCCGATTTCAACATCATCAGATAATGCGCCGACTTGTGGAAATGCAGGCGTGACTTGCTTGCTTGCGGATGTTGAATGATGAGGGCAGGACTGCTGAAGTCTCCAGAGTAGCTGCGTTGTCAATTGCTCGAGTCTTTGCTGCCTAGTATGCGATGGTCTGGCTTGAAGTGGCAGACTCCTTTCGCTGGCGGGAAGGAGAATTTCTTTGGGCTTGGGCGAGGCTGAAACCGATCGATACGATCCTGGTACGTGGAGCGGCGTTGATGCAGAGCGATAGTCCCTTCGTTTTCGCAATAACAAGTGCAGTTTGTACTCGGTAGGCCCCTCCTGAGGTTCTGCCTCAAGCTTCGTAATGGGCGCCGGAGTACTAGCACGAGGCGTCGACCACGGCGAAGAGACCCTTGGTGGATCTGGATCGAAGGTGAATATTGATGCCATCTGTATGATCTGATTCGCCTTGATGACCCCTGCTGCTGATTTGGAATTTGCAAGGCTGTAGGATCTTGTGGCAAAGTTGCTCTTCTGCTTCTTGCAAACTGTGTCAGTGGTGCCGCCGTACTGGTTTGTGGTGCCGTGATAAAGGTAATGAATTGGTGTGTGTCAGGTTGATCTTGAAAAGCTGTGCCATAGAAGCCACCATCTTGAGACGTTTCTTGGTGTTTGCTAGAATTTCTGGTAGTGGTAGTCGGTGGGCGAAGAGAATAGCGGGAGCTGTAATCCTTCAACAGTTCATCGTGAGCTGGCGGTATCTCATGCACGTGCTCGCGGTGTCTTGCTATGAATCACTATCTGATGATTCAGGGCACTTTGGCATGAACTCTACAAATGACTGGGTTCCACATCACAGTGGAAACTCGGAGCGGAGAAACCTAACAACAGCCGAGCGCTTGCTGACAAGGGTCTTACAGCCTCAGGCATCAACATGTAGTCAAGGCATCCGTTTCGTCTAATCTCGTGCTCTCTCTCGTCTCCTTCAGGTTTCTCATAATTTCGTAAACTGCTTGCAACGCCAACGCGCGGCCTTCAGATCTCGTGTTCCATCTCAAATACGTCGGAAAATTGCGCAGACATACCTCTGGAAGCAAGCTCACAGCCAACTTCACACACGCCAACCAGAGCGACTCATAAGCGAGGCGTAACCACGTCGTCGGCTCCGACCTAAGAAAATTGACCGCAGATGCCTGAGATAGTGCCCAGCTTGTGAAGATCGCTTCAAGTCCAACCGGTCGAGGCCGTGTTCATCGTCAGTTCGCAAAGAGGTTGGCAATCGTTCAACCCAACATTGCGGTTCTCTCGAGGCAGGGGCCAGCACAATCACACCTCGCTATTTCTAGCCTGCAGCTTCTCACAGCAACCGGTCGTCCACGAGCGGATGTCGACGGACCGAGGATATCAACCCAGTAAAGCTACATGGCCGCAGTGTTATTCCTGTCGAAGATTCCCTAACTTGCCTGCTCTTATACATGTTGGCACAGAGCAACTCTTGTATCAGAGGGACATGTCTTGGGCGAGTGGGTCATTCGTGCTTGATCGACTATTCTGTGGCTTGAACGACAGATTTACGCGAATAACGGCTAACCAGTCTTCCGCGCGCGACTGTGATCTTGATTGGAGCGATGGATAGACGAGTCCCCACCACTGAGCATGCCCGGAATGTTTGCAGTACGAATTTTTGGCACGATCTGATACGCCAACCTCGAAAAGTATGCGGTTATCGGAACCTGGTTGCAGACCACCTGAGCATTATTCAATGCGGCACAGCTCTCATCCTTGTCACATATTAAGCGCCTGCACACAAGCGCGCCTCTCTGTCGGGTCACCCTCCAGGAAAGTGCTCACAGTTTTGTGAATGCAAAGCATTCACTCTTGATGAAGACTCAAGATAGATCCGTCTTTCTATTTTACAGCTTCTGACTTCGCAAGAGCTTGTATTGATGAGGTTCCAACCCACCAACTGACGTTGCAGGCTGGCCTTAAATGCGGCCTCATGGCTCGTGCCCTAAGCCAAACGTAGGGAGCAGGGAGTCTGCTGCGTCCATAGCGTCAGGCCATGCCGCCACCAACATTCGACCAGGGTGGGCTGGTAAAGACAGCATTTGCTTATTGGAGCGAGATCGCGTGTCGAATTTGACCAACTCTCATGCACTCATAATTGCATGACAATTCTTTCCTTATTCTAGTGTACAGGACGTTCATGCTTGGCGCCTCTAAGTACCTTGACTAGCCATGAAGCAGCCATGGATGCTCATCATACATGTGTCGATGCTGTCGAAGCAAGACGAGCTCCACTATCGCCTAAGTGGCCCGGTCTCCCCGACCAGTAGATGCAATTCATGAATTGCTCTGCATCGATGCATTGAAGTTCTCAGATGCCACCCGCGATCTTAGCTTGGACCAGCCCTGCATGCCCATCGTAAACAATCTGCAACCCACGCTCCCTAAACATGACAGATGCTGCCGCCCGAAATATGATGACAAGATAACCGAGATGGGTATTTGAGGTGTTGAAAGTGCCGTCGAACCGTCGTCGGTCCCAAGCCGTGCTCATGAGTCGTTGTGTTATTTATCATGGGTTTCATGCTCAGACTGGTTCACGGTTTGGTCAATTGGAGTTCCATGTTCCTGCCTGAAGCTGAGCTTCCTCGAATGTGTTTGCACTTTCCTCCAGCCAAGTGAGTGTCCCGTGCCGTCTTCCTGGTGAATATCTGACCGCATTGAGGACACTCCGATTTTGCTGTCTTGCCCAGCTTCTCTTTCACGTGCCGCGACAGGTTGCTCGAAGTCGAGAATTTTCGGCCCTCTGCCGATGCGCATTCGCCTCCGTGTGTGTGGTCCTTACATCGATGGTCGTGGCCACCTTTGACGTGAGTCTGATGCACTGGTCGCTCTCCATGGACAAGGGGTCCATGAGGATAGCCTTGACTGGCATGATATGCGCTGCCAGGAGTCGTGGGATAAGCCGGGCTGGGATGAGGCAAGTATGGACTCGACTGATGGCTGTAGCCCCCTTGGTACTGCGATCCGCCGTATGAGCTGTGTGAATTGTCTGTCATTAATCCTTGATCTCAAAGCAATAGCTCCATTTCTACTCACCTTGTGTAGGTTGGTGCATAACTGGATGGGTGTGTTTGAGAATACCCATATCCGGTGTGAGCAGTAGCAGCATCGTATGAGGATCGGTGCGGGTAAGAATACTGGTAGCCGGCCGCCGTGTGTCGACCATCGCCTTCGGCTCCTGGCGACTGCGCTGAACTGACTGCTGCGGAGCCTGCGCGCGAGCCATAGTATGAGGGATCGTATGAGTCC
Organism: Scolecobasidium constrictum UM 578; assembly: GCA_000611715.1. Classification (NCBI taxonomy): domain Eukaryota; kingdom Fungi; phylum Ascomycota; class Dothideomycetes; order Venturiales; family Sympoventuriaceae; genus Scolecobasidium; species Scolecobasidium constrictum. The sequence continues at coordinate 431,283 of AZYM01000046.1, read as the reverse complement.
CTCGGACTCGCTACTTCTTGTTTGATGACTGAGTATGGATCTTCTTGCTTTATAGCTGCGTATGGGTCCTGCTTAATGTTCGAGTACGGATCCATGAAGCCTGTTTTCGCGGTCAGCATGAACTTGGGCTCAGTCCAGACTCTGAATTGCATACTCGAGGTGTAGCTCGAAGGGAGCGAGCCAAAGTGATTGTATTGCGTTGGGACCACAACGTCCATCGAGCTGCAGCTGACTTCAGTTCTAACGGTCTCAATCAATCGCCGAACCAACCATACCTGAAAAGAGACGAAGGATCAAGAGGTGTACCTGCAGCGATTACCGGAGTAGTGACTGCAGGTTCCAAGCTGAGCGCTGGAGAGGACGATGCCACAGAAGGCGCGGGAGAAGTCGACAGAGACTGAGGCGTGATATACTGTAATGACTGTGTAGACTCTGGAAGCGAGCCAACCTCTTCTAGTTGCCAGTCGCGTCCTGTCGCCTGTTCCCACAGGATCTGTTGATTCCTCAAGGAGATGGACAAAGAAGGTGAGCTCCTGGGACGAGCAATCCGACCGCCGATCGCCCTGCGAAGTAGATGTGGCGACGTGCCGGTTCGTATGCTAGAAGGGCGCTCTGGACGCTGCTTGTTGCAGGAGAAGTCAGCGTCGAGAGCGGAGGTTGGAGAGCGCATGGTAATGCTTTGAGGTAGAGCGAGTAGAATCGACATGAGGAACGATGCTGCAGGATTAAGAACTTACTCTGCTATATGGAGTTTGAGGTTAAATCGAGGGATGGCTCAGAGGATTGATATACAAAGTGATCTTTCAGATTTTGAGCTTTGTGAGGAAACACACACTCCGCTTCGAAGTATCCCAAGCATTGTGAAAGGAACATCGTGCATTTAATGGATGGTGCTCGTGCCAATTGGGGTCGCGGCCCTGACTGAGCATGGATCTTGAATCCTTCGAGAGGGCTTGTCCCGTCACTTGTCTCCACAGCCAGTTTTGTCCGAAAGATACACGCGTTATTTTCCCACGCAAAAGGTGGCTAGGCGTCCCCTCGATTGGCCTGGCGGAGATTCCTCACCTATTCCAAATCCGGTCCTTGGTGAATGCACTCTAGATCGCTGTTGCCTGTCATCAACACTGAAATTGCGGTTCATTAGGTACTGTGCGGCGAAGAATATGCACCACTCTGAGTCGTTGAGTGCCCATGCCCAAAGTGAGCCCACAGCGTCTTTCTCTCTGCGTCCAGACGAAGGGAACCTTACGCCTGCTGTGTGAGGTACTCGTATAGACAGTCCACAGGAAAGACGAGATCACAGTATGGAGATGGTGGCGTCCGCGGAGAGTAGATTAGCGTCTAATGCCGTTGAACGCCTAGCTCAAGCAACGTTGATGGCCATGTGCCAGACGTGCGAAGAGCGCGGGAGCTTGAAGCTGACCGGTCGAGCCGATGCATGTCATCTCAGTCGGGCTAAGATCGAAATCGACGCGAATGCCATGATAGGGCCACTCCCCAGCGATTACTGGGTTGTGCCTCGCGTCAAAGGCCTGAAATATGCCTCGTGCATATGATTCTTCTCGCCATGATGAAAGTCTCTGGGCGGGAAATTGATCTACATGTGCTGGCGTGATGTGTTAGAAGCGCGGCTTAAAAAAGATCTGCTGCTTGGGCAGCGCTCTTCGACTCGAAGTTGGCGGCGGTCGAATACGTGCAACGCGACATGGCGACTGGTTGTACAAGAAAAGTCGCACTGCGGAGCCTCTTCGCCTGCGTCTGGCAAATCTCGATACTGTCTGAGGAGCAAATGCCTGTTATGGAGTATCTGCATCAAGACGAAACTCCCGATTCGAATACTGTATCGCATGACAGAATTGGCTTAACTCGATGGCGCCTATCGAGATGCAAGCAGGGACGAATCCTTTTGTCGCGCGCCCCGCTCGCTCCATTCCTGCCCGTCATCTGCAGCTTTTGAACGACTTGATATGCCCGTCGGCCGCTCTGCGACAAAGTAAAGCATGGAAACCATGACAATCAGACAACATTTGATGGCAAAGAGACGCCATTTTTCGTGCAAGGTTCTCAGGGTTCCCAGAGACGTGCATGCTGAGGTCCGTGCGTCTTCAGCATCTCCACCACCAATAGCGACGACAACTCACACACCACATCCGCATTGCATCATTGATCTTCTGCCAACTTACTGTAGCTGTCCGCCGTAGACGCGAGCTTTGATGTCAAACGTAGTTCGAGCGCGAGGATCAAGCCACTGTCTGCCTCTCCTGCATCGCAAACTATTCCACAACAGGCGTCAGCCACCTCTGCACGCTTTGAGAATCTTCACACCGAACATGAGTTCTTCATCACCAGCCACAGCGTGGGTTTCTCGGAAATGGTACGATCCGAGCGATTCAGAGTCGCACACATGAGTCTGGCATACTGCACCCGGAATCGCGAATCTTGAGCTGGGGGGGGTAGTCTGCAAAATCTCCGATTTCTTTGTCCTCGGAATAGATCTTCGAGATTGGGATCCTTGACCAGATCTTCATACAGCTGACAATTCACAATGCTGTACCACCACGATGAAACAAAGCATTCACCAGATCCTTCTGTCATCTGATGCCGTGCAGGATGCTAATGTCCGTCATCAACCCAGGTACAATTTCTCATCCACGCACAGAGCTCTCGCGTGGCCTACTTTGATGTCAACACCTAGGGCACAGACCTCCTCGACAAGTATCGCTTCGAGTCATGGGCAGACTCACGATGTTCGCCACCGATGCAGCTCGATCGGATCGACAATCTCCCGTCCAACCTCATCGTAGGTTCGCCGCAATGCAGTCTTCTGGAAGAGAAGTCACGCACAGCGCGGCATGCGCTAGTGCTGGATCCTCCATGCAGCTAGCAACTTGACGTGACTGGCTAGCAGCGGAATCCTCCACGCCCCGCCATCAACTTTTCCTATCGCGAAGAGCCCCTCCCCCGTCTGAGACGAGCCGTCTCATGACAATAACCCATGAAGCTTCCATGCATCCTTCTAGAAGCGATCCTTTCAATAGCGAGGTGCGCATCGTGGGCCGCGCGGCCACGATCAACCAATCCAAACTGAGTTCCTGAGTTGAACAGGACAGACGGACATGCTCGTGCTTATGCAGCAAGGCTCTCACACACCATGGCCCTTGCCCACGGTGGAGTCTTTCTCATCAACGGCAGCCAAGGCGCGCTCGAAGGTTGCCGCCAATTCGCTAGTGACCTCCAGCCCGATGCTGAAACGGATTAGATCGCGCTCGACTCCAAGGGATTCGGCCTGTTCTTCAGTGTCAACCACGAGGTTCCTTGCCAAAAATACCTGCAGGATGCTTCCATGCTGCATTCACGCAGCAAGCGATAGCCGACCCTCCTCCAGCATAAAATTATGAAACACGCGATGCCGACAAGGGTTCAAGTAATGCGCAAACGGGACGATCTACTCACCCAATCGAGTTCGTTGTAATGCGCAAGAATAACGTATGGCGAGCTAAGATTGGATCGTCAGTCAATAACTCTTTGCAGACAGCATATGCACGGTGCTATCATTCAGCAAGAATAACGCATGCACAGGACACTATGCACAACTCACCTGAGGGTGAAATTCGTGCCTAAGCTCGGGCCCTTCGCAGTATCAAGCGCATCGAAGAACGTCACTGCGTCTTCTCGCTTGTGGAAAGTTGCGGACAGCAGACCACCATAACCCCCGTTCTTGTTGCGGCATCTCTCGTAGAATGGGCGACAGGCGTTGAACTTGGGATACATCACCTCCTTGACTGCAAGCCACAAACATTAGCATATGACCACTCTGTGCTGTAACGTGCCTTTGGATTTGGAATGTCTGGGACTTAGACATCCTTGATGGTATCAGAGATGTCTCCCAGGGCCTGGAGATGCCTTCTTAGATCGAAGTAAATCTTGGTAACACCAGTGCCTTCCAGTGACCACGCATGTTTTGTGGTGTCCAACAATGCCGACTGAGGTCTGAGGATGCTTGGAATTCTGATATGCCCTGCAAATCTGAACATGATTTTTGAGACCAGATAGCCCTGGAGATCCAAGCATCTTGGTACCGAGACATGCTCTTGAGATCCACGTATGCCCTCGAGATCCATACAAGCCCTTCGGATCCAGGCGCATCCCCAGAGATTTAGACGATGACGAAGCGAAAGCCTGCACATCTCGCGTGGCGCCTCGTGGCATCTCGCGTGGAAGCACAACCAAGGAGAAAAGGAAGATTGAACGACATACCTCTCCCATTCTTCCTCAGAACCTCACAAACCGCTTCCGCATTCGCATTGATCCGATCAATCCTCGAGACGAAATCGCGACTATTGCGCTCCATGAAGATGGCATCCTCCGCCCAGTAATTATCCTCATGCTCCATCTCCCACGTCTCCTTGAGCTGTGCGTAGAACTTGCCCCTGGGGTTGAGGATCGCACCTCCACCCATGACGTTGCTGTCGCCGCTGAAGACTTTGGTCAGGCTGCTGACGACTACGTCTGCGAATTGGAGGACGTTGACGTTGAGGAAGTTGCCGATTGTCTCGTCTACCACCACAACGAAGTCGTAATTGTCGGCGAGAGCACGTATCCGTGCTAGATCAGGAGACGTGAGGAGAGGGTTCCCTGGAAACTCGCAGAATAGGGAAAGCAGCTTCTCGCCTCCCTGAAGGCGTGCTTCCAAGTCGTCGAGATCCGCCGCGTCGCCTCGACCATAGAAGACACAGCCTGGTCCGAACTTCTGCAGGATCTTCAGTGTGTCTACGTAGGGGAAGCCGTACATGACGCTCTTCATGTCCCCTCTCGCCGCCAGAATCGTCCGGTGCGCATTGAAAATGGCGTTCATGCCGCAAGGGTAGAGGTAGATGTCATCCTCTGAGAAGTCTGCCACGTCTCTCTTCCTTGTTTCGTCCTGCTTCTGCTCCATGGCATTCTCGAGTGGTACATCAGCCGTTAGAGACCCAGCGATACGGCGTCTGATTGCAGCCTTTGCTGTCTCTGCGAATTGCAGCTCTAAGTTACGGCCGAAGCGCTCTTCGATGAATGCATCCGCGCCCTCTGCAGCATTGTTGCCATTAGTGGATGCTGTAAGATCTACGCTTGCATTCTTGCGATATCTCTTTGGTCCCTTGCAAAAGATTGCAGTATCGTCTTCTTTCTTCTTGAGGACCAGTATGCCCGCTTTCAGTAACTCATGACAGTACTCTGCTCTTCGACTTGATACACCATCGCCTGCGTGTTGCCAATATTGCTTTGCAACGGACCAGACATCGCCTGGAAACAAGACAGCAGACACCCGTGGCGAAGCGTACTTGAATTCTGCTGCAGATGACTCCTTCAGTTCAAAGTCAAGCACGCGTATCTTGCGGCTTTCCACTTCCGGTGCGTATGTACGGACGAATGTTGCGCATCGGGCCGCGGTGGCGGGGGAGGGGAAGAGCATGGCGCGCTCGCCGGGCTGCCCTTGCTGAGCCAGAATAGCATCGGCGAGTGCTTCGATTGTCTTGTTGATGAAGAATCTGGGTGATGGTCATGAGTATGTGAGCATGCAATAGACAAATCGAGGGGCTCACCTGGGGTAGCCAGTCTTCATCTTGCTCACAACCCATTCTTCGCCTTCTTCGTAACCGACATTGGAGCGCCATGTCGGGAGGGAGACACTGACGGCCTGTCAAAGGTCAGCTTTGTCTTATGCAATCCCAAGTATGAGTTCCACTGCACATACATGCGCCGTCAAAGCGGGGATCGACTCTCCCACTTCATTGTTCGCGTGAGTGGCCGTCATTGTCGCCATCGGATTGCTCTCCAAATTTTCAGATCGCGCAAGGAAATCCCAAGCTCTTTATGTACACGATTCGACGACTTTGCGTTCAAATTGAGTCGGAAACGAATGTCCAGTCTTACGCCCTTTGCTATCTACGTGAATCACAACTGCCGCAAGTGTAAGATCCCGCCGTCTCCACTTCGACTAATTGACTCGAAATCGACAGCCGCAGAAGTCGCCGATATCGCTGAGTACAAATAATGGGGTTTTCGGAGGTGATGCGAGGGCCAGGATGTGCCGCGACAAGGATCTGAAGACCCACTTAAAAATTAACTGATGGTTTTCATGTATGCGCAGGTCGCTGAGAAAATGCGATAATTAGTCTCACAATGGAGCGCGAACCGGCCGCGAAGAGGCGGAAGCTTAGTCCCAGCGACGAGGAGGAGGATGATGGCTCATCAATGTCTTTCGGTGCAGATGTCACGCTAGATGTCGGATTTGGTGCTGAGGAAGGCGCGAGCGATGACGAAGAGGACGAGGACGTTGATGAACAATTGGAGGAGGATGTGGGAGAAGAGAATGATGAAGACAGCGAATCTGAAGACGACTCTGCGCCGCCAAATCGGACGAAGCCAGCAACGACGAGACCTCACAACGATCGCAAAACGAATGGAAGCGCGAATGGCACCGCCGCAGCCTTCACAGGAGAAATTTACAAGTCCAATGTGTTCAAGCTGCAGGTAGATGACTTGCTTCAGAGTGTGCGACCGAAATACACACCGAAGGATCTAGGCATAGGACAAGCGCTGCGCACGTTGAAAGAGATCATCGAGGCGATTCCAGCGAAACCAGCAGCCTCAGTAACAGAAGCCGAGGCAGAATTGAGAAAGAAGGACAATGTCATTGTGCCGTTTCCTGACCCGCGGCCACCTAAGGATGCCAATTACAAGCTGCAATATGCGAAGCCAGCATATATCAATGCTGTTGGCAGTTTCCCGCTCAACTTGGGCACGAAAACTGGAGATGAGATTGTAGTAGATCTTATGGTGACCATGCCGGATGAGATATTCCAGGACAAGGACTACCTCAATCATCGGTACTTCTATAAGAGAGCATACTATCTTGCCTGCCTCGCTGCAGGGCTGAAGTCGAAGGAGAAGGAGAAATATAAGCTGAGCTTTGACAAGTTGCAAGGGAATCAGCTATCGCCAGTACTGGTCGTCGAAATCAGTCGCGATGCTCAACCGAAGCTTGGCTTGCCGTCAAAGATTCTGAAAGTTGTGGTAATACCGGCAGTGGCTGAAGGCCTTTTCAGCAAGGACAAACTGCTCCCATCGAAGAATTGCGTACGACTGAAGGGCAACACCAACACGCAAGAGGAGCTGCCACCTACATCTTTGTACAATGCCTCGCTTCGAGCGGATGGGCTTGTCACCTCCTACCTAACGCTTCAACACCAAGCCACGAAACAGAGCGAAGCGTACAGAGATGCCTGCCTGCTCGGTCGTATTTGGTTACGGCAACGAGGCTTATCCTCCAAGATATCCTCTGGTGGTTTTGGCAACTTCGAGTGGGCAGCCATGATCGCGCTTCTCCTTCGTGGCGGTGGACCCAATGGCAATCCAGCCTTTGCGACAGGATACAGCAGTTATCAATTGTTCAAAGCCTTGCTGCAGTATCTGGCTACACGAGATCTTGCGAAGACGCCGCAGATTATCGGATCAGGGACAAAGCCGGAATTTGCCAAGTCAGATGGACTGCCGGTCCTCTGGGATGCAGAGAGAAGTCACAATGTCCTGTACAAGATGACAGCTTGGTCATGGAAGCTCTTGCAGCATGAAGCCAAGGCGTCTGTTGCCATGCTCAGCGACTCAACGTTCGACCATTTCGATGAGACGTTCATCTTGAAGAGCGACAGAGCGCTTCTGAGATACGATGTTGTCTTGGAGCTACCTGTATCAAGTCTTACGAGCAGCGAACACCACACGGATGCCGCGCTCAAGGACAGATACGTTAGGACGTACAAGAGCTTGGTAGAGGGTCTTGGAGATCGTGTCAAGCTTGTGAGCTTGATGCCTCCAGCTAAACAGTCTTGGGTCTTGAGTTCAAAGTCAGGCACACATGCAAAAGACGTGCTTCAAGTCGGCTTCGTTCTAGACCCAGCGAACGCGCATCGTCTCATTGACCACGGCCCAGCCGCTGAAGACAAGGCGGCTGCGGCGAAGTTTCGCAAGTTCTGGGGCTCAAAAGCAGAATTGAGACGATTCAGGGATGGCAGTATCCTCGAGACCGTGATCTGGCCTGCAAAGGACGAGTCGAGATTCACAGTCTTCCGACGTGTAGTCACGTTTATCCTCGAGAGACACATCGGCGATGCAGCTGCCAAAGCAATGACGTACAATGGAGACGCAGATGCGACACTATTGCCAACTCCGTCTTCTGGCATACGGACAGCGAGCACTGCGCCCTTCCAATCCATTATGGACGCTTTTCGGCAACTCGAGCAGGATCTACGTGGTCTGGACGACCTGCCTCTACAGATCAGGCACCTCCTAGCCAGCGATCCATACCTCTCCTATTCCTCTGTCGACATCCCACATACACCTCACAAACTCATGACTCGTCCTGCAGAATTGATCTTGCAATTCGAAGGATCTGCTCGTTGGCCCGACGATCTCGACGCCATCCAACGCACAAAAATGGCGTTTTTCCTCAAGATAGCCGACCTACTTGAAAGCAGCAGCAAGAATATACGCGCACGGGTCGGACTAGAAAACGGCGACGCACCATTACTGAATCAATCCTTCCTCGACGTTCACTACACAGGCGATCCCTCGACCAGCACCTATGGCACCGACTTCCGCATCCGCATACACCACGACCGCGAGCTCACCCTACTTGAGCGCCAACTCAAAGACAAGTCCCTCTCCCTATCCTCCCTCGAGCGTCAAGATGTCGCTTCGGCTATCGCCCACCATAAGCGCGTATTCCTCAAGGAACCAGCGCATACACAAGCCCTACAAACGCTCGCCACGCGCTTCCCTGCTTTCTCCGGGACGGTCCGTCTTCTGACTAAGTGGATTGCTGCGCATAGACTGGCCAACCACATCTCGCCTTACGTGACCTCCCTCATTGCTGCGCGCGCCTTCACAAACCCGCATCCTTGGACGCCGGCTTCATCGCCTCAGGCGGGTTTCCTACGGGCGCTCCTCTCCCTCTCCCACTGGGACTGGCGCACACAACCCTGGATTGCGGACCTGGGCTCCGTGATGCGTGCTGCTGACGTGAGCGCGATACGCACACGCTTCGAAGCATGGCGCAAGATCGATCCAGCGCTGAATCGTGTCGTCGTCTTTGCGGGGAGCAATGTCGATGGCGAGGGAAATACATGGACGGACAATGGACGGCCTGCTAAGGTGGTAGCGGGACGGCTTGTCGGGCTTGCGAAGGCTGCGATCGAAGTTGCAAGTTCAAAAGGCGTGCATCTCGATATTGAGGCGCTGTTCGAGAGCGGGCTGGAAGATTATGATTTTGTGGTCCACCTTGATGGGAACGTCGTAGGTGGGGCGGGTACAAAGAAGAGCGAGAAACAGGTATACAAGAATCTGGAGCTGCAGCACGTCAATGGCGATGGAGAAGGTGCAGTAGATGACTTCACCCTCGCTGCTGGAGCCGTAGGTTTCGCACCCGCAAAATTGTTCCTTACAGACTTGGAACGAGTGTTTGGTCAGGCAGCGCTGTTCTTTTTCGATGAGTCGCGGGGTACAGATGTCATAGCCGGACTGTGGAATCCGGCCTGCGAAAGTAGAGCTTGGAAGCTGAGTCTGGGATATTCGTCTATTCCTGGGAAGGCGAGCAAAAACCAGGAAGGATATGAAGCCAAGCTGAACAAAAATGGGGTACTGGCCGAGATTGCCAGATTGGGAGGTGACATGATTGAGCGCATTGAGGTGGTCAAGAAGTAGATGTAATGACAAATGAAGAACGTTCTTGACATGTTTCTAGCTCCTGCTGTGGCTAGTTTGTACAGCCGTGAGCCAATGATCCGATGTATCATATATACAATATTGCAGTCCACCACGATCCCACCATCTCCCGTACAGCGGTACTCAAACTCAATGCCTCGAGCTCGGCACACCCGCCGCATCAAGATCAATGCCATACGTCTCCTTCAACCTCTCCCGTCTCCGCGCCTCGTACCCGGGCGCCTCAATGCCCCGTCCCTCGCCCATCTCGTAGATCGTCTCCTCAATCGGGCGCCGCCTGTTCTTGCGCAGGAACTCCTTGCGCTCGACCTCGTCGACGCTCATGTCGCGGGATGTGCTGCCGAACTTGCTGCCTGAGTAGTCGAAGGCGAATGTGAGGGCAGCGAGGGCGGTGCCGTAGCCGAAGAAGGCGGGGAAGGAGAGGCCTGTATCATTCAGAGTGTTAGCACAATGCATCGTTCTTCATATGGTGCGCGATCTTCGGCAGTTCAGAGAGGCGAGAACATACGTCGTAGACCTTGTATCGAACCAGCCAGGAAACCGCCATATGCCGCATTCCAGCTATCGTCCGTCTCGCGCAGATTGGCGGAGAAGTTCTTGACGAATGCGTATGTGCCTCCCGTCGCAGCGAATGTGATTGTGGTGCCGCCGAAGCGGGTGAAGAAGCCCATGAAGCTCGGGTTCCGCCGTGTCATGGTGTTCTGGATACCTATGCCCAACCCACATTAGCACTCTCCTCGCCTACTCCTCAATTCCTCCCATAGAGCACGTACCGGCGAACAGAGCGCCAAAGACACCCGTAGTAGAAGCATAGGTAAAGGTCTGGGCAAGCGTGTCCCTGGGCTCAAACTCGCGGACACGGCTCTCGAAAGCGCCGGCACCGCGGGATGCCATCCTGCTCGACTGATTGACCCGTCCGAGGGCCTGTCAAGATCAATTGGCTATGGTGAGAGGTCGGTCTCGGTGGTGGTTGCTCCCAGATGCACGGCAGTCGCTTAGCAATGATCGAGCTTTGTGAGGTCCTGACGCTTGGTGGACTTGGGGCTCCGAGCAGGGGTGCGGGCTTGGCGTCACGTGTGGGGCTAGTCCGTGAATGTTCGTCGTCCCTGGTGATGTTGTTTGTCAATAGAAAGGGCGGCATATTCGGTTCATCAGTGGGTGACGACAGTGAGGTACAAATCATTTTTCTAAGGACTATTGCGGTCATGGCACGCATACATATCGAAAGCGATGACGAATTACCTGAATTGGATGAGATTCTGGGGGCAAAATCAACGAGAACGAAGAGCACACGATCAGATGGAAGGAAGAAATCGCCAACTCGACCAAAGCCGCAGACAGCTTCCGCGAAAGACGAAATACTGCCGACGAAGAGTAAGCAAAGATCACTGAAGAAGATTGACCCGATGCAATCATTATTTGGACCATTCGATGCGAGCAAAGCATTCGAGCCTACGAAGGTGGAGACGAGACGGAAAGAAGGCAGATCTAGCCCACGGAAGGGGAAGACCGTAAAGCAAATTAAGATCTTCGAAGACGAAGATGTGAAGGAGGTCAAGCCCGCGATCGAGGTCGATGATATACGTCCTAGCGAAGAGAACGAAGAGATCGAAGAGATCGAAGAGACTCAAGGACTGGAGGAGGTTGCGCCCGTGGTAGAGGATGAAGGACCATCAATTTCTTCATCGGAAGAAGACTCATATCACGTCTCGGAAGATAGCGGCTCAGATGACGAATCATGGCTAGGATTTAAGAAGGACCGCGAATCACCATTCAAGAGACTGCTCAAGTCACGGCCACGATCGAAGATTGACCTGGAAGATCCAAAACTGCAACTGTCACCAACAAAAGTCACCGAGCCAGCCAACCCATTCCTTGGACCGCGTATTGCTCCTCCCATAACCTCTCCACCTCGGCCGACCAGTTCCTCATCTGCCTTAGACAACGCAGCAATACTGCACTATACTCCGCCAAAACGCGTCTCGCCCTCCAAGAAGAAGCAAACCTCAACTCCACCTCGAGAACCGGAAGTACCACCAAGTCCGTCGAAGAGACTCAACTCGCCCACCAAGGCGCGCTTCACGAACATACCACGTGCCGCCGTCCGCGAAAGTCTTGACGCCTTCTGGTCCCAGGACGCAGTCAACGACTGGAACGAGCAGTATTCGCCTCGAAAGATGGTCGGCAGCCCGCGCAAAACTCGCTTCGCAACTCCCAACAGCGACGATGAAGGTGCTGAGAATGGCGGTCCACCATCACCAAGCACTTCACCGCGCAAGTCGCGCAGTCCGGCTAAGAACGCAAGTCCTGTCAAGTCAAAGGAAGCGCGGGAGATGAAGAAGGCGTGGGATGTGCGCAAGAAGAAGATGGCGCAGGACTTTTTGCACGAGCTGGACCAGACGATTGCCGAGGGGAAGATCTCTGAGATGGCCGCTGCCACGGGTGGGATCCAGATTATCTGGAACAAGAAGCTGAATACGACAGCTGGGAGGGCGAATTGGAAGAGGGAAAAGATCCGGGACTTGCAGCCTGATGGGAGCACGCGCACGTGGTTCAAGCATACTGCTAACGTGGAGTTGGCGGAGAAGGTCATCGATGATGAGATTAAGTTGATCAATGTGGTTGCGCATGAGTTCTGCCATCTCTGCAACTTCATGATCAGTGGCGTGAGGGACAATCCGCACGGTCGCCAATTCAAAGAATGGTAAGGCCTACCCATCTTCTGAGGATCACAAAGATAGGATTTGCTAATCACGCGTGACTAGGGCCAAGCAAGTCTCCCGCACCTTCGGCGCCCGCGGCATCGAAGTAACTACGAAACACTCCTACGACATCGACTACAAATACATCTGGGAATGCACCGAGTGCGGCCTCGAATTCAAGCGGCACTCCAAGTCCATCGATCCGACCAAGCAGGCTTGTGGCGCGTGCAAGGGGAGACTGCGCCAGACGCAGCCGCCCGTGCGTGAGAACGCGGGTCAGCCGACGGAGTACCAGAAGTTCGTGAAGGAGCATTGTCAGAGGGTTAAGAGGGAGAATCCGGGGATGAAGCATGGGGAGGTTATGGAGATTTTGGGTAGGTTGTGGAGGGAGGGCAAGGAGAAGAGGGAGGGGAGTGGTGTGGCAGGGAAGAGTGCTTTGGATGCGGTGGTGAGGGAGTTGGAGGTTGTGACGTTGGATGATTGATTATTGATGCTATTTGAGCGTTGCAGATACTCTATCTGCTCTTTTGCGTTGGCCAAATGTCCTATAGACCAAGCCAAGTCCTGTTGCTTCGGTCCAATGTGGTAATGCATGCAAGATTCCGCTTCAGAAGGCAGGCTCGATGCCTTGCTCGCTGTCCGTCTCCATCTTGTATAGCAGAGCTTGTGAGCAACCCAGGCCCCCTGTTCACTTCTCTTTGATTCCAGTGATGAGTCCGTCCTTATCACGAATCAGCTTGGCGATCGTCGTCTTCGGTCGCTCAAGCTGCCACTGTTCAAGCACCTCGTCCTGCGTCTTGATGCGCTTCTTCAACGCGGCAGCCTCGTTCCAGGAATCCTTACGCTGTCGCATCACGATCTCCTCCCTCTCTAGGACACGAGCTTTGTAGCATTCCACTTGCTCCTCTGCATTGCCATGTCCGTGATGAGTGCACCAGCCACCCTTGTTCTCAGTCATGGTACAGATGAAGATTAGTCGCATGAGCTTTTGGTGCAACCCCTCCAATTGAGCCTCCGCGTGTTCTACTCCCTTGGAGAACGTGGATTTGGTCGACTTGATGTAGGACTCTGCGAATTGCTCTGCGATGGTACGTGTGAGACCCACGTCGTCCGGCAGCTCATCGAAGATCTTCTTGACTAGCTCGTGGCTTGGTTTGGCCCTGGTCGCTCGAACTAGGCGCTGCCAGCACTTTTGAGCTTCGAGCTTGAGTTTGGGGAAGTCATGCTTGCTTGCGAATGTATAGACTTTGAAGAGATCCTCATAGCCGAGATTGGAAGCTGTAATCACGCCTTTCGCAGTAGCTCTGGAAGACGTAGTGGTCGAAGTCGAAGGAGTGGACTCAGTCTTGTGCGCCACACTCGGAGATGGCGAGGATGACGGCGTGACTGGTCCATCCAGCTTGCGCATCTTCCTTGGAGGGCTACGAGGTGTGCCTGGTTCTGCAGAAATCTGCACGTCACCCGGTCCGTGCTCTTCCCTCTCCTGATTCTCCGCATCCTCCTCAGCTAGCTCGCGTTTGAGCGCCATGAAGTCGTTATGTATCTCGTCCGTCTCCGTCTCCACCTTGGAAAGATTGCCCTCATACAACCAATTAATCACCATATCCACGGTCTCCTCGTCCACGTCCTCCAGCACGATCATCTGCCCAATACGACCATCGTTGTCCACATCTTGGAGCCTGTCAAGGAAGGTTGGAGATTGTGCTTCGATCTTCGGGCGGTAGATCTGGATATTCGCCTTGTCGATACCTAGAGAGATCGTAACGAACGAGTTCTGCCTACGAATCATCAGATCTGTATGGACACCATGAAGCTTGAAGCGACTTACGTCCAGCGTATGCGACGCTTGGGAAACGGAATGATGCCTGGACTTTCTTCCTTCACCACGGGACCCGACTTGCTTTGTGCCATTCTGTGAAGCTATTCGATGCTACGAATGATGCGAAACGAAAGATTGTGAATGTTGAAGAAGAGGAAGAGGGTGAAGGTGCAGGAAGCGCGGTTTTGTAGCCTAGCGGTGGTGCACAAGCTAAGCTCCACCGCCGTTACCCGGACTGCTAGTCTTGTATGAGGCAGGTGTGGTGACCTTGATGGCGAAGTGAGGATCTGTTTAGGAATGTGTGAGGGCGCAGCATTTCGACCCTTAAGCTACAACGCGAAGTGTGAGGATTATCATTAGTCGTAATTTTCTGAAACCATCATACCTAGGATAACTCGCGATATATGCCCAGCAACGACACGGATTGTCCATCAAACACCTTGGTGGCGGTAGCCTTCGACACCCTCAAGACCACGCTGAGCACTTCGCCTGACAGCCTTCTTACTCTTCGTCCTTCTCCAAGCCAGGATCATAATGAAGATAGACAATATGATGGCACCAATCTGGACCAGACCGGCATACCAACCAGCAGACTGTATATCGCAGAACTTCTCGAAATCGATAACATCCTCAAATGTGCCCTGGATTGCCTGCGCGGGACCTGAGCATGTCCAGCCCCAGAGATCATTATGGCGTCCTGCCTCCGTCTTCTCCTTCTCGTACTTGTAGATTGCAGCGACCACAATCCAGAGAATGAGTTGGCCGGCGAGCTCGATGCTGACGACCCATGTCCCAATGGTATCGAGAATATTTGAGGTGCGCACGGAGCACAGATAGCCGAGTAGAACTCCGAGATGGATGAACGTGGAGATGACCGCGGTTCCGAAGTAGGTGTAGGTCGGCCAGGTTTTATTCTTAAGCGACCATGGATTGCGATTGATCGTGCCTCCCGTGGCTGTAGGAGCGTCGCGGTAGTCATGTCGTGTGGTCAGATACTTGTGCAAGGTCATGGAAATAGGCACAAGAGCAGCAATGGAGATCAACATCGCGACGACTCGTTGAATGATGCGAAGCCATCGTATCCGCCGCTTCAATCTCTGGGATCAGATCAGTGGGATGTAGCTCGACTGTTCAAGGAATATTCCCACCTTGTCACTTCCTGTAATCTGTTGATGTTCATCATACCACCCGAATTCATGTTGGTTCTGCGCAGCAAGCTTCAATGGCTTCACCGAGCTGGTACTTCCCTGGCTCAAGTGGCCTGGATGTGAGTAGGCCTGATCGGCCTCGAGGCTCGTGTAGTATGATGCTGCAGCCATTGTGTTCTGATCTGAGTGCGCAAGGCAGCGCTAGATGTATGATATACTCGTCTCAAATCGCCTCTCGTTGAGCAAGTGGCAATCGGAGAGAGTCCGCAGGGCTAAATGCGACTGCTCGTGTAGATATAACAGTACAAGGCTGGGCAAGGAGCGGCTGAGAAGCTGAGAATGTGCACGCTGCACGCAGCTAGAATACGAGACGAGGTCTTAGCAACGGCAAGAACCGTCAGCGTGAAGTCGAGGTGAAATTAAGGTCAAGAAATGACATGAGTAAGCAGAGCGATGGCTGTGTTGTTCCCAAATGCCGTCGCGCATGTATACGTGCTATATTCGGTCAGTGATGGAATAGTCAAGTCGGTATTGCAGTTTCAGAGAGCTCTGAGAAGTTCTGTCGTGGCTAACATCAGGCCCTCCACGTTGTGAGAACTGCAGGATCTCGGCCTCCATCGAAATCTCGGCGACGGAAGTTACCAGCTCCAATAGCGAGGCATCTTCCGTCCCAGCTTCCCGCGTTCACCGCCGCAAGG
Organism: Scolecobasidium constrictum UM 578; assembly: GCA_000611715.1. NCBI lineage: Eukaryota > Fungi > Ascomycota > Dothideomycetes > Venturiales > Sympoventuriaceae > Scolecobasidium > Scolecobasidium constrictum. The sequence goes on along the minus strand of AZYM01000046.1, from coordinate 415,157 downwards.
ACAGCGCGAGAGTCAAAGAACAGAGCAAAGATGGAGAGGTTGATGTTTCAAGTGGTCAGTGAGATGGAAGGTCTTCGTTTCCCTTGACGGGTATCGCGTGAAGTTCAGTGGCTCATAGGCCGTCAGCAGCGAGGTCGGCATCTTTCCGAGAATAGCTCATGGAGACGCGCGGGAACGCCTGAGAGGAACCGGGACTGTCCAGAGAAGCTTGAAAGTCAATTACGCTGTCAACAAAGGCATCATCGAGAGAGACGATGTGTGGACTCGAGAAGACTCGAAATGCCACCGCAAAGTGGACCCGGTTCCGAAGGTTTGACGGCCCAGAAAGTGGGCCGTGCGTTGAGATCTCCCCCTTGCTTCCCTCTGTGACACTCTGAGCTTCTCTCAACAACATGGCAATGAACAAGAAAGACTCCTCGAGTATCCTCAACCATCTACAAGTGCCGTCTACCCGTGCGGCAACATGATCAGCTCTAGTCCTCGTGTTCATCCCAGCAACAGCCCGCTGCTCGCGTTATTGCGCAATGCGGGAGGTATGGCTGGTGCTGTACCTCTTGTGCGCCATAGTACCGCGTCGTCAGTGCATTGCATAGACCCAGGCTGTGAGACGATAGACTCGATGGACGACAAAAGGAAATGCAAGAGGTTGCTACAGGAACAAATGCATTCGATGGTCTGATGCAGATCTAGCATACATGAGTATAACAACTATTCACAATGAGAAAGGAAATTCATCTTGTGCCCCTGCTGACATGCTGATCTACACATGTGTATGAAAGTACATGTTGCTAAGAGCGGGCGTGAGAGACCGGTGGCTGGACTAGCGAATCTTTGCAACAGGCACCGCTGCTTGTGCATCGTGGACCGATTCCTTGGTGAAGCACAGACAGACGCAGTGTCCGATCGGCGTTTTATAGCGCAAAAGCAAGAGCTGACAACGCTACCAGCAAGCTGAAGAGGTTGACTGGGATTGCAGGGCTGACATTGACGGTCTGGAGGGACACTGGACCCGTGCCAACGACGGTGCCGTTCGACAGAGTTGTTGGAGAGCCTGGCAGAGAGCCCGAGCCGTTGTAGCCTCCTATGGCTCCTGGCCCGCCAGCGGACCAGTTGCCGGTAAATGCATTCAGGGTGGTGACATAGGCTGTCATGTTGCTCGAGAAGATAGCTGCAAAGGAGCCAGTCGTGACGGTGACCGATTGGCCGCTCGAGGCACCACCAGCAGCGCCGCCAGCAGCAGAGCCGTTGTATGAACCGCCAGTGCCATTGCTTGACGCTGAGCCGTCACCACCAAAGATGGCAGCCTGCTCGGCATTGAGGGTGGGCAGAGGGAACGGCGTGCCTGTCCACTCACCATCGGCGAAGCTGCCGGTCGAGACTGGGTCGCTGAATGCGGGAGCGCCTGATGGGAAGATCGATGCCCAAATGGCAGGATCCCAGGTTGTCTGTGTTGGGAACTCAGATGGCAGATTGTAGACCGTTGGCCATGTTGTCGTCGATGTCTCAAGTGGACCTCCAGTGTTTCGTGAGATGCCCTGACGGACACTGAGACGAGCCTGGGAGAGAGTGAGAGGGCAGACAGTCGTTGTTGCTCCGATCGTCGCCGTCACGACTGCTTGAGTCTCTCCGTCGCGGACTGGGCAGTTCTCCTCCCAAGGTGGGCAGCCAAAGACCGTGATGTGAGAAGTGGCGTAAACAGTACGGACGGCAACGGCAGGCACTTTGTCGATGATGACAACCGTCGTCTCTGCGATTGGAGCTGCTTTCATGTCAGTACTCTGACAGTCCGGACAAGAGTGGGCATTGCTCACGAATCTGAGCTCTGCTGATGGCAACCAGAGCAGCCAATGCTGCTACAGTCTTTGAGGCCAGCATCTTGAGTGTCGATCTCGTTGATTTGAATTGCGGGTTCAATTGAAGTAAGAGGGAAACAGTTCTGGCAGTCTGGTGTAAGAGGCGGTGGTATTCGTCCAAAAAGTTCCAAGAAAAGCGACCAAAGAGCGTGGTGATGCTGGCTGGCTAGTTGATTGAAGAAGAGAAGATGAAGACGACAGCGAAGTGGGCTCTTTGTACCTGTATACGACTGGCACTTCGTTGAGGGAAGTCACGACTCTTGTCTCGTCAGGGTCGGTCTCCATATTGGCAGTCGCCAGCCAGCAATTGCAAATGTCGAAACAGGGACCGAGCAGCGCCTTCCTCATCGGATGCAGAAACATTGGCGGCGACGATAAGCGGTGACGATTTCAGAAATATGGACCGACAACGCCACAGAAGTTGCGAGCGTCCATGGCCTCCGTTGGCTTCCAGTTTGCTCGGATCATGACATTTGTTCCTGCAGTAGTCGATTCAGGACATGCCTGTTGCCGCGAAGCTTGCCGTCACGATCGGCAACTAAAACACCACGCCGTGGCGACGAAGCGGACATCATCTATGGTGGTACCATCTCCACAATGGCAGAACCGTGATGCTGAATAGCCCATGCCGAACAAACTCCCGTGGCTGGGTTATCAAATGGCCATCCACGTCTTGTGTCACAGCAATGTCGCACGGTCTAAGCTCCCTTTGATCCACCACATGCATGGAACCACGATTTGCATATCCGCTGCAGCAATTGATACTGGCGTTCCGGCCTCCCGGCAATTGATGTTGCTCATCACTGCTCCCATGTTGCTGGTGGCAGAACCAGCTTGCGCGCGGACCAAAACGCCCAACCTTCTTCAGCAAGGTCACCGCTCATTACGACAAGTTCCCGGCCGGTCTGCTCGATGTGCCTGGCGAGGCATCCGCGACCGCCCAAACATGGTCCGTGCCCTTATTCCTTCCTTAAAACCAGTCTCCTCTCACAACACCTTTTCTTCTTCTTTCTTCTTACCTCACCAACAACACAACTTCATTTTCGAGCCGCATAATTTGCCACATCTTCAGCACATTGTCAACCCATCAATCAACGCTCGAACAAACACCTAGTAATTGCCCTAACCCCACAGCACGTCTTTTGAAGCTGTTTCGACTGACAGCGACAACAGCAAAAATTCTCACTTCAACCGACAAAATGATCGCCACTCCGCTTCTCGCTGTGCTCTCAATCGCTGCTCGTACGACTCGCCTCTCTTCCATCGCGATCAACTAACTATGTTTTGACATTTTCGCTAACGTTACCAATGAATAGTCGCCAATGGCTCCGCCCTCAAGGTCCGTAAGGACGTCGAGATGATGCCACGCATGGTTGCCGAGACGGTCACTGTGGGTGCCAGTAAGTTTTCTCAAGTCTTGCTTGCTAATAGACAATTACTGACGTGCGACTAGCCACGGTCACTGTCACTGCCGATTGCAGCGTTGCTCCAGCTCCTCCACCGGCGGGCACTCCGGCTCCTCCAGCGACGACTGAGGCCCCTCCAGCTGCTCCACCAGCCACGACGCCGACTGAGGCCGCTCCTCCAGTTGTTCCAGCTACTCCTCCAGCCGGCGAGGCTCCACCACCACCAGCTGACACTCCTGCTCCGCCAGCTGGCACTCCTGCTCCACCAGCAGCCACCGAGCCAGCTCCACCAGCTTCGGTTCCAGGCACCACTGAGGTTCCAGTTGCCAGGTAAGCAGCATCAAATCAGAAAAACTTCACTTGCACATCAGTTGACTGACTTGATCATAGCTCTGCTCCAGCCGTCACCAGCTCAGTCCGCTCCTCTACGACCACGGCTCTTCGCCCATCTGGCACTTCCAGCACCTCGGCCCCCGAGGTTTCGGTCGCTGCTGGCGCCTCCAACGGCATTTCTGGTCTCGCTGTCGCTCTCTTGGCTGCCAACGTCCTCATGGGCGTGGCTTGAGCACCTAAACCTCGACACACAAACGACTCGAAGATGGCACACGCATCATCGCACGACAACCTTCGCTCGCTTCATGTATGATAACGGTCCAGGGCCTCACGGACTAGGACATTGATTGTATTTGGTGTGGGATCTGGTCATTGAGCAGCGGCGCGAAAGTGGCATACACGAAGTTCATTCATGAACATGCTTTGATCATACGCAAACACGATGTAATGCGATCACGCTGTCTACGGACTTGATGTGGTCATCATATTGATGATGCTCTCATCGGAGCACACCAAAAAAAATTCTTTGTCTCATTGATTTTGTAGATAGTAGCTCGCAAGCGCACTACACGTCAGCAATCATGAGACCACTTCTCTAACTCCTCCTTTGTGCTCATATAGCCTTGTGATACTTGTGTCCATAGTGCTGCAGTCATGCCTCAGCTTTGCGATGCACTTGGGATCCATCTTTGCTATTCACATGCAGCGAGCATGATACCCTCTTGCGAGCGCTTGGGGCCATCAATCTTAAGATGGCATCATTAAACAAAGCCCTTGAGCTGCTGTCCTTGCATGTCCGTATTAGCGATGCGATTCAGCAGTCCCACTTGTTTGCCCTTGCAGGTTGCACAACGTTTCAGAAAATTTGCGATCGATGCATTTGTATTCTTTTGCCACTTGGGCGCTATGCACAGGGTGTATCGTGGTACAGCATGGGCAAGCTTCCATGCGCGTCTTGCGTGGCTGGTGTTGAACAGATGTGGAGCGAAGCATCACTGACATTTAGTTCAGGATACTCTCGTCAACCATTAAGCAATCGATAACTGGCATTTGGTACAATGCTCAACAGTTCTGGTCAATATCGCTCGATGAGCCAATTTCTGCGCTCCCAATCTTGCATCTTTCCCAGCATTTCCTGCTCGGCCCTTTTCATCACGGTGTAGCGAGTGATCATGCTCTGTGGTAGGACTTCTGCCAAAATCTCGTCTTTGTGAAGTGCCTCCAAGGCGCTCTCGAGTGTTTTGGGTAGTCGTTGCGTGATGCCATACTTTTCTCGTCCTGCGTCGTCCAGGCGCGCTGGATTGGCTGCAATTGATCATCAGCTACTTCTGTCCACGAGGAACAGTATCTGCAGAGGGAACACTGACCAGGGCAGTCCAACAGAACTTCGTCCACCTCATCATCCATGCCTCTCAGTCCAGCAGCTAGAATTGCACCGAGCACCAGGTACATGTTTGCAAAGCCGTCGATGACACGCACTTCCCATCTATTGCTTCCACTCTTACGCACAGGTACCTCACGATTCTGAGTCCCCCAGGCGATCCACACTCCTCCTGTCCAATGGTCTTCTGCAACGCGGCCGTAGCTCTCGGCCTCGCTCATGGAGAAGGCGCATATGCCCTCGAGATGTGCCAGCACTGAAGCCCAGAAGTGTGCGCCCTTCTTTGCGAGCGTTTCTTCTGAGAGCGACTCTACTCCGCTCCCATCTCGCTTGTTCAGCGAAACGTGAGCGTGGGCGCCAGAGCCAGCTGCTTCAGGGAATGGAACCGGATGCAGAGTAGCTCTTAGGCCATGCTGCTCGGCTACCATGGCTATGCACTGCCGCGCTTGATACAGTGTATCGACTGCTTCAACTGGTGGGAGTGGTGGCAGCACAAATTCGTATTGCCCTGCTGCAGATTCTGGATGCATGGCTTGAATTTGAATCCCGATGCTTTGCAACACATCGTGAACTTCCATGGCGATCGGCAGGAGGTTGATCCACTGATCTGCACTGAGTGTGCTCCAGGCATGCGTCCGCGTTAATGGCTCGTAAGGCGCTTTCTCATTCTCTGGTACCCTACGAAGAAAGACTACTTCGATCTCGAAGCCGACCAGCAGGTCGATAAAATGCTTTCCTGAAATGTCCTTCGCCAAATTTTCCAAAAAGCTCCGTGGACATTCGGAGATATAGCCACCATCTCCATCACAAAATTTTGCCATGACCGTTGCTGATGGTGCCGGACTGACTGCAGCAGGTTTCAAGGAGTTCAGATCCGGTTCTACGTAGATCGCGCCTGTGGTGTTGGCGACAGATGTGACAAAGTCATTCTGCAAAGTCCCAGCATTGCCGAGAGATATGACAACACGATCTCCAGATGTCACCATCCTCTGGAACTCGATCGCTGGATAGATACGGTGACGGATTGTGCCCATCCAGTCGAGCCATTGGACAAAGATGAAGCGAACATCTGGATTGAGCTTCATGAAGCTCGACCATGCCCTGGTGTCGTAAGGCGATTGTTGTGAGGCATGCGTGCCTGTGATAGCATTGCCTGGCTCTGGCTCCACAATTTGCGCATACGGGAGCACCTTTGTGTCCGGCGCCACACCTCCGTCCTGTGGTGGGTAGTGCAGATTGTAGAGGTAATTGGCGTTGTTGAACATGATTGCTGTCGCCATCCCAATAGCTTCGTCCTCTGTGAAGTCCTTCTCCCTTGCGTAATCGATCGCGACTTCCTCCAGCACCTCGCGGAACTGCCTGTTCGCCAACCAGTACGTCTCAGGAAACAAATGACCATCCGTCGACCACAACAGCTTTGAGAACGGAGCTAATTCAAGCGCTTGTCTCAGCACTTCTAGCTCACCGTCTCGCGATAGCTGCGGAAAGACTTCCCCAACATCGAGGAACACATTCTTGTATGCCATGGCAAGATACCCCGCTTCCCGCGTGAATGGATAGGCCGAATGCAGTATCACAAAGGGGACCTCAGGGTATTTCTCGACCAGTGGCTGCATGTACGCAGGATTACTTCTCAGCAGGTCGATGTCGTTGTCGCCCAAGCCACTATGGAACTGGACTGGCTTTGAGAACGTGCCATGAGCGTACTGCGCCGTCAGGAGCTCGAGCGTCTTCAGCACGAGGAAGTCGTTGACATATTTGCTATCGACTCGATACCGCTTGTCTTCCACGCAGCGTGCAATGTAAGACTCGAAGCTTGGACCGATCTTCAACAAGATGCGCTCGTAGTCTGGTTCGATATCCAAGGACTCGCTGCTACGATAGCATACAACGGACTTGAAAGCTACAACTTCAGGATCTGCAATAGCCTGCTTGATCTGGATCTCAAATCGCTCACTGAACAGGAGATAGGTATCAGCCATGAAGTTGGAGCTCGCCAGGTCATCAAGCCTTGCATCTCGAGTGAGCTCTGCCATCAAGCTCTCCGCTAATGTCTCTATTCGCAGGATTCGCTTGGTTGGCGCTTCTGTGAACTGATCATGATATCTGTAGTTGTGTATGACTCGTGGATTCAACAGGCCATCATCCATGAGAATCGAATATGTTCCCTTCAATGAATTCCTGATCAAAGCTCCAAGATCCCGCTCGAACCATTGCTGTCGCAACTCCAAGAGCGCGTTCCAGGTCCATTCTGACTCCGGTCCAGAGTAGCCGTATAAGTGCTTGAGCTGCTTCAAGGCGCGCAAGTGAGAAAGGGAGTACTCGGTGTCGGCCAGGGCTGGGCCAGTCGCTTCGGTTGTTATGCTTTCGAAGGGATGATTCGAGTATTCGCCTGGGAGCAAAAGATTGTGCGCATGGTTATCAATGACCTACTCAGCTTGTTAATGTCTGCAATCCGAACATTCTAGTCTGGCAATGCATACAGGGCAAGATCTGATCACATTGCGCAGTCGTGGGAAGTCAGCCATCTTTATGGATATGTATGGTTCTACATCTCAAGAGGTCACAATGAAGCTCCAATTTGCCTCTGAAACAAAGAAAATGAGCTATCTACATCGTCCTATTAAGATCACGGGTTTCATCTCCTTTGGTTGATGAGCCGAAAAGGGAAAGGCCCCTCGAGAATCGATAACTCCATGCAAAAGCACTCCAAGCTTTCTGCAAGCATGACATCACAAATAGCTTTGAGCTTGATCGCGTTCTGACGCGCATGGCAATTGCGTGATGCCAACGTTGCATGGCGGCTGCCCATGTACCAAGACGAGCTCGACTTCTCGTGCTTCTGAGCTGTTTAACCTTTGATTGAGATCAGCACCATAATTCTCTTGTGCTCGAATACAACCACCAAAGATGACCGTAACACTAATCGTAGGCGCCACTCGCGGCCTGGGCAATGAGCTCCTCAAGCAGTATGCTGCATCTCCCTCGAACACCGTCTACGGCACCGCTCGCGGCGACGCGCCGTCAAATACGCAACCGAACATCAAATGGATAGGTGGTGTGGACATCGGCACTGAAGCAGCAGGCAGAAATGTCGTTGCCGGTTATAAAGAGAACAAGGGTATCGACACGGTCATCATCACCGCTGGTTTCTTTGGCAAGGAGTCTTTCGATGAGCCAGATTGGAATGCACAGGTCAAGATGTACACCACGAGCGCGATCGGTCCTGTGTTCTTGGTCCATCACTTGGCGAAGGCAGATTTGTTGAAAGATGGCTCGAAGATCATTCTCGTGTCCTCAGAATCTGGATCGATCACGCTAAGGCACCAGAAAGAGGGCGGTGGCATGTTCGGTCACCATGCCTCGAAGGCAGCTGAGAACATGGTAGGCAAGCTTCTGAGCTTGGATCTGAAGGAGAAGGGTATTGCTGTAGGCTTGGTACATCCAGGTTTCATGCGCACTGAGATGACGAAGGGTGTCGGCTTCGACAAGTTCTGGGATGAAGGCGGCGCTGTAACGCCAGATGTGGCGGCGAAGAGCCTGCGTGAATGGGTTGAGAAGGACTTTGACATCAGCAAGACTGGTCAGTACTGGGCGCCACGAGGGCCGGGTGACATTGGGACAGCAGAAGATACGTTGGGCAAAGACTTGCCAACGCCGCTGCAGTTGCCATGGTAGACATCACGCTGTTACGATAACGAGGACATGACATGACTTTGGCAGACATGAATATCAATGGTCTAATGCATAGTGGTATCTTCGCATGGCACACGAATTAGACAATATTTCGCCCAACCAAGCTACCCTTCGTTCGGAAACCCAGCCTTAAGGTTGTCGTACTTGCTTCCTGGATAATGGATCTCATTCTCCCTGTACTCAATTCTCCCGCAGCCTCTTAGGCCTTCGTACACTGTCGTAATGAGAGACTCAGCACCCGTCTTGTCGGCACTGCTTTCCCACCACATAGCACCACCGAGCTGCCAGTCTTTGATCAGACTGACTTTCTGCTGCGCGACTGGCTTTGTATCATACGTGACCATCTCCTTGCTCGATGGATCATAGCTCCACGATGCTGCAAGCGAGTGGTCGCATTGTTCTTGGGCGCCAGGTCGTGGTAGAGCCTTGTAATCCCAGACTCCTCTCTCCCAACTACCATCGCCAGTGCCGCTGTATGGCTTTCCAGGACCATCTGTTGCAAGGAACGATCGACCATAGAGTGGCATACCGAGCACTATCTTATTTGGCGGAACTCCTTTGTGAACCTATGTCATAGTCAGTATCCACCAATATCCAGACAAGAATCAAGAACCTTACATAGTCCTTCAGCGCCCTTGCAGTGCTAAAAGGTGTGCTCTGTGCATTTCGCTGATCAGGAAAGAAGTTCGCTTGATGTCCTGCTGTCTGATCCCAGCTTCCGGCATAGTCGTAAGCCATGAGGTTAATGAAGTCAAGCGTGTGCGCCATCTCTTTCAGATACAGCTTATCATAGTTTTGCGGTCCTGCTGGTGCCGCGATCGTAAGCAGAAAGTGTGGTGGACGACGCTGGTGTGAGGGAGGTAAGCTGCGTTGATACGCATCTAGCTCCGCTCGACAAGCACGCAACAGCTCCACGTAATCCCGTGCTTGCTTGTCGTCTTGTGGATACTCCCAGTCAATGTCGAGACCATCGAAGCCCATATCTTTCACTAGGGCGACAGCTGTCTTTGCAAAATGTGCCCTCCCCTGTGGTGTGCTTGCTGGAGCGGCAAAATTGCTTGAGTATGTCCAGCCTCCAATGCTGAGCAGTACTTTCATGTTGCGGTTCTTGCGCTTGAGGATGTTCAGCTGCTTCAGGCAGCCATACATGTTGTTTCCAGTGTCGTTCCATGAATCTGTGGGATAGTGCTTTTCCAGGTCAGACCAAGAGTCTGTAAGATAGACTTCTCCAGAGTCAGGCTTGACATTGGCAAAGGAATAGAGAATGTGTGTCAGCTTGTCGGATGGAAGATCCTGAGGGTTATGGTTCCGGGCATATATTGCCTACATTTTCAGTCAGCTATCATGTGGGCCACAATATTCTGACACCACTCCACGTACCCAATTGACGAAGTATGCTACTGTTCTGAAGCCGTCACATTCCTGTCCATGACCTTGATGTGCCATACTCGTTTCGTTATCGTTGACGTTCGGTAGCTGCAAGGGTATCTGATCGTGATATAGGTGCTGTGCTAGGACGAGGCTGACAGGAAAAGAGATGAAGGTGAGATATCCGTATAGGAAAAGTAGGAAAGGCATCAAGAATCTGGATATTTTGTACTTGCAAGCAAAGGCGCTGCTGGGAAGGAGTAGGTGCCACAGTGGCTGTGCAAGCCTGACTGACGTGTCGTCGGCAATGCGGCTGAGTGAAAGACGCGAGGTGGATGAAATGATCACTGAGGAATCGACATAGAAGTTACATAATTGTAGGATGCTCTGTGTTGTTCTGCGCAGGTGTAGGCAGCAAAATATGGGGATGCGACGAATGAATGCAACCCCCCGAGGCTGAACCCAGCCAGCATTGGAAGCGCGCAATAATACGAACATCAACTGTCTGGCCTTGAAGGCGAATCGTTTGTTTGTGCCCACGAAAGGCTTATGCTAGATCACTTGCAACCAGTATGGTACACGTCCGTCTATGCGCCATGCTAGAATATGCTCCTCGCCGAAAATGCTTGCTGTGATTGCCATCTTCGCTCCATCATGGAAGCCATTACGAGTGTTAGTCGAAAGTGTCGCACGCCTCGACCACTGACTCGAAGCCAGACGTCTGAAGTCAGACGATCAATCATCCAGCAGACTCTTCATCTCCACGTCTTCGACCTCTCCGACCTGGACCTGCGGCTCAGGCCAACCCGAACTGGAAATCTTCACACCACCTTCCCCATTCAAGCCCCCCATGGCGGTGTCGATTTCTTCTCCATCTTCACCCACAGGCTTGATGCGATGCAAAGGGTCAATGTATAGCTCCTTCAGATCGTCTCGCACGTATGCGACTAGTGGCGAGTGCTCTCCCGTCGCATTGGGCTGTTTCAGCACCTCGGACTCTGAAATGACACTCACCCTGGAATCATTGTAGGTACGCCAGCAGTTGTTCTTGAAATCTCGAATGTGGATCCACCAATGTCCCGCGGAGCCTGTTCCGTTATACCTTGAGCAGCAAGTTAGTCTATCATTCGACCATGAGTGACGTGAAGAACCTACATGAAGACTGCGAAAAGGCGGTACCTCAGCTCTTCGGTATCAGCCTCATTTATCGGCAATGCATCGAGTGCAGTGCGAACGCTGGGGATCTCCTCTTTGATCTGCGCGAGCTTTGCGGTCTCCTCCTCACTCAGATTCTGTAATTCCTGCGTGAGCTGAGCGGTGCTGTCGGTGTCTGTCGAGCTCTCCTTGCTTTCTTCCGCCATAGCTTTGATGAGTGCACCAAGAGCATCGCCGATATCGACATCCTCGGTTGTCTCCTTGTTCACATTCGTGTCCTGGGTCTTGACGCCTTTCACGACAAGAGCGTCTCGCTCATTCTCCAGCGCTACAAGACGATCACGAAGGGCCCAAGACTGCTGTCGAACGTCAAGCACGGCATGCTGAGCGTTCTCCATATATCGATCGAGATAGATCGACTCGCTCAGCTGCATTGTGTTGGGAACACGTTTCGGCCTGAAGATTTGCGATTCTTGCTCCTCAACCGTGTAGTGGTTGATGTACAGCTGAAGGATCGGCGGCGGCCGTGTGATGACAGAGTATCGAGCCGCGGAAGAATCGTCATCGTCGTCGGAAGTTCTGCTCTTGCCAAATGAAATGTCCAGTGCTTCTTGTACGTCTCTTGGGCGCTGGTCCATATGTAGGAACAAGTTGATCTCTGCAGACGGCTGGAACTTGTTCGGATCTGCACGGTCTTCTGTGGAGACAAATTGCGTGACGGCATAGAAGAGATCGCTGAGAGGATCGTGTCTCTCACCATGTTCGTCAATGCTGATCGGCCTGATGGCGCCGATGGTGCGCTGAACCATCTTTGCGAGGACTTCGTGTGCGTCTTGCTGCCGATATGATTCTTCACGAGCGTGAGCCGAAGTGAGAGCTGCAGGGCGAGGAGGTACGGGCGGTGGAGGATGATTTGGAGGACTAGGTTTCTCAGTCTGCTCACTCTTCTCTTCGTCACCGGCTTCACCGTCGCCCACTACTGTATCTGATGCCGGGGTGAGCACATCTCCAATCAAAGTATCGTCGCTGGTATCTGAATGCGGTGTTTTGTGATCTTGGACAACATTACCAGCAACTTTGGGCAGATTCGATGGCGGACTTTTGAGAGCTTCCTCTGCAAGATCTTCGGATGGAGTGATATCTGGACCAGGGGCTGATTCAAGCCGTTTGAATAGTCTCGTGAGGTGTGGAACGAGGTTCTGGCCGTCCTTAACGTGCTCGTTCGTGATTGTGTACTTGCCGGCAAGCTTGCCGAGCTCCACCTCATCTGACTCGTCGACCGGCTGTTTGAAGCTCTCTTCAAAATTGAGAACTGTGTCGCGGAATGGCTGGATAGAGTTGAAATACTGCAATAGCGCGTGGAGGTAGCAGTAGTTTCGAGTGTTGGCAAGTCCAACCGGTTTTGTGTAGTCTGGAGCCATTTTCACAGGTGCTGTCTCCTGATGATTTGCCTTGAGCAGCTCGAAGTACTTCAAAGCTCGCGGCTGCTGATCAGGATCGTAAACATTCAGTGATGAATACAGGACCTCGAACTCGATTATGCCCGTGCGATCTGTGATGTTGAAAAATCGGTAGGCTGCTGCGAGCTCGTCGTCATCGGCGATGGTGGCTTCACCTGTGGCCAGATAGCTGCACGAGGTGATTAGCGTCGGCCACAAATTGATGCAGATCTGGGAACCACTGCTGATTTCTTGACTAGGATGAGCGAGTACAGGCGTTGCCTCTCCCAGGTGATGCAGAGAAATGGAAAGTGACTTACGCTCGGAGGACTGCGCTGTCTCTATGATTGGCAATGAGCTGTACGGCCTTTGTGACTTGATCTTGGTGACTGGAAGAGTCGTTCTCGGCCCTCTTCGCGCCAGCTAGAGCTATCACGTAGTCGTCTGGACGCTCTTCACCATCGGCGTAAGTGTTGTCGAGAAAACGAAGGGCGCTATGGTGGTCGGTAAGTTCTACCATCAAATCAGCTATGTCTTGAAACAACTTGCTCAACGCCCCCGAGATCCGCCTTTTCGGCCTGAGTGGCAGGATTTTTGGAGTGCTGGGCTGTTCCGCGTCTGTCGCTCCGTCTGCGAAGCGAACCGTCTTCTTGACCATTTTTGTATAGCCTGTATATGCATACAGTAGATGGTGTTTGTGAAAGGTGCAGGCAGCCGAATGTGAATAAGTATGCCGTCGCACAAACAATGACGTGGTCCGTGCGGTAGGTCTCGGAATAGCCATGGCTTTCTCCAAGGTGCGGAACATCTCCCGAGCAATCTCGTGCCCGTCAATGCATACAAGATCATGACTGCCAAGGCAATGAGGCTTCATCACAAGTGGCTTCCTGCTGCTGCTCATGACTAATGGACGGCCACCGTAACGGAGCCGGGCTTAACATCGATCGCCGCGTGGAGCACATCGTGCAGTCTAACGACCTTGAGGACTTCTGACATCGTATCCACGGCGTCGGTTGAACCGCTGAGCACGCTTTGAGGGCGACCGCAACCATCAGTACGCTGTCGTACTCTGTCGCGACATGGACTCCCTGCACACGCCGAATCGCGACCAACTCCACTAGGACGAGAGAGTATCCTCGATCGGAAGCAATTGCTTTGACTGACTCTCGCAACCGAGGACGAACGTGCATACTCCAGAGACAGCTGCAAGTCGACCTTGCGCACTTGGTACCCGAGCGCCACGGCCACGATAGATCTCCAGGAAACCAGACAACATAGGACAATTCGGACCCCAGTCCAAGAAAGAGCAAGAAAACGCAGGACCTACCATTGCTTGCAGCTTCTTGCAGCGCTTGGCTACCCCTCGCTAAGCCAATGAGTCTCAGCTTTTCCCTCGCCTCCGTCTGCCCAGCTTTCGGGATATTCTCCATCCGCGACTCGAATACACCACGAATGTGCGCATCGGTCAGGCCGTCGTCATGCGGACTAAGCACGAAGTACTTGTAGGCATCCATCACATCTCTGCGGCCGTATGCGCCCTCCGAGGCCAGCAACGCCATCTTCATATCTAGAGACTCGCTGTTACGCTTCTTGGCAATGGCTGACAGGCAGTCAAAGTAGTAGGCTCTGTTCCCAGCGTCGGTCGCAACTTGTCTATCATAGCCGAACGCGATTAGATCGTCGGACATGTCTCCAAGGCATCCCAGCCCTGCATACCAAGATTGCTCGTCCAGCGTCAATGAGGGCGTCCTTCGGGTTGTTTTGCTCTTGTCGTACTCCATGGTCGATAGAAACAGCTGCACATCTTCTTCAAATGGTTCCATATTTCCGTTGTATCCTTTCCTTCCTTCTATCTCCAAACCGGGCTCATGCTCCTTTAAGCTCCTCATCAAGGCCCATAGTTCTTCTTGCGTATCTTCAAGCTGTTTGCGCAGATTCCAGGCCCATGGATCCGGGGGTTCGGGTCGAGGCAGCGTCCAGAAGTCGCCTACGTCTTTGAAGCCCAGTGAGACGAGCAAGTCTTTGCACTCCTCTCCGAAGGATGTGACAAACCGTCGATTCAGCTTGGGTATCTTCTTCTCGCCCTCCGTAGACAAGGCGTCTGCAGACAGGGCGTCCTTCAGATAGGTCGCCATGGCATCGAGAACTTCGATGGGTGCCGCTGGTCTTGCGTGTCCTCTGTCAGGATCGTTCTTCTTCGCTTTGTTCAATCGCTGAGCCAGTCTCTCCGTGTTTGTCATGGAATCAATCTGTTCAGCGCGTAGACGTGGTTGTCTGTAATGAATGTACAGGGTAGCAGCGCATCCTGAACAGCGGGCTTGGTACCATTCCTGGTGTTCATTCTCACGTATGAAATTCGTGAAATGGTGCAAGGGATAGCCTTCCTTCGGACAAGGCTGCGCTGTATGTTGCAGCTCTATGTCTACATGCCACAGGCATTGCTGGCAGAAGCATGCTAGCCTATATGCTTGTGCTGGAGTTGCGATCTCGTTGTCCGGCAGAATCGTCTGACTTCGTTGCGTAGTCCAGTAGTGCTTGCATGGTGTGTACAGAGGCTGCCGCCGCGAGGTATCAAATTGCTCGTCAAAGCCGCGTGGTGGGTGTATGTAGGGATTGCGCTCATTCTCTATACGGTGCTGTCGGTCGGCGGTCTTGATAGTCGCAATGAGGCGCGGAGCCGTTTGCCCTACTGCTGTCCATGTTACCTTGGGTGTGCCTTCTGAAGAACTCGGCCGCTTGTTCGCACGAGGCGGTTCTGAGCTTGAAGAGCGCTTCATACCGGAGTGCTGTGGGCTGTTGGCATGGCCATTCAGAGCCATGGGCTGTAATCGCGTCTCGTGATGCTGTATGCCTGATCAAGCGAAATGCGACATTGACTCGGGCGATCGTGTAGGAGTTCTGGAGCTATGGCAGGCCGTCGTAGGCTGGGAAGGAGCGGAGGAGATGAAGACCGACAGAAGGCGCGAAGAGGAGACTGAGCACTCGGATGACTTGTAAGATGGGAATCTGCGGCTGCTGAAATGCCAGTAAGTCAGCAACTTTGCCACGGGGGCATACGTGTGGCATTGTCAATCACCTGGTGTTGGCGCCAAACGAGATGCAGTGGATCCTCACAACTTGGATCAGAAAAGCTCTAGGGTATCACTAATAGTACAGGAAGTCGCATGTCACAATGGAAGGAGCGTCTGGGCAGATCTGAAGCGGAACCTGGGGTCAGTTCGAGACAGCTCAAATCGCCTAGTTGTTGCATGCGTTTCTCTTTCAACATTGCCCCAGATTCTAAGCATGCTGCACGCCAAGGGATGGCGATCTTTGGTCTGATCGCGCTTGCCGCTGCCACTCGGCCACTCGCGACACCTCAGAGCTTCCACCACCGTGTTCAACTCAAGTCAGCATTCTTATTGCTGTAGGAATCGCATTCGCTTGCCTAGCTGCCCCCAAAGCCTAATGTTTGGAAGCCACGCGTCTACAGTATCTGTGGTCCTCAACCTGCCTTGGTAGCATGCGACTGACTCACACTCGCCATCTACGCCGCAAAATGCATAAGAGGAGGCTCCTGGAAACAGTACGGCGATCAAGATCAGTCGCACGGTCAATTTTGGTCTTCGAGTATTGCCTGGGACTTTATGTTGATGAGGCGATACTCAAAGTATACGATGAGTCCGCCAGTCGAGGCACAAGCACTTCTTGAAGGCACCTCAGGTGGAACTCATTGCAACCTCACTCGTTGCGGACAGTGGTCGACTCAGATGTCATAGTGCCATCGTTGTACTGGTCGTAGAGACCGTCAACAAGAGCTTTGCGCTGAGGTATCGGCCTTCCGAGCTGCCCTACGCTTGATACTTCAACCAGGAGTCCAAACAAAACATGCTGGATCTAGCTGTAAGCCATAGCTTATGCCATGAAGACATCGTAATGCGACAAAGCTTCTTTTGCTTCCACGGATGATACTCGCAATCTCAGATCTCAGAATGTGATCACCATAGGACCCCGCTCTATAGCGGAAATGCTTAGCCATCCAGGAATTTCCGAGTTGATGCTCTTAAACGGAGTCGTCCTTCATACCGATATTGGTTTAGAAAACCGTAGCATCAAGTGTTTACTCCCCTCCTGGCCATGCCTGTCGCTCCTCACCTCCTCTGGGTCACGTCAAAGCCCATCAAGTGTCCAGTGGACCTATTCGAGCGTTGGTATACAACAGAGCACGTCCCAGAGATCGTGGAATGCGGTGCGGCACAAAGAGCCAACTTCTGCCGCGAAGTCCTTGACTTCCCCGGGTCTACGAGAACACACCATGACAGGCAGTGGCTGGCAGTAGATCAGAAAGACCAGCCGCTTGAGCTGCTGCCATATCTTGCATCGTATCAGAGCAATGACGAACAGTTGTTGCTGAACGAGGAATACAAGAAGCTGCCCGTGACGAGCGATATGCTGCCTTGGAAGGTGCACGCAGAATCAGGGACGTTCTACGCGCAAATTTGGAAACTCATACAAGTACATCTGCATCACTTATTACACAAAGCTATAAGCTGAATTATACACAGGACTACGACCCTGACAAGGTCGGCGAGAGTATGTTCTCGTCTGTCCATCATATCACTTGAGAGGAAGCTCACGCATTTACTCAGAATCCCCTCCGAAGTTCATAGTCACGGTTGAATGCACACCCGCTGATGAAGACAATTACAATGCATGGTATGAGCAAGAACACCTCGACATACTTCACAAGATTCCTGGCTACCGCCGTTCGCAACGCTACAAGCTTGGGCCACCATACGAAGGAGGCTTGACGAGGGATAACTTGCCCACATATGTGGCGATACACGAGACGGATGATGTGCAACAATTCTTTCAGGGGCCCGAGTTTGACGCCGCGTGGAGTGATTGGACAAGGAGAATTGTTGGCGGTGCGCATATATTCCTGGTCAGAGCTTGGGAAAACATACACGCCTCGGGATATTGAAGCTCATCAGATTTTGCGATTCAGGCAATACCATTGCGACCATCTATCTCGCAGCTAGGTGAATCTATCGAGGTCTTCATACAGCTCTGCCATCCCAGCTTAATGCATAGTGATATAATGAGATCACTAGATCTTACACAGACCCCATCTGATCCAGTTGACGGGGTATATTACAGCATGCTCTTTGGCATATTCTTCAAGGCTTGTCTTACGCCCAAGTCTGCAAGCACTTCTTCTGCACCACCCAGGATCGCATCGAACTTGTACGTGCGTTGGAACATCTCGATCATAGTTCCCATGCCTGTCTTCGTCAGACCACGACCACCCCAGATCTGAACTGCTTCATCGGCAATCTCGTGCGACGCGCGGGTGACGTGGTATTTGAGCAGTGCGATCGGTCCGCCGAGATGTTTGGTCTGATCTTTGTACGACATGTTGCACATTTGGAAGGCTATGGATTCCAGATATGCCTGATTTGACTCCACCATTGCGATCATGCGGCCGAGTCTTATCGCATCGTCAGTTCACGTTCAAGAAGTTTGTTCTTCACAAGTACTCACTTTTGTCTGATGACAGGCTGGTCGATAAGCTTCTTGCCAAAGATGATTCGCTGGTTCGCCCACTTCAGGCATTCCTCCACGATTTGACGCTGCTTTCGCACGGCGCCGCAAGCCATAGTATAACGCTCGTGATTGAAGTTGGCCATAATGACAACGAAACCATTATCTTCCTGACCCAGGAGATGATCGCAAGGCACCTTGACGTTGTCGAACTCGATAAACGAGGTTCCTGCTGCGGCGGAGTATGATGTCTTGATCGGCGTGGTTGTTACGCCTTCCGCTCGCGGCACGAGAATAACCGAATAGCCCTTCTCCGTCTTGCAGGCCGTGACGAAGTAGTCGCAGAACACGGCGTTCGTAATCCACTTCTTTGTGCCATTGATGATGTAGTGCTTTCCATCAGGAGTCTTTTCGGCTGTTGTTCGCATGCCGGCGACGTCTGATCCTGCGAACGCTTCCGTCACAGCTAGACAGACCTTCTTCCTGCCGCTCAGAACTTCATCGTCCAGCTTCTTGCGCAAGTCGTCGTTTTGGAGCCAATTTTGGATCGCAGTATGCGAGATCATCATGCCAGCCAAGGTACCATCCATAAAGCCTCTTGCATTTGTCCGGCTGAACTCTTGTGCCACAATCAAGTCGTGGAAATAATCAAACTCTTCAGGTGAAACGACACCATCGAGCAGTACTCGACCTTTCAAATGCTTCCCTGGACCCAGTCTCATAGCCAGTATGTTCTTGGCCGCCATCTTGTCAATGACCTCCTGAGAGATGTACTTGCCATCCTCTTCTCTCGCTAAGCCTTCAGGTGTGACGATCTCGTCGACAAACTTCCTGATAGCCTTTTGCAGCTTGCGGTGGCTCTCCTTGTAATATGGGTTCTTGAATTGCGGCTGGAGCCACAGAGGCTCAGCGTACGGGACGGGCGAGAGGTCACCGGGGTGCTGTTCGATCACTTCTGGCTTCTCGCCGTCGATTGTGCCCACGCACAGTGTCGAGAACTTCTGAATAATCTCTTGTCGATGGAGGTTGTAAAAGGCGTCGGTAGCGTCCTGACCAGCGACTTGTCGTAAGACAACAGATCCTCCTGGATGCGCATCCTGGAACTCGGACATGTCGTAGACCTTGTGGTCTACGATAATCCAGAGGTCATCTTCTGTGTTGTGCTTAGCTACTTCTGCGCGCGTGAGGGGTGCCATGATGAGCAGATGCTGAGGGAGAATGGGGATTGAGATTCAGTTTTCGAAGGGAGTGTCTTATTTTGATTCTGTCTAAGCGAGCTAGCTATCATCTCGGTACGATGATACACATTGTCCCCCAGACTACACGAGCAGTTCTCCATGGTGGAATAGTACCGAGGTTTGTAAATGAACACTCATCATTGGTCAATGCCCCCAGCACTACCGGCCTCCGGTGATGTGGCCAAAGCTTCATCGATCACCATTTGAGGTTGTCCTCCGCGCTGGTTCCGCATGCACAAGCGACATCTCGATGCTTCAAAATGAGATTCCGAACCTCGAAAGAGCCGAAAGAGGACTGAACATCTCTTACATATTATACCGCGGACGTGTGGTCTGAAGAAAGCGTGGATCAGAGCATTCGCGCTTTATCTGCCAACAGAGCCTGAGATTGCGACCAAGCCCTGGAGACCTCGAACAGGCGCATGCAGGAAACTTCCTCCACGCCAATATCTAGATCGTCATGATGTAGGTCAGCGGTCTCATGGAATAGCCCATCAAAGTTGAGGAAATCTCGCTGCCTACGTGAGGTTGATGGTTTCAAGCCTCTTCGACATATTATGATACTCCAGCGGTCGTGCACCAGCATTCATCTGGACAGCGCAACGAAGGAGAGAAAGCCAATAGCTCGTCGGGCCGTGAGCATCTTCGCTTCGGACTCCCACCAATTCATCGCATCCAATGATGAGACTTCGATAGTGTCTCTCCTGAGTGCCACAATGTTGTTCATGAACTGCGCCTCAGCCTCGCGATGCTACCGCCCCGCCATCCCAAATGGGCAACCGGTGAGGCTTCTGGGGATCGAGAAAAGGCCTCAAAACTTGTTGCCTATGTGATTGAGGCTTGAGCACTGCCCAGAAATCTCTCTCAATGTTAGAAAAAGTATATGTCTTGAATCTGGTGATTGTTCACTATAAATCTCGACCACAATCTCGCACGTTCAGGTTTACTTTCCCAGGTCACTCTCTTCCATTGGACCACTGCTATCTCAGCCTTGTTCAACCACGTCACACATTACAGCTCATACCAGCTGCGACGTCTTACGTTTGCCCTTGGATTTCCGCAGTGGTCGCCTAGACCGACAAAAATCACGATGGGCATCAGAAATGTCGCAGAAAGTTTAGGCGATCTTGCTGGAGGCGTTGCTGACACCATGTCCGATCTTGCGCACTCTTGCAAAGGGCGAATCATCCGAGAGAAGCCGTATGTCGAGGACTCGAGCGATGAGTCCAGCGCCTTCGATCTTAAGGGTAGCAAGCCTGCTCCCGTGGACCCGACATTCGGCTGCGATGCTGCCATCCGAACGTTCTATGAGGGCAAGAACTCCAATGCAAATTACTACGACTGGGTCGATTCACCTCCAAAGCAAGTGAGCAAGAAAGTCGCTCGTGCCAATGATCGTGTTGCCGTCAAGGTATACAAGATCAAGGATCTCGAGAAACCTGTCTTAGGCGGCAGCTTTTCACTCAAGAACCATATGATTGAGATTCAGAGCCCTATACTCGTTGGAGCATTGAAGGACATAATGAAGAAGGAAGATGTCCATCTCGAGGCGACAGAAGTTGCAATCTTCAAGCAACCTTTTCGGCCACTATGGTTCAGGTACGATGATGTTACGGCTCTGTACCGGAAGACGACCGAGACGCAGCCCAAATCACACATGAGTGTCCTCATGAAATTACTTGCCGAACTCTTTGGTGGCGTCAAGACTCACTTGCAGAACTTACAGGCGAGTGGCTTGATCAATTTCAAGTATCTGTGGATGTGCTTTGCCAAAGACTCCCTTGTCTACAGCCCGGACAAAGACTGCGAACGAATCTGCAAAGTGGTCGACACGGAGATCATAACCGACCAGAGGTCACGAAAGCATCTGATCATCAAAGCAGAGGAGCTCGCTTTCGACGGTGAGACTTTTGCCTGGAGAGACACTCTCCTGGACATTCCTGCGTTTGAGGGTAATCGACCTATCACGGAGCTCGACCATTACCCTCTATCGTTCGCGGACGATTCCAAGGCCATCAAGGCGAGACTGTCGAAGCGGGGAGAGAAAGTACTCCAGTACCAGGGCTTGACGTATTGCGAGTACGAAGGACTCGGATTGTTTACTGAAGAAGCAGTAAGTCGTTCTTGTTTTGGTCACGTCAAAGAGATTCCGTTTCTTCTCCGTTTGTCAATCATGACATGAGAGCTCTGCAGAACACGACACACGTTGAAGGGCAGCACTGACCATGATACGATTCTAGGCCAATGTTCGGGGAGAGAAGCACAATGTAAGTTGGCAACCGACCCTCCGTCATCAATACTCACAGAGAAATAGGTATCATGTCGAATCCTCATCGACATTTATGGCTACCAGAAGCATCACGAAGCGCTTTCACGAACCTCTGGCAAGGACAAGGACTCCAAAAAGAAGCGGAAATCGAAGGCTCTGCCACCACCACAGCCACAAGCAATTGTCGACCCATCATTCATAGATCTCGATGCTCTTGGAATACCCGCGATCAATCAACCATTGAACACGATCACCGCACTTCCGGATGGAAAGAACGAGTACATCAAGCGTCTCTCCGAAGAAGAACAGAAGAAGAATCGCGATGACATGCTATCCAGACCCGAGGAGCTATGCTTTCTGAGTCCAATGCTAGAAGGCTACGCTCTGAAGAACAAGTCCTGGCGTAAGTCCTCCGCAATAGAACAACATTCCATCATCACTGACAATGAAGCACACAGTCAGCTTCTATGTCGATGACATTCGACCCATCAAATGGAATGATGATGCATATGACCATCTCGTCTACGACGAAAAGCAGAAGGATCTTGTGCTCTCGTTCGTGGAGAACCACAAACGCACCAAATCTGGCATCGAAGATGTCATCATGGGGAAAGGCGAGGGTCTCATCCTGCTACTGTCAGGACCGCCAGGCACCGGAAAGACTTTGACAGCCGAGGCGGTGGCGGACAAAACGAGGCGTCCCCTTTATTACCTGCAAGCGGAAGACCTGGGAATCAACGCTGCGTTGCTCGGCGCGAACATTAAGAAGGTGTTCGAAATGGCCACCGAGTGGGACGCCGTCATTCTTCTCGATGAAGCGGATGTCTTTATGGCCGAGCGGCATCCAAATGACATCGCACGCAACGAGCTCGTCTCTATCTTTCTTCGCGAGCTGGAGTACTTCCGTGGGATCATCTTCCTTACTACCAACCTCTATGACACCATCGATACTGCGTTTCGCTCTCGCGTCAATATCCACCTCTTATTCAATCCCTTGCCGCCCGCATCACGGCTCACGATCTGGCAGAAATTCCTCGAACGATTGCCGTCCCGGACAGGGGAGGAGCAGCTGCCAATTGAGCGGTTGGAAGAAGATGATCTGAAAGAACTAAGTAAATGGGAACTGAATGGTAGAGAGATCAAGAATGCAATCAAAACGGTGAAGAGCTGGTGTGATGTCAAGGGTTACGACATCGATCTGCAGCGATTGGAGAGCGGCATCAAGGTCACGGCTCCACAGGCAAAGAAAACCGAGGTTGGCATCGAGAACCCGCTTTATGATTGATGGATGGCGTCTACAGAAGTCCATCAGTCGGGTCCGGCAGGCCGGCATCAAGATGAGTAGCGTAGTGTTTTCGAATGCAAAGTCGACCAGTCAGAGCTAGAAGCTGCCACGGCGTGGAACTTTTCATTGCATCTCCTGAGCAAATTGGCTTCTGGAGTAGTTCATTTAATACATCGTCTTTTGTGACAAGCTGCTTCCGTTGTGTTGTACTTCGCATGTGAGAGTGAGTGGACGCATTGTCTCACATCTTCGACTTCAGCTCCTCGAAAAGCGCCTTCAAAGTCTCCTGCTCTGGCTTCGTCTGTGGCCAGCCGACACCAAGGCCTTCCTCTGCATTCGGCTTGGGGATCATATGGAACTATGCATGTTAGCCACTTCTCATATACATAATGTCTTGGATTCGATAAGCTCTCTCTCAATGCAGAGACGGAAGGAATAGCATGTACTGGGTTGCAGGAATTGGTAATACTCTATCATCTAATTAGCATCCATATCTTGAGCCGTCGAATGTCACTCACCACATGAACATGATCTACCTCCTGATGAGCCAATCTACCATTGTTCTGCAGCACATTGTAGTTCTCTGCTCCTGATGCCTTTGCAATGGCCTTCGTGACTTGCAGGATCTCGGCGAGCTGGTCATCCGGAATGTCCGTGAGCTTCGCGCCGTGATGTTTAGGAATGATGAGAGAATGTCCACGGCTCAGTGGCATGATATCAAGGAAAGCCAATGTCTTCTCGGACTCGAACAACTTCATCGCCGGGATCTCACCTGTCAAGCATCGTTACCATGATGGTCTGCTAGTGCGGCTCAAATGCTCCCTACCCTTGATGATCTTGCAGAAAATGCATGCTGCCGCCATGATCGCTTAAGTAGCTGATAATTGAACTTGATGCCTTTTTATCCGCGCTTCGAGGCTCGATCGATTGGATGATGGAAATTTGTTCGTGGTTTTCCTCCAGCGTGTCCAAGAAAGGATGACGATAGAATACCCCGCGCTGAAGCTCGCCCCTGCTGTAAATTTGACCTCAAAGTGGAATAGTGCTTGGTCGGCGGGAGATGCTTCACTTCGCCGATGAGCCTTCGTGGGAATTGTGCCGTGTTGTTCACGCAAACTTCCATGCATCACACTCGAAATTGGAGTAGCATCTAAACTCATTGCTCAGACCCTTCGCGTGCACGACGTCGAAGTCTGTTGTACGCACGCCTGCCTTCGCATACAACTTGTGGATCAAAGACTCCATTCGCTCGCCCGTACAGACGACCATTTTGACTGGGCTGGCTAGATCATTGCTGTTCTTGGACAGCCATCGTGCCGTCAATGCGGCTTTCGTCTGGCAGTCCTCACTGAGGAACGGCGGATCGCAGATGATGATGTCGAAGTTCCCCTTCAACTCGATGGGCAATTTGGTAGGTTGCTCGAAGTCGTACTTCACGAACTCCTTGAAGACGCCAAATCGGTCGTCGAATTCAAGAAGCGTCATTTGGGGTCGTTTCGATGGCTCCAGCTCCGTAGACAGGTTCTTTAGCTGCAAGAAGACGCTTGGAGCCGAGACGACTGCGATATGTGAGTCTGCCGTTACTTCTCTCAAAAGCTCTCTTGCAAGCTTGATCGCGGTGTCGTCCGTGTACCAGAACTGAGAAGCATTCCAGTCCTCCGTGAAAGCATCCATAGACAGCGGCTTCTTGTTGTCGAAGTCATCTTCCGCCTGAGATTTGAGATCTTCAAAGGCTCTCTGTCGAGTATCTCGCTCATTGTAGAACTCTTTCAGAAGATCAAGAGTCCCGGCTGACAGTTGACTTCCGTCCGTCAGTGTGATGTGAGGCTTCGCAGCTGGATATTTACTCACGGTATATCATCTTCTTCCATCTTGATAGATCGTAAGTCTGCGGTGTGCTGTCTAACGCGTGCTTGACTTTGCTCGAGGACTTGGATTTTCATCACGCAAAAAATGATACACCTATTTAGCGACTGTAATTTATCCGCTCTCGAACATCTCTCAATCTCCATTGTCACATCCTCGGTTCGTCCCCACGAGCACAAAATCATCACGGATACAAACACAATGTAATGAGAATCATCACTCGGTCGGTGCGCTTCCTCAGCATGGCCACCAAAATTCCAACTTTGCCTCCTGTGGAGAGGTTGAGTCCGAGAGTGATCCGGATCTTGGGCGATAACCCCAGTAAATTCACATTACAAGGTAGCTTTCGTGCTGCAACTACAGTATCCCTATCTAACTCAGATAAAGGCACAAACACGTATCTAGTCGGTCAAGGCTCGAAACGAACGCTCCTGGATACTGGGGAGGGAAAGCCGAAGTGGATCGAGACACTTAAGCAGGTCCTTGCTGACGAGAACGCATCACTGGAGAATGTTGTGATATCTCACTGGCATCCAGATCATGTTGGCGGCATCAAGGATGTACAGAGTCTTTCGCCTTTGCCGAAGATCTACAAAAATCTGAGCCATCCAGCAGAGGATGATTCCGTGCTCGACATTGCAGACGGCCAAAAGTTCAGCGTTGAAGGTGCAACATTGCGGGCTTTCCATACGCCAGGTCATACGACGGATCACATGGCCTTCGTACTTGAAGAAGAGGACGCTCTTTTCACGGTAAGCCAGCCATTGCAAGAGTCCTTCTCCTGGTCGGGACTTTATCACTTACCAATGATCAGTGCGATAACATACTCGGGCACGGCACAGCCGTCTTTGAGGATCTATCTGCCTATCTGAAGAGTCTGGACAAGATGTCAACCGCAGTCACGGGCCGTGGCTACCCGGGTCATGGCATTGTTATTGATGATGTTCAAGCGAAGGCTAAAGAATACATCGCGCATCGAGCACAACGCGAGAAGGAAGTCATCAATGTTATGCGGGAAGCTGGCAAGGATGGAATCACAGTCATGGAGATGGTGAAGATCATCTACAAGGACGTCCCGGAAAATTTGCATCTACCCGCGAGCAGGGGAGTCTTGCAGATCCTGTGGAAGCTGCAAGAGGAGGGCAAGGTAGAGCAGAATGAGGAGACCGAGAAGTGGAAATTGACGAATAAGGCATCATTGTAGGTCGTGCCCAGCAGTATGGTTTGGATGTGTGTTCTTGACTTTCTCTTATGTTGAGCACCTCGAGACGAAATCGATGCTAATGCTAATGCAGGACAATCTAAGGTCTCGAGGCCCGGTAGAAAGTGGCGATTTAGAGCCATAGATCAGGAATAAACATTACATTTACATACTGGCATGATAGGGCACAATGGACCGCGATCGCTATGCTTCACAAGATTGTCGTCCCGAAAGAACGAAAGACGAGCTCCATGTTCCTTCTCAAGCTCGTCCCTCAAGCATGAGTTTCCGACTTGACTACCTCGTGGGCAGATGGCGCTTCCCTCTCGCGCCTGATATTGAGGTACTCCAACACAATCAAAGGCGTCAACGCAAGCTGCAACAGGAACATTGGGATGAGATTCCATTTCCAGCCATTTGTCACTCGCTTCATCCTCGCGATATCGCTCCGATATGCCCATGGGATGAACGCGCCATCGATTACAGCCCCATCAGTGTCTGTAGGTACGAAGGTCAGATCGTCCAGGATCGCATCGAACCATGTCTGAGGCACCCAATTGTCGTATGGATACCGGGTTGGTGATGGGAGACCGCTCAGATCGATGTCTTGACCAGACGTACTGTTCGTGACGCTGAATGTATATCCCAATGACCCGATGGTGAGCATGAATGCAAGTACGCAGAACACGACCCATGTCGTGAGCAGGGGAAAGTAAAGCTTCGGGAACTACTTGCTTCGTCAGCATATTCGCTATCTCGATCGATCACAAACACATACCCATCGCTCGAGTCTCGTCCTCAACGTTAGAAGAAGGAAGCCGACGATACCAACGAGAACAATATTTGTGCCTGCTGCGCCGTTCGATGAATGCCCTTGGTCTGTCCACAAGCCCAGAGGTTTGCCTTTCAGTATGACTGGGGTTCCATCTGGACCTTGAACGTTCATGGGATAGTCTCTGTGATCGTAGGCGACGGTAGTGACGATCAGACCAAGCTCGATGACGGAGTCTATCATCAGCAGAGCAAGAAGCACATAGAGAATTGTTCGCGTAGGTAGCGTAGACAGCGCCATGGTCGGTTGTCAATCACTTTCGAGGCGAGCAAGTGCAGGAATGAGGATATAGAAGTGGAGTTTGACGTGAGCGAGAATCATTATAATTAAGTCTATGTCAGCGAGAGTGTTTACATGGTCGCCCATTTCTCATCGCGCGGTTGGCTATAGAAGCTGAAAGATATTCATGTGCGGCGAGCTCTAGCCTCGTCAGCACTAATACGTCCAAGGATGATTCAGCCATCCCGGGAGAGCAACCAATTACTATATTCGTATATGTGGGTCTGCAGATCATTTCGCCTGCAAGGCTTCCCATCTTTTGCTCGTGACTTAGAGTTCTCACAGTTGCAAGACATCTCCGGTGCGTTGTTCAAGAGCTCCGCTGCTTCCGCCTTGGCAGGCTGTGGTGGCGCCCGCCTTCGCAGGCTTGTCTTTGCATCGCCAAGCAGCAGCTGAGATGCGTATTGCTGACAGGAAGACATGGTAGTCTCAGCTCAATCACCGAGGAATGCTGCAAATGGACCAATTCTGCGCTCCTAATCCAGGTGCAAGACGTGCAATAAAAATGTGGAGTTCGTCATGCATATAATAGATTTGTACTCTCACTAGGCCTACGGCACAAAGAGAGAACTGCTAATGGAACGTATATCATGTGCCATCCACTATCCGGTCCATGCAGCAATGTTTTTGATGCGGTGTTGGAGAATGCCAAAGTCCGATGAGCAAGCGCATTTCAGACTCTACTACCGAATGTCGAAAATCTTCTGGGAATTATGTGATACGCTCAAGGTGCTGGCGGGATCCACGATCCCCATCCTTTACGTCTCAGGCCTCTGTACCAGTCGAACCCCAACGTCAGTCTTTGTCCACTGAACCCGCATTTTCTCCGCAATGTCTTCTGCTTCGACAGCATTTTGTCCTGCTTGAAGCGTATCTCTACCGTCCTTCGTCAAAGGATGATAAAAATTAGCCAACGTGTTCGCTTTCCACAGCATCGCACCTGACCTCGCGTTTTGCAGGATTGTGAATACCAAGAAGATAAGTGACAGCACTACCAAGGAGGCTGGGAACGCGATCCAACCCCAGCGAACATTGACAAATGGTATGTCTCGGTGCAACACACCTTGTGCACGTCGTCCCAGGCCCACAGCATCGTTGCCAGGAGCCTCACGTATGCGCTTCGTCACTGCACAGCAGAGGTCAGTTGGGCGTGTCTTTCGAAGAGGGCATTAGCTCTCAGATTGAGGTTGCTTTGACTGAACGTAGCTACATCTGCGCCACGTATATACTGCCAGACGTTCTTGGGAATGGAACACTGTGTTCGCACTTACTGTACCTCAGTCAGTTCTGAGATTCAATGCTTCGATTGCATGTATGTGCTTACCTGCTAGCCGCAACACTATGTGCAATGCCCTTTATCTCCTCGTTGCTTGTATTGCTGAATATCGTGGCAACATCGGACTCGGTGAAAACATCGCCACTCTCATGAGCATAGATGTCTCCGAACCACAAGCCATGGTCTCTGAGATAGCCTCGAAAAGTTATGCGCAAGCCCATCGCTGTTTCACTCTCCATCGAAAACGTATTGGCTCCGTTGGCATCGCTGTGGCCTGTGAAATGGCTAGGGGCTTGGATATGGATTGGTAGAACGACAGGATTGTCATCAGCATTCGGATCTATACCTGCAAGCAATGTATCGTTGAAGAAAGTTCCGTTCGGTGTCTCGGAGAACACATTCAGATCCATCCGACTCGTGTACTTCTGAACACAGGCATCTAACCTGCATTCGAAAGCATCTACCTGGGTGACATTGAACCACTGTCTCGTGATGCCATCAGCAACATCCGTCATGTTGTCAACGGTCGTGCGAAATACAGTAAAAGCGCTGATCTGAGCCGCCATGGTTGCATCCATTACAAATGAGTCATTAATTTGCATGGCAAGTGGACCTTCCTGAAAACCTCGAACAGAAGGTCCATCGACTCTGGGAAGTGCGAAATTGCAGAATGGGATTGGAGGGCCAATAGATTGAAGACTCGCGCCATTGGTGGTCTCATTGAGAACTGATACCGTGTAATTGGTCGTGGAGCGGGATATGTTCTTGGACTCGTTAGCTTCGTGCATTTTCCTGAATCGAAGAATAGTGTGTGACTGACAAGTGAATCTGTGATGTCCGTACAGCGAGCGCATATTCCGAGCGTGGTATATGGTTGAATCCATGTGCAATTGCCGCTTGCGCAACTTGCCGCTGGTAAGAAGGAAGATTGATTAAAGTTGTATAATCCGCGGTACACAGCCGCAAGCATCGGTGTTTCAGCTTCGGTAGCGGTGTTCTCTGCCACCTTCCGCTTAACAGCAGTGTATGCATTCGTGCGCGCTGATTTAATGTCAAGAAGGGATCAACGTCGTATACAATCTGAATTTACTCACCCACAGTACCAAACCCTTGATCTGACGGGCGCAGCGGATAGGTGACAAGCTGCTGCAAGGTGAAATCGATACCGAGAGAGGCAATCACAACGAATGCTCCCAGACATGCTAAGGCTCTGCCCCGTAAGGTCCAGATAAGCTGCAGCGCACCCAAAGGACCTTTTCCCGCGCTCTCGAACTTCGCAATATCTGCCAGCGGTCGCTCTTCTTTGAACCATATCCATTTCAGTTGATGGAGACTTGCCACACACGGAATCAGAAGGGTCGACTTGACTAGTGTGCTGAAAATCGAGATGACGGAGTTGACGGTGACTGTGAAGCTAGCACCGTCCTTCGTAGCACGAGCGGTCCACGTCGGCATCGGCCGATCCTGACTGACCGCTAGAATGACTGCTATCGCAACAAGACCGCTTGAACAGAGAAACCATGCGAAAAGCTCCCATAGCCAAAGACGGTCTTTTAGCGATTCCCTCGGCGCGTGTGGATCGTGCGAAGATTCGAAGTCGTCTGAGGGCCTTTCGTCGACTCGAATAGTGCCTTTGGCTGGCACACCAGCTCGTAGCTGTTCTATGGTCTCAGATCGTCCCATTTTGAAGAATTGCAGACCTGACTGACGCAGACTGGGACGAAATATTCGAGCACAGTACTGACGGAGTCGAAAGACGAACTCGAATCGCCTCAATCGATCCAACGCGAGTACCCCCTGCTTTTGAGAAGCTTGACACCACTGTAATTAGCCTCTCAGCCGCACGCAACTTGCGCGCGATGTCCATGGTCCTCGCTACCGATAAAGCAATTAATGCTGCTGGATGAAGTTAGATCATTGCCACTTTAGAACGGTGCCCTCTCAATAGAGCTTCCAGACTCCCTTTGGCAAGGTCCCTGCGTCCCGAGCCGGCTGGATCGATCAGTGGCTGCACTGGCCATCGACATGTAGATCTGTGAGCGAGTCCATCAGTGCCGGCTGTATAAAGGCATTCTTGGCATGACTAGAGCTTGATCGTCTTCTCTCTGTCGTTTGAGGCCATCGTCGACAGAGACACTGGATCTTCCCCGTAATGGACTGCCCGTACTTCGCTCGCTGAAGGATGTCAACGAGGACGGAGAGTGCTCCACGAGGTGCCAAGCCGGATCTGCAAGGTCGTAAGCGAGCTGAACTAATGCTGAGCTATCACACATGGCTCGTGCATGAAGAGCTTGCGGAGGTCTGAGGCTTCTGTACATCCGCGAAGTCCTTCAAAGGCACATAAAATATACAATAACTGATCTGTGCGACGTCGTGTTGCATGCAATACGTCGGCGTTCGTTCGCACACATTCGATAAATATATGGATCCCACGCTCGATTCTTCACGCACAGAATCTCGCAACGGGTGGGCAGATGGGCCTACTGGAGCGACAGATTCGTGACAATGCTCCTGGTCAGTTTCGTCCCATGTGAGGTACCTTTGCATCGCAGATCTGGCTGTCGTGAGTGCCAGTATGGAGTACCACACTTCAACGAGCAGATAGTGGAACATCCGCCGACTTATGAATGATGACATGATCCTAAACGGTCCGAAATTCGTGATGATACGAATAAGTCCGCTCGTAAATGTGCCGCGGATTTGTGACTGCTTGTGGGCATGAGCCATGTGCATGTTTTCGGCGAGTATATTGGACCCTGTGCAGGAGGTGTGGAAGTCAGACCGGCGATCAAATCGGGGCTCCTACAGTTTTTCTCGAACGTTTGACGGTATCAAGGATTTGCCTTGAAGGTTCGAGGAATCCAGAGACCATTGATTGACTCCATGCCTTATAGTATTCGTCGGAAAACCATCGACCACAACAAAGTGCTTATCCAAGCTAAGCAACGAAGTAGAAGAAGGTCCTTGCGCTCGAATGCAGCACTGAGTCACGATTGAGGACGATTGAATCCTAGCACTCAGATGGCTCAATTGACAACATGCCATCGTGACCCGTGGCCTGTCTTCGAGGCCAGAACCTCATATTTCTCATGTGGTGTACCGAGCCCACGAGGCCATAGCAGTGGGATGGTGCGAGTCCAGGTCTGGTTTTGCGTTGTAGCGTAAGTCGGTCCTCTGCTGCGCTTGGAATGAGGATGAAGACCTAAAGATTGCTAATGGCCCTTGGGTCACATGAACCAGGAGATCAAAAGCCTTCATGTCTTTGCGAGCACCTATTCCTCGCTCTAGCATGTGTTAGTTGATAAGACTCTATCGATATTGTGGGCAACAAGGGCCTTGTGCCGGCTGCTCAGTCTGACTCCGAAATGGCGGTCACCATCGACTGGTTCGTGAATGGTCATCATAACAGACAAAACTGCTTCGTCGTGCCGTTCACATGGTGACTCATTACCAGTCTCCTAGCTTAGCAGCAGTCCATGGCAAGGAAAACGAGCTTGGAGATGCAGAGAGCAGAGCCCAGTCCGCGAACAGAATGAAGCAAAAGTGCTCCCCCTAGTGCGCGCATTCTGATTGGCTGTATCCTTCGACTCGAGAACGAACCGCGGGTCATTGCCGGGCCTCCAACGCAGGGCACGGATCTTTTCATGCATGCACAATGCGGGCGCTTCCATTGCGATCATAGCATTGGACTGAAACTACAAGGCTAGGCAATGGACTCATCGTCGTGATAGAGACGGGCGTACGGTGCCTGGCTCTAGCGGGGCGAGGTAGAGCCTTTGACTTTTCCTACTCGTAGCCTCGCACTACGTCTCAGAATCCCTCTTATCACCTCTGCTATACTGCGTTCGCTGCTCTTCCCCTCTCGTGTAATTTCTATACGTGAGATGCGGTACATAACACAATGGATGCAAATACAACTGACCGCTCGGTGACGGGGATCATCGCTGCTTTCCGAGCTAGTCTACAGGAATTCAGGAACTATCGCGAGCGCATGCGGAAGGTGAAGAAGAGCACGGCGCATTCCAATCACAAGCGGCTGAAGAGCAAGGAAGAGGACTCGAATGGCGATGAGCTGTTACTGTCCCACTCGCTTCGGCAAGGTGCTATAGATGTCCAGCGGGAATATGACAGACACTACCGACAATATGGCGACCGATATGCCGTTGGAGATGGTTAGTGCTCCGCGATCTGAATAATGCACAAGGCTGACCTTTTCGGCGACTACAGCAACCGCACATTCGAGCCTCGGTAGAACACTGCGCAAGCTTAATACGTGCTTCCAGAATATCATAGCCGCACTGCTTCAGAAAGACACCAAGATCGACTACAAGTACCTCACAAGCGTCTCCGACATCTCGCGACATGAAGCGCTAGACACCTTAAGCCAGCTATTATTTCGGGTCTCGCAGTCTGAAGCTATGCTTCGTTATGAAAGAGGGCAAGAGAAACAGCATAAGCGACAAAGGAGCAGCGACACACGAGGCAGGCAGAAATTGCCCAGCACAAAATCGACTTCGGATGTTGCAAGCGTCAAGAGCGGGAAGAAAGGGCAGCCAGTCGTGAGGAAAGTGCATCTGAAGAGTGCATCGTCACCACAATTGGCCATGGTACGTCCGAAGCCGAAGAGATCTGGTTCCTCGAAATCAGAAGTTTCGGTCAGTGTGAAAGAGGTAGCGCCGCCAGCGAAGCACAGAAGACAGGATTCTGCTGTGTCTATCAACCCTCCCATACCTTCCAGCGCTGGAAAGCATACAAGAAAGGACTCGGCAGTCTCAATGAACCCTCCGTTCTCACCTCCTGTTATGATTCATGAACTTCCGGCCGTGCCGGTACCAGCGTCACCACCACGGAGACGGCAGGACAAGATCACGCCATCAATGCACACGTTTGCATCGGCAAGTACAAGGCTAGGCGAGATACCTGAGCTCAAGTGGTCTATACCATGCGACTACGAAGCAATGGCCCGCCTGAACAAAGAGCATGGAGGACGACCATGGCCGCCTCCACCTGAGCCCATGAAGCCGAGACGTGGATTCTTAAGCTTATTCAAGAAGTCTGAGTTCAAGACCGCTGAGGTGGCAGCATAGGCGGCGCAACTTGGGGTTTTCAGTTCATGATATCACGACAGCGACGATGTTCAAGACTTTCCATACACATATACACCCTTAGGGTCGGCATTTGTGGGGGCGCAAGAGTTTTGCAAGTGCAAATGTCATCTTTGATTCATATTTGAAGCTATCTACTATTCCCAAAGATCCTCCAAACAGCAGCAGAAAATGCAGAGCCATTCGTCATGTCAGTCATCCCTCTCAATTTCAATCGTCGGTGTGCGATAACAACAGTAAGATGGGGAAACGCCTTCGCTATGCCTTGCCTTACCATACCATTCTCTTGCTTTGTGAGAGTATCGATATGCTTCCTTCATCATGTGATTCCCCAACGCCAGCGTATTCGTGCAAATCCAACACCAAAACATGGTCAAGATGCGAAAGAGGTGCATAAGACGACCTTTAGAGTCTTCCATGGCGCGCTTTGAATACAGCAACCTGAAATCGTCAGCAAGCTCTGCAATAAAGTTGAGGATGAACTAACCTTATCGTCATAGAAGAGGATCTCACGGAGTCGTAAGCGTAGACGACGTGACCCAGCCATTTCAAGCTCGAAGTCGTCGTCATCATCAGAGTCGTCCCAGACCTCGCCGGTGTCAAGATCATCGTCTTCGTCCACTTCTGGTATATCTTCTTCGTCATCCATGTCGCCGTCCATATCATCCTCGTCTTCAGTCATGTCACCTTCGGCCAAAGGAGCATATCCGCCATTACCTCCAATGCCGTCATTCGCATCATAAGCATTCCCAGTCTGCAGGTCGAAGTTCGATAAGGGGGCGCTGTTTGGCTTGCTCTCAAGTATCTCAAAACACTTGCCCCCAATGCCCATGTAGCACAGCTCAATCTCCGGGCGCAAAGTCACAATGTCGACTACTTGCAGTGCAAGGTCGCGTGGGTCAATGTTCGCGCCGTGAGGATGATCGGCAATGTGCGGTATGTACAGCGAGCGCAAAGGGGCGATGCTCGGCAGTCGTTGTAAAAAGTGGTGCTGCGCGCATTAGTATACCATCAATCTTGACGTTCGCCAAAGACAACACTTACCCAGTCTCTGTAGTCCAGCGCAATGCCCAGCTCTTTAAGCGAAGCCATGCGGCCACTTGTCAGGTATGTGATGATCTCGGTGGTCAACATCCACCTTCGCCATCTTGTGCTTCCAAAGGCGTCGTCGCCCTTCTCGCTGCTATCAATCAGCAACTTTTGTAAGCTTGCTTTGTGGCGCTTGATTGGTCCACGATAGATTTGGTCAATGGTAACTGCAGAATTGTAGCTTCGTCCTTCTTGCAAGAATAGCACCTGCAAGCTGTTTGGCGCAAGAGTTTCTTTCAAGAACGTGATTAGGGACGGAGAGACTGCGTTCGTGTGGATCTGCTTGAGGTTCAATCCATACTCCAAGCGCACCTTGCCGCCTGCTTTCGACTGCTGGCTTGACACGTACGGGCTCGTGGGCGAATAGTTTCTACGAAGCATCCTCCACAATTGCTCGTGCTCCTGGCAATGCAGGAGAGTGAGCTTAGTGATCATGGTCCAGTCAAAGGCCTTCTGAAGGATCGATATCGACAAAGGTACCCGCTCAAGCTCGAGTGTGTCAAGCTTGAGCTTGCCACTCAGATACGGACCATGTCGGCGCGACGATCTAAGTGGGATGGGCCGGCCTGTGATCCACGGCCCTGCTGGTGTTGGCGTAGTCTCCGATCTTTGGGGGCTGCTTTGCGACCCGTTGCTGTCGACTGCTGGTGTTTGCCCATCTTCTCTGGGCTCCTCGTTCGGTGAGGAGGTCTCCATGGGAGGCACGGGTAAGACTGCATCCGCAGCCAGTGGCGTTTGAGCTTGCATTGATTCCGCCGCTGCTGCTTGCAACATCGTTTCTGCACTCGGGCCCGTTTGAGGAATGATTGGGACAGTCTTGTCGACCGAGTTGCGTATCGATCGGCTTGAAGTTGGTGAGTGTCGTTGTGTATCGGCGTTGTGACGTAAGTTGTACACCCGCCCTAATAATATGCCTAGAATCCCGCCCAGGCGCTTTTCACCAAGTCGGCTCTCGATTGGTCTCGAGCAATTATAGTCGACTTGTTGCAGAGTGTCACCATCCCACACTCCAACCCAATCCTTCTGATGTGCTTGTGGAGCAATACCAACTCTCAGCTCCTTCATCTTGTGCTGTGATCGAGCAATCAAAATGCTCATCTCGTCCAGATAAGGCAGCTCGTCAATGTCCATAACGTTCAGACTTTTCAGGGCTGGCAGCACGGAGAATGTAGGATGCTCCACACGGTCCATAGCCTGCAAGCCATGCAAAGGTGAACCGGCCATGTTGATTGCTGTCAATACAGGTACTGCATTGACAGCAGGTGGAGGTGGAGGCGGGTTGTTGTTGATGGGAGGCGGTGGTGGTATTGGGCCCATGCTGCTGTCTGGACCGTCAAGAATCGCATTGTCATGCCACCGTATCCACACTTTCTCCAGACGACTTTCGTGCCCATTTCCTCTGTCAGCAAGGGATGAGAGCGCTAGCCAGACGTCTCGTAGCACACCCGTCGGCATATCCCACACAAATGTCTCCAGGCTTCTCATACGACTGACAGCCAATGCGACTAGCGTTCCGAGCATCTTGCCACCCTCCTTCGAGATCAAATACTCTTGTACCCACTCCTTTGGTCCGTTGCCAAGGGAGAACTTCTTTGTGTATTTGGCGTAATAATTGCCTCGCCGCCGGCGCGGGACAGGATACGGGTCCAAGCTCGCTTCGTGATCCGGATTCTGTGCCATTTGCCGCTGCCATGGCGCCTCTCCGAAGTTCTCTTCCGCCATGACTAGTGTCGCTAGTCCATACGTGAGAGCATCCACGCCTGTGCGCTGGACAGAAGTTGATGTATCGTCCGGCCATACAATGTCGAATCGCGAGTAGATATGGGGAATCGTGAGCGCATGAAAGACAGAATGGCATAGCGAAAGTGAGGTGAGGTCGTTCGTGTGCGGGAGCTGCAATTGTGAGTGTGCTGCACACTTAGACTTCGAACACATTATGCCACAAACCTTCTCTATGATTTCCTTGAGTATGTCGACAGGCAGATCCAGCAACTGCAGCGGCCGCTTCTTCTCCGCCACGGCCGTCCATTCCTTCTCCTTGCCCTTCAGCGACCGCACGACCGCCGCCTTCTCGAGCAAAGTGGGCGATGTCCGCTGCATGGCTGCGGGAAGCGTGGTCGGATCCGGTCCCACATCTTGTGTTACACCCGGCGATTGTCTGTGTACGGTCGGCGCATTGGCTGGATCGCTCATATCGACGACCTTGGGGGTGTCTGAGTGCGTTGTGGCGGCGTGCTCGTCACTGTGAGCCTCGGAGGACATGGTTGCTGGGTCGATGGAGAAGATGGCTGCAGGGGACGAACTCCGTGACAACGCCCACTGACTTCAAGCCATACAGGCTGGACTGGAGTTCACAACGATCGGAATCGAGTTATGTGAGAGCAGGCGCATGCAGCGACTCTTCGTCTCCTAGCAATGAAAGTGCTTTGCGGTAGTCCTCTGCAGTCTGCGGATGTTGGTGGTGTTGGAGGCTGGTGATGGTGGAGTTGAGCCTGAGCAACGCAGGGTTCAGCTCGGCACACTCCCACTTCTGGCTATATCTACTCCTAGTGTTGACATCTCGAATTGAATCACGGGATCGCGCGACACAATTCTCACTTGACCCTGTATGTACGTACTGCTGAATTGACTCCACCTAGTAGCTCGGTCCTGCCTCGACTGGCTTTCTCGGACGATCAGACACGCGGCAGACACGCGTTTGCTTTCCAGCCGACAGGTGCAAACCATCGGCAGGAGCGATGGACGACGACAGAACGATACCCAAATCTTGCACTTGAGTAATATTGGAAAAACTGGACGTAGCATGCCGCTTGGAGCAACCATGCTGTCAGAAGGAGATGTCTTCTCCTCCGTGTTTGGCACAAATGCTGCCCTCCACACGACACCAACACCACTGGCAACGCCCTTGTTGGGAGACACAGGCTTCGGCCAAAGCTTTGGAGGTCCAGCAACGCCGGCGAAACAGCTGCAGAACAACTCAGCGGCGCAATCACAGGTCAAGAGAAATCTTGCTTGGAGCACTGCTACCAGGCACCTTACTCTGGAAGGACTGAAATTCGAGACGATCATTCAAGGACCGAAGCATTCGCTGAGGCCAAAAAGACACTCAAGAGACGTCGAGGAAGCTCTGGATTTCCTGTTGAACGGAGATCATGGAGATGATGCTCGAGACGAGCAATGGGATCTGGTAGGACTGAATGTCAATAATTGAGTTGAAGCGCTGATGAACCACAGATCGAATGGTACACTGCAGAAGTCCGCTCGCACTTCCTTGAGAGCGTAGAACCACAACTTGCTCAAGCTTGGTCACGGGTACGTGGAAGATCCTGATTCAGGCGTTTCTGATCTGACGACTCTAGCCAATACCGCTGGCAGACGATAGCGTGCCTAAAGCTTTGCACGAGACAGTCAATGTTCTCGCAAATGTCCAAGAGCAATATGTGTCTCGACTTGACAATGACATTCTGTCTAAGCTGAGTCCTGGAACGGCATATCCGGGCACGCAAGGACTAGAGCCTGAGCAACTCCGGTCTAGGAAGCGAGTTGTGTTCTTGAAGAAATTACACGCGCTCTTCTTGCATGCCTTTCCCACACAACGACTCTCGAACGCGCTATCCTGGGTGCTCTTCCGATTCGTGAGTGATCTACTCGCTGTCGATGGCGAACGAAAAGCATCCTCCGATGATCTTTTCACAGTTCTCGGGAAGATTCAGCATGTTGGACTTGGGGATAATTTTGGCCAGCGTGCGTTTGCGACTGCGATGTGGAGGGTTCTAGACGACTTCATCACTGGACAGCACATGAAGATCGACTGGGACAAGCAACGGACAAAGACCAAAATCCTCTCACGGTTTCTATTCCATGGTTTCATGCCACTAATCGCGAAGTGCATCCCCGTGCTCGGTGGCACAGCTGATGATGCATGTCAGTACCAGAAGATCGCCGTGGCCCGCCTAGGACGCCATCGCATTGCCAATTTGTTCGACTATATCGTGCGATGGGACCAATCATTGGGCGCGATTGTGGACATCAAGGAGTACATCGCAACGCCAGACGCTCGATTCTTGCTGACTGCCAGCTTCTCCGATCAAGTCCTGCGCCGACTCCTCCATGCTGGCGCTACTACGACACATATACTAAACATCTACATAAACATCATACATGCGTTCAACGAGCTAGATCCGAGAGGAGTCCTGCTCGACAAAGTGGCCAGACCGATCCGCCACTATCTACGCGGGCGTGACGACACGGCACGAGTCATTGTTGCCAGTCTTCTCGCCGAGGTAGACGAAGACGGCAATCCTGTCGCAGAGTCAACAGTGACCGACGTCTCTGTGGAAATCGCCAAAGAGATGGCGAAGCCCATAGTTGGCCTCGATGGAGACGAGAACCAGAACATGGACTTCGACGACATGCAATGGACGCCAGATCCTGTCGATGCCGGGCCGGACTTCAAGCGCTCCAAGAATCAAGACGTGACGTCTGCTTTGCTAAGCCTATACAATCGCGAAGACTTCATCAACGAGCTCAAGACGATATTGGGTGAGCATCTGCTACGAAGTTATGACATGCATGAACACTTCGAGAAGGAGGAGCGATTGCTTGAGCTATTCAAGAACCGGCTGGGAGAGGACAAGCTGCAGGCCTGCGAGGTCATGCTTCGCGATGTCCAATCTTCGAATCTCATGAACAAAACGATTCAGCGAGATCCTGCTTATGTCGGCACCTACAACAAGCTTGGCCACTTGGACATGTACACGCACATCTTATCAAGCTTCTTCTGGCCAAGCTTACGCGATGATGACTTCAAGGTTCCTGAGCCAGTTCAAGCACTGCGCTTGGACTACGAAAGGGCATTCGAAGCGGTCAAGGACACAAGGAAGCTGCGGTGGATGACCGCATTGGGTCGGGCGACGGTTGAGCTCGAGTTTGAGGATCGCAAGGTCGAAGAAGAGGTGCCGACGTGGACAGCGAGTGTCATATATGCGTTCGAGTCTGAGACAGGAGAGGCGCCGAATAAGTCAGTCACGCAGCTCGAAGAAGAGCTCGAGATGGACGAGACACTCGTACGCAATGCACTGGCATTCTGGCGCAGCAAGCAGGTTCTGCGAGAGACCGAGCAGGATACCTATACCGTCATCGAGAACTTGTCCTCGCTATCGAAAGCAGAGGAGGTGGCGGTCCCCATAGAGGAAGATGCAGCGGTGTCTGCCGTGCGGTCGCAGGAAGAACTGCTCAATGAGAATAAAGAGCTGTACCAGACCTTCATCATAAATATGCTCACCAATCAGGGCAACCTTCCTCTGATGAGGATATTTATGATGATGAAAGTGGCTGTGCCTGGTGGGTTCCCGTTCGATATGGCGCAGGTGCGCTCGTTGTTGCAGGATCTGGTCACGGAAGGACAGGTAGTAGGGCAGGGCGACGTGTACGGCATAAGGCGATGAGTACTTGCGCATTTTGAAGGTCAGTGAGAAGACGATGCTAGCCATAGAGATGCAGATGTAGCTTGATCGCGCGACTCCCTCAGTTGACGAGGAGGAGATGAATGATGAGCCAAATGCCAACGAGGCAATCTACTTCCGGTGCCATAGAGCACATCCAGCTCGATGTCCAGAACCGCACAAGCGGTCTCGATCTCATGCGCCAGCAATAGCATCAAATGTACGCGTCCTTTCTGATGATAGACGAGGTCATGGTTCGATGCTCTAGCAGACTAACATGGAGCGAGACGTAAATAGCACAAATTAGCCCCCCATGGTTGGGGGCGTCCGCAAGCCACCCTTAGCTCTTGTTTCAGAGAAAGACCAGCAAAGACGAAGATTAAGCCGAAATGAGAACTAATTAAGGCTTGGTCGGTTATTCTCCGATGCCCCGTGCTTCTTTTACTCGATACTCGATATAGGTGTGGCACTGTACTGTAGCATGCGGCTGGTGGCTAGAATACTGGACTCCATGGTCGCATTATCAAGTCTGCATCCCGGTCCGAGCTTGTGTGGACGGCGATTAGGGTGAAGTTGGTGGAGGAAGCTTTCGCTTGGAACGACATCCAGAGACAACTTTCCGGTGGCAGAAAGACTGCGAGGAGTGAACATGTTGCTCTTACAGTCCTTGGGTGATAGAAAGGGCGAAGCTTCTTAGACTGTGAACGCCTGATCACAGATCTGGACATCAAGTGAGATGCCACTCAGCGGGAGCATCCGCTGGCGTCAGCGTCTTGCGCCTCTTGTGCAGCATACGTTCATTGATGCCCCGATCATCTGGGTAACGCTGTCTCGGACGACTCTTTGCGAAGGCAGCCGAACCTCACCATCGGATTGACAGAACTACAGTGTGTATCGAAGGCTTCGGAAAGCACGTCGAGTAATCCTGTGAGCATGGAGAATCGTAATTTGTCTGACGCTGTCGATGTCGCATTTATTCGACCCATGCGTGTGTTTGGAACATGTCTCTGGATCTGGGTAGTTTCAATCATCTATTTTGAAGATGAAGCAATGCGGCACGATGCTTCCGCCGAGCCATACTCGA
Organism: Scolecobasidium constrictum UM 578; assembly: GCA_000611715.1. Taxonomy (NCBI): domain Eukaryota; kingdom Fungi; phylum Ascomycota; class Dothideomycetes; order Venturiales; family Sympoventuriaceae; genus Scolecobasidium; species Scolecobasidium constrictum. The sequence goes on along the minus strand of AZYM01000046.1, from coordinate 374,035 downwards.
CGACCACCAGAAGTTGCCGTGCTATGAGAACGCCATGAGTAAATTTGGAACCAGATGGCTGTGATCGCAATTTCATAGATGGAAAGTCATGCCATGATGGCAGATTGCGAAACTGAGCTTGAAAAGCGGATCGGGCGAATTATTGTGGGCCTATCCCAATCCAGCAGACGGACTGCGAATCCCGCCTCCGCTGCGAGCTGCAAATCTGCTTACCTCAGACCAAACACCATCGAGGAATCGACAAAGCTTAGTTCTGGGCTCGCAGCGCGTTTGCCATACTTGACGGTCAAGATATGCCTTTACGATCCATGGCATTTGCCTCACCAGACCGGAAGCGACGTAAGCGATGAGCAATCAAGTCGTCCTTGTACTCCTTACCTCCGACCCCAGATTTGCAAGGACAACAAAGTCCGTGATAGCGTGGTCTTGCACCCACGATCAAAGTACTAGAGTTGCGTGGACTGTTTCCTAACAATAGCATGCGGAAGCGGGAGAGCTCTGATCGCTACAAGGGTAGACCATCTCTAGCTGTAACAGCGCTCTGCGCAGTCGACGAGATCAAAACGGAAGCACAGTCGCAAAGATCGAGCTTGGATGGCCACGAGTGAGATGGAATTAGCCGGGACTACGCTAAGGAAGACAAGAGTTTCTGGTCGCTAGCTTTTCACCGACTGTCCGGGGGCTTCTCTCACCATGTTATGGCTTGTGGCCTACTCTGCGGGGCGGAGAGTCCAGCAAGCTTGCATGACCTTCGCATGCTTTCTGCAGGACGGGAAGTCCAAAGCAAACTTTGCTGGTTAATTGATCTGCTTTCACGAACACCGACAGACGACAACACCGCCGGCCCAAGCTGCAACCCGAATCCATCGAGCACACATAGCGCAAGCGCGCTCCAAAAAGTCTCAAGGCTGGTGGATGTTCATGCCAAAGCCGCTGTCATGCTCGCGTTTCAGAAAGATCAACGAATAAGCGGGGCTAGTTATTTAAGGGCTAAATGGTCTAAAAGTGTGTTAGTGGCTGTACAGCACCTCAGCCTTATTACCCGTGCCAAAAACAGCCCTGTCTCCAAGAGCCCCAGGGTGTGGGCGAGGCTGCTTGTTAGTGCGTCGATTATAAGACGCAGCTTGAATCCACGCCGCTACCAAGCATCACCAATTTGTCCAAGCACTTCCTCGAACGCCTCGCATAGCCAGCTCGCCTTAGGCCGGAAACTTCATTTATGAGCCTCAGCTCGAAGTAGCATAGCAGTGCAAGTACCATTCGGACACCGACTACCCTCGTCACACATCAGTACTAGCATCTCCACCGTGCATTCCTTCAGTCTTCAAAATGGTGTCGGTACTTCAGCCATTCTTCACCGGACCAGCCATGTCTTTCAACAATCAGCAGCAGGACGAGCACAATCGCTACAATCGCTACTGGGCGCAGTATGCAACTTATCCTCCCGTCCCACAAAATCCGATTCCATCGCAGCAGATACCTACAGTGGTACCTTCGCAACCATCGTGGACCGGCGAAGACTACACTTTCGGATCACTCGCACAGAATGCCACCTTCTATGAGGAACCACAAGCTATGTACCCTCAGACCGACTTTCTCATGCCGCCTCAGACAACGCCGTCACTGCCATCTTATCAATCCTCGCCCGCGATGACCTTCTCTTCGCCTCAAATGCCGTACACCTCCGAACCGGCAATTGCATCTGCTTCATCACACTTTCACGGACATAGACGGACACTGTCTCACGATTCGCACTGCTCGTACACATCGACGCAAGCACCAAGTCCGGCAGCCTCAGAATCCGCTTTTTCGCGATCATCTTCTCCAGGACATGCAGACATGAGCCAATTCGGCTACTTGAACGCACAAGGGACCTGGAACTGCAACTACCCGGGCTGTACATCACGAGCAGTCTTTACGCGGGGTTGTGATCTCAGGAAGCATCACAAGAGACACACAAAGTCATTCTTCTGCAGGTACCCGGGCTGCTCGCAGTCGACTGGTGGTGGATTCTCGAGCAAGAAGGACCTTGCGAGACACGAAGCCAAGCACAACCCAGGCGTGGTTTGCGAATGGGATGGATGCGACAGGATCTTCAGTCGCGTCGATAACATGGTACGTTCTGCATGACTATCAACATTGATCACGATCTAACATCTCACAGAGAGACCACGTAAAGAGAATCCATCTGAAAGGCGCAAAGAAAGCGAACGCTGCTCGCCGAGCATCACAGACATCGCAAGCATGAACGATCGCGCCCACCTGCATGAAAAGCACATTTCTCATATCACGATGATACCCAAATTCAAGGCCATTCTTTTCAATTTAGCATTCTCCGGCCTAAGCACTCGTTTGACATACATCGGTTTGGAGGACAACATAGACAAATTATGGCCTATACGAGCACGAAGCTCAGCATTGCATCAGCGGCAGCGCAAGAATTGTACATATGACGAATGATGACACTTTCCAACCAAGTCCTGTTGCACAACGCTCTCCTACCGAGTTCTCTCCAATCGTTCATGCAAAGCTACACTAGAAGCTCCGTGGAGGCTTGCTTCATTCCAAGACAACACTAATACCTGAACAGCCTCGTGCGTTCTTAGAAGACCACTAATATGGCCCTTCTAAGCAACCTATCCAGCAGGTGCTAAACCACGCGCGCTTGCTCTATGCTGCATGCCACGCAGATCGAGACTGCATATCGAAGGAATGGCCCCTCTTAGGCGACCAGCGGGTAGCAGGTTCTAACCTTTCTCGGTCCAGAAGACAGCAAAATAGCCCCCAGTTTATTTTTAAAATAGCTCATTTTGGGGCTTGGAGCTCGGAGCTTTGGCCAATTAGGCTAGAGTAGAGTCGTGAAGAACATCAAACCTGCCCCTCAACTGCATTGCCAATGCCATCGCATTTGGAGTTCAAGTGAACTATTAAAGACGCCTCTGACAACTTTTGGCCAATTCACTGTCGCGACCATGGTTCGCATGATTTGTTCTTGCGCAAGGCTGATTTTCAGCGCCACTCCGCGGGACACTGCCAGATCGGAGCCGCACTGTTTGAAGGCCCAGCATGCGACCCTCACTAAACGTGGGCAGTAGCCGCGCGTTGACTTTGAAAATTAAGGGCGAATCAGAATTCTTCCCGCTTTCCATTTCCAAGAATCCATCGTGCATGTTGATAGCATCTGCATGATGATAGAACGTGCATTGCATCGCAGCGGCTGTGTTGAATGTACAATTGCTGCACGTTGCTGTCAATATTCATGCTCTAGTATTCACACTTACGTTGGCACTTACTCGAGTATCATTGGTGACAGGTGTGCACCCGGCTCATTCAGCGTTAACTACGTCGATAGATGATCATGCCGGAGCTTTCCATACGTCGAAGATTCTGGTCGCGAAACATGGCGCACGTCCGCGCCGCTGGCTTCCCAATAGCCTGGCACCACAACGTACCACAGACGGGCGTCAGCTTGTACCAGGAGCACGTGCAAGATGTCTGCACTATGTTGAGAGTACAGTGGATCTATTGACAATGGCATGTATGCAATTATTGATGCAATCTTGATTGTGTGCTCCACATGAAGAATGTCCACTAACTTGCGGCCGAATCCAGCTCGGATGGCACGGCACATTCTTCATACTCCAACGCTCTGAGTGCCGTCTTGATCTTGACAATTCTCCGCTGCTCTCGCTTCACTCGCACCGGTAGAAGCTGTTGCCAGATCTTCATCTCCAAATGAGGCTTGATCCTCTCAAAGAGTGCACCTCCCATGTCATGCTTGTCCACCGCAGTGACAATGATTTTCGGTACATCTGCAAAGGCCATGACGGGGCCAAGGAAGAAGTTCTCATCCGTGTGAAGATAATTGGCGAGGTCATGAACAACGTCCTGGGCTCCGTTATTGTTTGGCTGTATCCATCGTGATCGAACTGCCGACTGCGAGAACTCGATCTCGATCGTGTGCAGGTTTGGCAACCACCATGCGATACTATAGAATGCTTCTCGTGCACCTTGAACTTCGAAGTGGCTCAATAGCATTGGAAGCCGGATGCTATGGATCAGCCGCCGAGAAGCTTCAGACAGAGAACTAAGGAAGCGATCGAGCAGGAACCATGCTTCGGCGCATCGATCCCATAAGCTCACGAAACGTCGATTGGGATCCACTGAGAATGTTCGTCTTTCGTAGAGCGACGGCATTGCCTCCTTGTAGATCTGCTTGCTCGTGCGCAACAAAGCAGGATTAGGTTGTCTCCCATCGTTGCAGATGTAGAAGGGTCGTCGATGACACACGCAGATGTGATCGTCCAGCTCGTGGGCGTGCGCATGGAAAGACTTTGAGATGAAGAAGCCTGCTGAAGTGCACGCCCTGGAAACGATTGTGATACTGCTCTCGTCCGGCACGCCAGGTCGAGTCGTGTTGCTTGGTGCAAGCACGAAGTCCCAGATCTCCTTGCGAAGCTCGGCGGGCAAGGCGAGGAGACGTGACATTCTGCAGCTCAATGTGTGGGGTTGATCGATGGGTGAAATTAAGGTCGACGTTTGTGCGTGTAGTTCACAGGAGTAATGAAACACATTCATGGTCTGTCCCTCGTTGCTGTCAGTGACGATCCATGACTCGTGACCCGTGATCCCGGAGAACCGAGACGAGAAGGGTATAGCCCCATCTCGGTGATGGCATCAAGCATTGAGTCCTTTTTCTGGTAAAAGTTCACGCATTGCGCTTCACGAAGTAGACTTGCAATTTGTTGTAATGCACCAGGCTCGTGCATTTAAGGTGAGCAATGTCATCACATTCCACATTCGAGATAGCATTTAACAGTTTTCAGGCGAAAGTACAGGATGTCTGCATCTTTTGTGCATTCCGCAGCGCAACCTTCTCGAACACGCAGGTAGCACGCCGAAGATATCTGGGAACCTCTTCATCGGCTCGGCGGCAGAACACTGGTGCTGCGTTCAAGCATGAAGATGATGATGTTGGGTTTGGTGGGCTAGCAGACGAAGTGGATGCAACGCAACCATCACCGCCGCCACCGCCGCCGTCATCGCAGTATGATCGGCCAGCAAATCGGCAATCAGATCCACAACCATACCGGCCGCCTATACGATACGAAACAGGAGGAAGGAACTATAGTGGACCAAGTTCGAGAACGTTTCCGCAACGACGGCAGAATGAGCAGAGCAATTACGCCCATGCTGGGCCTCGCTCACGGAGAGTCGATGGCTTCAACCGCTCTGTCTCTGCAGTCGAAGCAAACGTGGACGCTGCCACTACAGCTCGATGGGTAATTGGAAAAAAGACGCCGGCAAGCACTGCAGCAGCATCTCCCAGCGCGGATCGACCAGCGCAACCACAACATCGCCAACAATTCGAGCGCGTCCCTCCAACGAAAGCAGAGTCGCCTCTCCCAAGGTCTCCTTCCTATCGGTCATGGACACCGTCATCAGACAGTAACACTGGCTATGTACCGTTTGATTCGCGTTTCAGCGGCGCCTTCGGAGCACAGAGATCTGATCCACCAAGGGCTGTACCGAGACCAAATGCGCCAGCCTTCACTGATGCCAGTACATCCCACCAAACACAGTCGAAGGTGGGATGGCAGCCATCTGCACCTCCTGCACGTCACACTACTGACTCGGAGGCGAAAGTTCCGAGTTGGAGCAGGAGAGCTGCGGGCAATGAAGGACCTCGGATCACACGCCATAGTGTTGACTCACAGTCAGCGTCTGAAGAGCACCAAGCGATTCCCGCCCAGCAGTTCGATGAGTACGGCTTTCCAATAGAGTCTTCCACTGCAGATGCCAATGCTGCAGTGCAGCAGTCAAGCTGGCAGTCTTCACCCTCAGCATCAGCCCCGAAAGATTCGAGAGCACGAAACGAACGCAGCACACGACGCACAAGAGAAAGGCGAGACGAAGATGATTTTGACCGGCGAGGTCACGACAGGAAGAAGGGCCGTGCATCAAGGACACAAGAAAGAGACAACGATGACTTCGATGTGGAAGAATACCATCGGAAGAAAAGAGAGCGGCAGGCCGCCAGAGTCGTAGCTCGTGAGAGCACCAAGGCAAAGCAAGAGAGACGAGTCATTCGTCTGCCGGATTTTATTCGAGTTGGGAGTCTGGCAAATGAGCTTGGCCTGCGATACGGACGGTTCGCCCAGATCTTGGAGAAGTATGGCTTTGACGATGTCAACTCCGACTTCGTACTCAGTGCCGAGAACGCCGCTCTCATCGCCGACGAGGCAGGTTTCACTGCTGTGACTGAGAGCCAAGAGCCAGACGATGACCTCTACGCGGCACCCTTGCCAGAGGATTTGTCAGTACTGCCACAGCGACCCCCAGTGGTGACAATCATGGGACATGTTGACCACGGCAAGACCACCATCCTAGACTATATGCGCAAGTCTTCTATTGTGGCTTCGGAGCACGGCGGCATCACTCAACATATTGGTGCTTTTAGTGTACCTATGCCATCTGGCAAAACGATCACATTTCTGGACACACCCGGCCATGCTGCTTTTTTGTCCATGAGACAGCGTGGAGCAAATGTCACCGATATTGTCATTCTGGTCGTGGCAGCAGATGATAGTGTTATGCCACAGACGCTGGAAGCCATCAAACACGCCAAAGCCGCACAGGTGCCAATCATTGTTGCCATGAATAAAATAGACAAGCCTGAAGCCAAACCTGATCAGGTGAAACAAGATCTTGCTCGGCATGGCGTCGATATTGAAGATTATGGAGGGGATGTGCAAGTGGTGCAGGTTAGTGGCAAAACAGGTCAAGGCATGCCGGATCTTGAAGAAGCGATCGTTGCTCTTAGCGAGATCCAAGATCAACGTGCTCCAATTGATGGCACCGTCGAAGGTTGGGTGCTGGAGTCATCCACTAAAGAAGTCGGTAAGGTGGCCACGGTCCTTATTCGGCGTGGCACCCTGCGGTCGGGCGACATAATTGTTGCTGGCACCGAATACTGTCGCGTACGAACCATGCGCGACGAATTTGGAAACCAGATTCCTGAGGCTGGTCCTGGCATGCCAGCTGAAATCGACGGATGGCGTGGGCAGCCAAAGGCTGGTGACGAAGTTCTTCAAGCTCTAGACGAGCAAGTTGCGCAAGACGTCACGAAACTTCGGGATGTTAAGCTGAAGCGTGCCGACTTGGGCAAGGATGTCGAAGCAATCAATGAGCAACGCAAAGCCCATCAGATCAAGCATGAGCGCGAGAAATCCATTGAGCGTGCTAAGAAAGAGGGTCTTGAGTTGCCCGAGGAGCTCGTAGATGAGGATTCAGATGCCACGCCTGGGGTCAAGAATGTCTACTTCATCGTCAAAGGCGATGTGGCAGGCTCCGTGGAAGCAGTGGTCAACTCTATTGCTCCGCTCGGGACCAGTGAAGTGCGACCAGTAGTGCTCAAGTCCGCAGTTGGCACCATCACACAGTCGGACATCGACCACGCGACAGCTTCCGGTGGTCAACTCATCAGCTTTAACACGGCTATCCCGCCAACCATGCGTGCAATGGCTGAGCGAGCTGGGACCAAAATCCTTGATCACAACATCATCTATCGTCTTGTCGATGATGTCAAGGCGAGCTTGGAAGACATGCTCCCAGCTATTATCAAGTCTCGTGTACTGGGCGAGGCCGAGGTTGCTCAGATCTTCGAAATCAACCAGAAGCGGAAGAAGGTCAAGATTGCTGGTTGCAAGGTGCGAAATGGCACAATCATGCGGAATGCGAAAGTCAAAGTCTTGCGAGGCTTGGACAATGAAGTTGTGTACACAGGTAAGTCGCTCGCACGAAAGCCTTTCAGTTCGTACACATGCTGACAGTATTTGTAGGTACATTCACCTCGCTTAAGCATGTTAAGAAAGATGTCATGGAGATGGGCAAAGGCACTGAGTGCGGCATGGGCTTTGATGACTGGGATGACTTCCGGCCTGGCGATATTGCCCAATGCTACGAAGAATGGGAAGAGAAGAGGAAATTGTAAAAACCAATTTGCAATTGTAGAAAGCTTGTGAAACCTGTACCAATAGATAAAGACATGCATAAGACATAATAGACTGGCCACTGGGCGGCATCAGCCACATCAGCCAACCTTGGTAGATTGAGCATCCCAATCGAGCTTAGCTGCTGAAGTCGTGGGCATTGTGCGCAACTCGAGTGGAAGCCTTGCCATCACGACTTATCAACGGACAACAATGGACAAGGTCTTCTCTGAAAGTCTGTCATGAGCTTTTTCGGCGTCACCAACGATGGCAGCCTTAGATTTACGGAAATCGAGGCCAGAGAGCTGAAGCTCACGCCGTACAAATGGACGCGTGCCTGCGCGCTATCAGATAACTACTTCACGCGTTTCAAGAACAAGAGTGGCGTCTCGCGACTTACAAACATGGCTCTAAGGAGCGTCGTCAAATATCGTCACGGCTTGACAGAGGATGTGCTGAAAGATGTACCATGGGACCCTTTAGGCGAACAGATCTGGAAAGAGATCGTGAAGATGTGAATTACCATGCAATCCTGAATGTCATCTAGCTAATATAACTTCAGGAAAGGACTTACCGTCTCAGTCTGGAAGGAATTTGCACAGGTCTACGTCTCGAAGAAGTGTGCCAGACCAGAGCTCAAGGTCTTCGTTGCACCGAACATACTTCCCATGGAGCTTCTCGCACCAACATTTCCTCTCATCGATTCGTCAAGCTCCAAATTCTTGACCTTGGTAACAATTGTTAATCAGAGAATGGACCTCGATCGTTGGATGAGCTTGTGTGAACTCAAGAATTTGCGCTCTTTACTGGTCGACACCGGGCGATTAGCACATGGCTTTGACGACCGAGTTGCCAAGGGGTGGACAACACATGCTCGAGCAAACGGGGCACTTTCTCAGCTACACTCGTTCAGCTTGTGTAGCTACAACGGTCTTGCTGCTACAGTGTCGGGACGCGCGTTAGATTTATTGCTTGACTTGCCGGCACTCACGGTGCTCGGACTGAGGGGCATCCATCCTCGATCAAATGATCAGACCCTAGGCTGGAAGCGACAACAGTACGTTGACATCTCGCTGGCACAATTAAATGCACTCAAATATGCTAATCAAAGCAGAGTAAGCCATGATCCTGGTCACATATCGCATGGCGAGTCGAATCTAGCAAGCCTCTACGAGCAGATTTCGGAGATCTGGCCAAGTCCAGCAATCACAGAGCCTATCGCGAAGCTCGTTGTGTGCGTCGGAAGCACTGAAGATGCAAACGTGTTCCGCTTGAGCTACGGCACCATTTCAAGCTTCACTCGGATGATACGTAGGTCAGTAGCCACGAAGGAGCAGGTCAAGGAAGTTCCTTCTGTCAATGTGAAGGCAGAAACGAAACCACCGAAGAAGAGGAAGCGTGCTAGCATAGGAAGTCTGTTTCAAAGCTTTGCCTGACTAGCCAAGGAGACGGACAGCGTGTATACGATAGAATCTTGTAGCCATACTTGATCCTCATACATCAAGGATGTTCCTTTCGGCGATTTTCTGGACTTACATAGCCGTTGCACCTTTACAAGAGTTCCTGTGCGTCCAGAGCCTTGAAGATTGGCTTGCAATGCCGATAACTACGAGAAGACATGATCACTGCGTCCTCCGGAAGGCTGACGAGGCTGGGCTAAGCCGCATTAGGAGGCGCGATTAAAGTGGGCCTCAATTTTCCATGTCCATCTCGCGAACTCGACTTTGTACCGCCATCAACACGAGCCATCGCAAAGTCTCAATGCATGCTCTTACTTGCGCATAAGCCTGGCTTGACTCGGCTGTTGTCCCACCGAGTCCACACATCCGCTCACAGGCAAAGGGTACGATCCGCAAAGCTAGAATTCAGCAGAAGTTGAGGATAGTTAACATTGTTCGCAGTCCCGTCCATCCTCAAATCCGCCGTCGCACCTATTACTGCCGACATTCCCGAACAACCTCATCAAAGGTCTGATTGGGACTTCACTGGGAGAGCGGTGCAAAGTTGCGCAACGATGTGGATCGCGATCGATCAGTAGCCTCTCCTTCAGCTGTTCGAAACGCCGTGTCAAGGCAGAGGGCAATGGCGTAGAGGCGCGCTGTGCCTGGACAATCAGCCAAAATGTACCACGTGGATTGAAGTCTAGACTCGCACCACATCACTCTAGCTCTCTTCATCGACATGCGAATTCCGGAGTCAATGACGAAAAGAAGGCTTCAGGAGCTGGGGCCACTAACGTGAAGGAGGATTGGGCTCAGAATTTGGACGAAGATCAGGAGGAGGGCCTGGAAGGAAACGATGGGGAGCAAGCATCATGGGAAAGCACGAAGCCTCAAGATTCTGCGGCTCCGTCACGAAGCAGGAACGAGACGTATCGGCGACGACTGATGCGCGACAATGCCGATATCCTGGAACTGATCGATCGCAAGAAGTCACAACGTGCTCTGAAAAGATTGCTACGGCCTAGTCCAACTTTACATCTCGAACAGGCTCTGGCTGAGGCCAACGATCCACGGATTCTCCCTCGTCAAAAACCACAATCGGTTCACGACCTCTCATACCGCGATGCAAAGACATTGAAAGTTTTCAATGTCAGTGGTTTTAGGGCACCAACCCTAGATGACAGCGTCAGCCTGCAGTCCATCACCGCGAAGTTCATCCGACAGTCGTTAAGGCTACGAGATACATCGGCCTCTACGGAACGAGAAAGCTTTTCGCCATTTTACATGCCCGAGTCCAAACAGAACCCGGCTTTGACACCTCACGAGTCTCAAATCTTGCAAAAGCATGGTTGTGACGAAAATGGACCAAGGACGTGGGCATCTATATTGCTTCAACCCAACACGATTATCGCGGCTCGAAGTCTGAAAATTGCAGATGCTCAGGCGCCGCGACTTCCCGGAAAGACATCCACAACGCCTTGGTTCGTGATGAATTTTCTTCTTCGGCGCGGGTCCGTGGACGCAGAAGCCCTCAGGTTGATCTTGGAGCACGCATGGAACCTGCTCACTGTGCAAGAGATGGCGAGATTTATGGATAAGACTGCGACTCTCCAACCGCCATGTCCTAACATGATGACCGTCCTTTGCATACGGCTGGTGCGACATGCTCGCGATGTGTGGCCACAGGCGTTGCCAAACATCACGAAGCTTTTCGCCACCTATGCGCTCGATGCGCGCGCGCAGCATCATACGAGGATAGGCAAGCCTATCGGCTCATCTCTGCTCAAGGACTTGACTTTCAAGTCAAATCGAATGCTAGGGCAATTGAGCTTGCATGGCAAGACATATCCCGTCTTGTCCGGCGTCCACCAACAACGAGCACAATTTGATCTCATTAGGAAGATGATGCGCTTCCAGCCTGCGCTCTCAATCAATCGCGAAGGCCACAGAGCACTTACAAAGACGTTGCTACTGCAGAAAAGGACGATTCAAGAGCGTGATTGGGCGTCTCTCCAAGCTCGATCGTGGCCACCATTCAAGATCTCTCGAAACCGCTTAGACGATCCGAAAGACCGGCAGTATGGAACATCAACAGCAGGCAAGGCCATCGATTTCATGCGCGCGTATGGCTATCATATGAGGGTCTGGGATTTGATTGCACAAGTGTACACCGGCTGGAATCCCGATGGAAGTCCCTCTGTCCAACGACGCGCAATGACCATGTCGGTTCCTACAAGCTTCAGAGGAGAGCCTGAAGTGGACGAGCTTCATGCCGCAATGATTGGATCAACGCGCACTATCCCGGAAGCTTGGGCTGCATTTCTAAAGTTTGATTTGGCGGACGGTCTGTTGCGAGCAACGCACATGGCGATGTTCAAGAAGCTTTTGATACACGAAAAGCCGCTGGGAAGGCCGCCAAGACTAACCGTAAAGGAAGATCGGCGCAGAAGTTTCGCTGGAGACGGCATCGAAGTACTCCCCCCGCCGACTTCGCCGATGGAGTCGATATACCTTCCGAGCGAGCCGCCTTCGGTGGACTCGTTCTACGACTCTCTTTTTGGCCGGGGGATTCCAATACGGGACCCTACAATGAGTCTTCTGCTCGAGAAGGCACCGAGCCTTGCATTCGGCCTGAAAGTGTGGAATGATGGTCAGATTTTGAAGTTCGACAATGAGAGTAAACCGACCTGGTCTACGGAGCATCTCACTCTTCTAAAGGCGCCAGAGCGAGAACGCATCGATATCATGCCTGACATACCAGTACAGCTTCTCACAGCTCTGGTGGCTTGCTTATGCAACTTTACCCATTCCGTCTCACACTTTGCGCTACTCAATAGTGCCAATCTTAGGGTCGGTTCCTGGTGGCTCGATGCAGACCACAGCCTGGTTTATGCATATCGACTTTTGTCTGTCTACAAAGTGTCCAGCGCTCGGGCCTGGAACTACGTTCTCAATGCTTTGTGTAGGAGATCATCACTACAGTACGCGCTTTTGAGTCAATCCAAGACGAGAGAACGATTTTGGCCGTTGATCGCGTGGGCTATGGCGAAGGACGTCATTCAAGGCCTCATCGCTGTAGGGACGCCGGATCATAAGACTTTTCAGCACTTGTGCGATATCACAATGGAGGCTGGCGTTGTGGTGCGACTGCATGGCTTGGACAATGAGGAAACTCGGTTCGTTGGCACGGAAGATCAGACCGACCTGGAGAAGGAAGTGCTTGAAGCCTCAATTTTCTTGTCACAAGGCTCTGGGTTGCTCCGATGGCACTTTGCGCGACTAGTGGGATTGCACCAAGATGGCAGCGCGTCAAAGCTCAGTGCACGTGCGAACATTCCTCAAGTCTCTGTAATGCCAACTGCAGCCGTGCTGCATAAGTACGTGCGTGCTCTTGGTATCTTGGGAGACCACGAGGGGATCTACTCCTTAGTGCGGTGGATGGTGCAGGCTGCGAACGAGTTGCAAGAATTGCAAGACACGCAGCTCAATGGATCACTGCATATGCGGCGGCTTGTCGTGTCACTGCGCGTGTGGTTGGAGTGTCCATCGCGCGACTTCGTACTTGCTGATCGAGCTGTCGTGCTTGAGCCTGCTGGAGAGGATATCGTGCAACTCGTGCGACAAGCAGTGGCAGAGATTAAGCACTGGGGAGGTTGGCCGACTGATGCTGAAGTTGACAAGTATTGCAGAAGATGATAGCTATCTTGTGCCTGGGCACCTCGGCTTGGTTTGTAAGGTCGAACGTGCCACAGTACTACTACACAGATACTTGAGCAGAGAGTGCACCATATTAGACTATAATTATCCGGGATCTTACAACATATTATAGCCTCTTCAGCACCCTGAGATAGCTAATGCATATTTAAGATCCTCTTCTCCGTCAGAGAGTTTATGCTTCAATTTTGCTTGGTCCTCTGCGCATTGCGCTATTGTCTTTTTTGTCGTAATGTGAACATCATTGCACCATTGTATGTCGACTTCACAGCTGGCACCGCCGTCGGAGCCCAAGCCCGGAGCTTGTCTAGCTCGCATAAATTCTTCAGCCTCGGAGTTTTCTCCTTTCGTGAGCTAAATCTCCTCGGCACTCCAAACGCCAGCTTAGAAATATGAATTCCATCTGTTCAAGGTTACCACAACACGCATTGTGATGTTGTTGGAGCATGAGCTGATTGGGCGACTTGACTCCACTTCACCCGGACATGGCAAAACCTAAACCTTGCGGACGGGAAAGCCGCACAACTAGCTGCATGGGTTGTCAGACAGAAAAGGACCGGAGTACCCCCGACAGACTGTCGGGTATCGCGGTTGTGATGTTGCTTCGCGTGATGCTCTTCTCAGCTCAGGACGGAGGAAGCCACCAGATACGGGTGCGTGCTTCTTGAATAGTGAGCAATGAATAAGCTCCGATATCAAAATTGCTCAAAGACAAGAACGCAGTGGCGAGATCGACCTCTCAAACATAGTGAGACAAGCTAGGCTATCACGATGCGAGTTGATACGCAAAGGCCACGTTGACTCGAACCGTCACGGCTCGGAGGATTTCAGCTTCGATGCATGGTCATGCTGTCGCCACCAGGTGCAAATTGTTATCGGCGCCGGTAGGATATCCGAGTTGCTGCTTCGTCAATTCTTGTTCCTGCCGTACAACGTGGAGCAGACGATAAGTCGACCTATCAAGCCACGCGTAGGAGTAGATCATGTCTACAATGAGGCGCTGCAGCACGCAGAATATGTTGATGCAGCACACAAACTCGTGTGAGCTGACCCAGCTGCTCGTTGCTCGCCGCCCAATTCGGCATCATGCATGCCGCTTGGATGCAAGGTGCCAGGCTCTTGAATCCTTTGAGACCCGATCGAAGCCCTCGGAGGCATGAGTGGAGTCAAAGGGTCCTTTCAAGATGCACATCAATTAGATAACTGGCGGTGAGAGCTGTCAAAGGTTCGAAACAATACGCCCAAACTGCAAGGGGTCGATGTTGGAGGTCTTGAGCGACACGAAGTGGTGAGAACGGAGAACAGAGCCAGCTGGAGCTTCTGCGGGTCAAGCCTGCGCTAATTTGGCTCATCCATTCTTCCATGCGTCTCAGACCCAAACTTCTCTACGAAATCCATTTGTAACTCAATTCAATCGTCGGCGCTGTCAAGGAACAAGAGCAGGCCTCCTTCTCTTGTCGAGAAAAAGCAAAACTCGAGGGGCACCGGTCCACATAAGTAAGAGCCGCGCCGTGCCGTTCGCTTGGAACATAATCCCGCCGCTCTGGATCATTGCGAAACCCCGTAATACCAACCACACGGCCGAATCTCTCTTCTCAAACCGTCGTCCCGGGAAAGGTCTTTGTACCTCTCGTGTCGCTTGCTGCGACGCCATCTCTCGCGTCGGCGACAATGGACGCTGCGAGTCTGTGGTCGGACGGCAGCTCAGGGCGTGTCGCACACTCGCCAATCGAGCCAGATGTACGACCCTCTGCCTCAGACCTCCGTCGATGCGAATGCCAGTGCTGACGTAGTCCTTCTGTAGTCCGGCGACGATGACCTGAGCGACATCTCGTACGTCTTACCTCGCTCCGATGGTGCTCGCACGCAGACGGCTAACATCGCGGGACAGGAGCACTAGATCTCTGCGAGACAGCATCATAGGATATATCACTGAGAATGGACGGACCTACAATCGCTATGGAGGTAGGTCAAGCCACTATATTCTACGACAATGGAATCTGCGCTAATAACTCGCAGACTATTTCCTGCCTAATGACGCGGTATAGCACCTTGAAGGAGCAAACCTCGCCGGTTGCTAACGATGAGTACAGCCAGAGACGGAGCGATTGATCTTGCAATATGTTGTGCTGCAGCAACTCTTCGGCAACAAAGTCCATTTCGCGCCGCTGAGAGGAGCTCCAAGAAGAGTGTTGGACATCGGCACAGGTCCTGGCACATGGGCCATTGAAATGGGTATCTCAGCCTTGACATCTGTACGTCAGAGGCCTTGGGCTAATGTCTGTGCAGGCAAGAAGTATCCCACCGCCAACGTCACCGGCGCCGACAACGATATAAGTCATTTTCCACAAGTGTACCCGGAGAATGTCCACTTCATACACGATGACGCCACGGAAGAGGATTGGGGCGCAAAGAAATACGACTTCATCCACACCAGGATGCTGCTAGGCTGCTTCGAAGACTTTCGTGTCATCATCAAACGGGCGTTCGACCACCTCCAACCAGGTGGCTATATGGAGTCTCAAGAGATGTGGACGCGGGCACAATGCGACGATGGGACACTCGATCCAAAAACGAACAAATTCATTGAATGGACTGGACTACAGGATGAAGCTGCCATGAGGTTAGGCAGGCCCCTGCGAATTGCCAATAAACTGAAAAGATGGTATCAATTAGCAGGTTTTGTGGACGTAAGGGAGGAGATCATGAGAATCCCAATTAATGGCTGGCCAAAGGACCCTCGATTCAAAATGCTCGGGAAATGGTGGGCAAGATCTCTGGTAGACGGCATCCACGGCTTTTCCATGATGCTCTTCACGAACGCTTTCAATTGGACTCCTGAACAAGTGGAGGTCTCTCTTATCGAGCCTCGGAAAGCCATACAGGACAAAAGTGTGCACGCATATCATTCAATGTATGTTAATCTCTCAGCACGTGGTCATCTACTGATCGTGGCACAGACATGTCGTTTACGGCCGCAAGCCTACAGAGGAGGAACAAAGGGACATTGACGAGCGTCGAGCTCGACGAGAAGCCGAGAACGCAAGCAATATACAGAATTCCCACAACGGGGATTCTGGTGTTGTCCTCGATCCCGTACCTGACCGTCCAAGAACTGGACGCCCCGGTACTGCACAAACCAATGGCGACAGCGGCACAAACCATGTTCCGCAGCAAAACGGAAGGACAAGCTCAAATTCGAATCGACGACCGAGACAGCCGTTCTCTGCCTCTCCACATCCAAATGTCTAGGATTCAAGCGCGGACTACTTTGCCTCATATCACGAGGCAGTGTAATGATATCATGACTTGCATTGGGCAGCATTGGTGTTGGATAAAACGATGCATTGTGCAGGAGGCTGAATCAGTATTTAATTGGACGACATCGCCGCTCAAAATGTGTGAATTGTAATGGTGGATGCAGCTATATGTTGTGTGGTGCTATGCCCGTGGGCAGAATCCGCTTCCAGTTGATCAACGATACTGACGTATCTCCCACTAGTTCTGATGAAATGGCATGATGTACGTGCTATTCTCAGCTATACTTTCGTGAGTTCGAAAGAAGCCTTGAGTTCCCCGAGAAGGTCTCGACATGTTCTTCTCGTCCAGCCATCTCTTTGGAGCCCGCAAGTTTACCTGATTCAAGCTTAACCAAAGATGCTTGTTCCTTGTTCCAGCATCGCGGGAACGGGAAAGTACCGAGATGAGGTGAGAACTTTGATTCATTCCACGACTCGCAAAGATCAGAATATACCACATTCTGATCCTCGGCCGAGCTCATGACTCCGTGCTTTCTCCTTGATCAAAGTGTCAATTCCACCGCTGTGGGCTCTTCCGCGATTGCCGAACGCGATCGGTCAATGCTTCCATGAATCTCATCCCGTGTGGTTGGGACCCGATGTGAAGTATTCTTGGACTTGGCACCACCACTCATCATCGCCTCAGCAAGCTTGCGCAGAACCTCGAATCTGAGAGGCGACCAGGAATCGACGCTTAGGACCACATTGTCGGCTTGGATTTTGCGAAAGAACCCAAGCTTCAGCTCCATGATACGGACCATATCTTTACCTTGCACGTTGAGCCGACCCCAGGACGTGAAGTCCACTCGTAAGTACTTGAGATCGGTCCGGCCCTTCAGTAAGGGAAGTATTTGATCTTTGAAGATGGATGGACGACCCTCGTAGGTGAGTGCGATCAGCTTGGCACGTTTGAGCAAGTATTGGTCTCGTGGGAAGGGTCTATCTTCAGTGAGCGCTAGCTTGAGTGTGCACTGGTCGTAGATGAATGCCTCAACCTCGGGGAGGAAGTCTGGCGGGAATCGCTGGAGCCAGATGGTCTTCGCGGAATCAACGACAAGGCCGGTCTCGAACTTTCGCTGGAGAGCTGTGCCATGTCAGCGTCGTCAGATGTCGAATTTGTGGACGCCCTACCTGAGAAGAATAGCAAGGTCTTCTCATCCTGAGCAGCTGTTGCGGAGATAGGTGTGTTGGCGTCCACTGCGCTAGGATTATCGGTACACTCTGTGATTAGAGGGAGCGATGGAGTGGTCAAGAAGTAGCCGTAGATCTGCTCCCGAAGCTCGATCGGAAGCTTGTCCAGTCTGACCATATTCTTGCTGCTGTAGCTCATCGAGATCCGCAGATCCGGCTCATACTTCCTGCAGTCTTCATCGTGGTTGAGTAGGCTTATTCGATAGCGCTTCGGCATTCTAGCGGTTGAGTTACGTGGGGTCAGACGAGAAGCGATCGTACTCTAGGCAGGGTTGTAATGGATCAATGAAATAGAGGGTCGGATCGCAGATTCTTGAGTAGTGGTGAAGGGACCGCAAATGGTCGGGTAACCACAAATACCTGGTAGCACAACGGCACTCTGCTGAGGCCGCGTCTGGCCAGGTGGGCATGTTCTATGGAGATCTCAATTAGCAGCATGCCATGGCATAGTCAGTCGTCAGTGAACATATCAGCGCTGAATGCCAGTCCTGATCCAATAGTGATGAGCGCAAGTTTATATCAATTCAACGTTGCTTCGATTAAATTCCAAGGCATACATTTTGCTCTACAATAGCACGACACACCATTACGCGTGACACCAGTCAATTCTGTTCAGACATCAGAGACCATATCCGAGCATGACTTGGTAGATCCGATCGCAGCTCCCCCAAACATGGTCGAGATGGTCGCACCTTCCAGATGCTCTAGCCTGATCGGGCAGGATCGGATAGTCATCTGACGGCCCGAATATTCGCAAACAACCTCAAATTCATGGGCTTGGACACTGGAGTTCTCTCATAGCAAGCTCACTACCTCCTCGCAAGTCAACATGGAAGGTGCCCCAGCTCACGGGACGGTGGCACATCTGCTGCCGCCAACGTACAAGCGATTGATTGCCGAATGGCTGGAAGAGGATACGCCGAGCTTGGACTATGGTGGGTTTGTGGTTGGAGAGGAGATGTCGGAAGCGAAGCTGCTGGGGAAAAGTAAGGTATGTTCTACGGCATAGTACACTCAACTCGGTGTCGAAATTGCAAGAGCATGGGGGACAAGTTCCGAAGTTTGAGTATCAAAATAACAGCTCTCGTGGTTGGTCAGGTCAAAACCAGCAGCAATACTAGAAATGGTGTGTTCTTGATAGATGCTGATGGTGTATCAGGGAGTAGTAGCAGGAGTACCATTCTTTGACGAGGTCTTCAAGCAATTAGATTGCACGTACGTTTCTGCATATAAACGTCTTCACAGGACCTTGCAGATCAGCTGACCACGGCACAGTGTCGAATGGCACGTCAAAGAAGGCGACTCGATAACACCAATCAAACACTGCGCCACCGTCCGTGGACCAGTTCGCAAGATCCTTCTCGGTGAGCGAGTGGCCCTCAACACTTTGGCTCGGTGTAGCGGCATCGCCACGAAATCAGCTGCGCTTTTGGCCCTGCTTCGCGAGGCTGGCTACCCGAACACGCTTGCTGGCACGCGCAAGACAACACCTGGGTTTCGTCTGGTCGAGAAGTATGGTATGCTTATTGGAGGGGCGGATCCGCATCGACATGATCTGAGCTCAATGACCATGCTGAAGGACAACCACATCTGGGCGAGTGGGTCGATCACAAGAGCAGTATTGGCAGCGAAGAGCGCGGGTGGTTTCGCGGTGAAGGTGGAAGTGGAGTGTCAGTCGCTCGACGAAGCCAACGAGGCTGCAGCTGCAGGCGCTGATGTTGTGATGCTCGACAATTTCACCTCGCAAGGTGTCAAGGAGGCGGCGAGGGCGTTGAAGGAAAAGTGGGGCGACAAAGTCTTGGTCGAGGTCAGCGGTGGCATTACCGAGGACAATGTGAATCCTTTCGTGTGCAAGGACGTGGACATCATCAGCACGAGCAGTATCCACCAAGGCGTGAAGCACGTGGACTTCTCGTTGAAGATTGTTCCCAAGCAAAAGGATGCCTCGAAGAAGGTCGGCAGTGGCGAGACAGTCGATGTATAAGGACAGCGAACGGGAGTGATACTGGAAGGAACAAGTCAATGCACTCTCATGTTGCTACATTGGTATCAAAGAGTACATCCGAGGCGTACTGGAACGAGCAGCATCAGCATGCGTGTACGAGTAATCATCAGTCAATACAGCAAGCCGCACAATGCGGTCTCTGCCACCATGCGTCCAAACTTGCGCCGAACACTCCAGTGCCATCCCTTCGTAACGCCAGAAACAGGTGCAAGTGCAGAGACGAGTCTACTCAGACTTCGACTTCTTCTTTTTCTTCTTCTTCTCGCCGTCGACTGCCTCGTCCTCGTGCTTTCGCTTCTTTTCCTTCTTCTCTTTCTTTTCCTTCTTGTCCTTCTTCTCCTTGCGCACTTTTTGCTCGACGGCAGCAGCGGTGACACCATCTGCCATCACAACATCCTCGGGGGCCTCTGCTGTTGGGTCGTCGATCTGGATATCTGCTAAAAGCGAGTCCATTGCGGTTTTCTGTGCATTGTTAGATGTCGTGACTGCAAGTATGTGCGTGTGCTTACCATTGCAACTTCGTTCTTGGTCGGAGCTGCACCGGTGTTGTAGAACTCAAGGCGCTCTTCCACCTGCCGTCGCAGAGCCTCTCCGAACTTGGTATTCGGGACTTCCGAGAAGTTGTCTATCCTTGAAGCGATCGAGCACTTGTTGGCCAGGAATCGCGATATTCTGCCCTTGTTCTTTGTCGCTGCTCTGCCGATGAATGTCGAGTGGTAGATGAGACCGTACTTCGGTGTGTTGCCCTTGGTCTTCAGCGCGCGGAAGAGAGCCTTCTCAGCACCGAGGATCTGCACTGTCGATGCGGCGTATTTTGATAGATTCGTCAAGCTGCCAGCCTTCGAGATGAGACGCGCACCGATAACGTCACCGATAAGTGCTGCTAGGTTGGGTGCCACCTGGCTCATCTTGTCTGCCAGATATCCTTGCAGTCTCTTCCTGCATTCTGCTAGTCTGACTGTGCGGCGCGCGAATGTGGTAACGTGCTCCAGATCTTGCTCTGAGATCTCGCGACCCATGGATGCCTTTGCCGCATCAATGATCGCCTGTGCAATTGCTTGGTCGTCGTTGACTAGAGCTGCGAGGTCGTGAAGGCTATCTGAGGAGAGGTTCTGCTTGTCGCCAATGAATAGAACAAGTCGTGCGTAGGCCATATTGTCGGGAACGATCTTGACTAGCTCGGGGAAGTGCCATGAATACCACTCGCGACAGCGCATAGAGAACTGGTTGACTGCCTTGTCGAGATGATCGAGGGTTGCGATGGCTTGGATAATATGGTTGTCGTTCTTCTGTACGCTGAACTTGACCTTCGCTCTTGAGTAGGCGTGACCAAGACCAAGCTGCGCACGCGAGACATCACCCTCCTGAAGCTGCTTCAGGAGCTTCTCCGAGTACAAGCGAATGCCACGGAGAAGATCAGCGACAACCTCAGTCGTCTCAGAAGTCTCGCAGTTGACGTGTGGCAGAGCCTGCTGGATGCTCGAGGCCAAGTTCTTGTCCGACAGACCGAGTGTGACCTTGTTCTTCTTGCTTCCAGTTGGGAGATTGGCTTCGAGGACGGTGATCAGGTAGTTGTTGGCGATACCTTCGGACAGGTCGTTGGCGTTTTCGAGGGCCTGGCTTGCCCCCTGGAATGGCGCAAAAGAGACCAGCTGGATCATCTTGCCTGTGAGCATATCGTTAGTCTGATGTATTCTTCCATACTGTGTAAAGCGCACGAACCGAAAGTTGCCAGGTCCTGCGACTTCTTCTGGTACTCCTTCAATCGCTGGCCGATGGTGTCCCCCTGCATGAGGACTTTGAACACCTGCTGAAGTTAGCGTTCGTGATCCCGTGTCGTCTCGTCGTGAAGAGAGCGCACCGCATAGCCCACGCTGCTCTCGTGGAGCAAGTACTCCACCGCCATTGTGATCTCGGCCACTGCTATACTGCTCTTTGGACTAATTGGATGTTAGTTATACGATCGCAAGGTATGCGCAACGTATCGAATAGGATGCAGCGAGTCTGCGGCGGCAGCGAGTGGATGTGTGATAATGGCACGAACTTTTTCTCTCGCGGAAGAGGCCCAAGCTCGGATGCGGGCTCCACTAAAAAATGGCTTTCATGCCTCAGGCTCGACGAAATTACAGGCTGCTATCAAATTCGCGTCGCGAAGAGCTTCACATTTGCGGAGAGTGCATAGCTTTCTAACGTGCCGTGTATTTCTGACTCCTGTTGACTTCCCCTTCGGCAAAATGTCAGCTGCACAACTTCTCAATCCCAAAGCCGAGTCAAGAGTGAGCAGTTTCCCAAAGCTCTGATCTACCAATACTAACTGCCTGCGCAGAGACGAGGGGAGGCTTTGAAGGTCAATATCTCGGCGGGAGAAGGCCTTCAAAACGTGCTCGCGTCCAATCTTGGTCCTACAGGGACACTGAAAATGCTTGTAGACGGTGCAGGCGGCATCAAGCTCACGAAAGATGGCTCGGTCCTGCTACGAGAAATGCAAATCCAGAATCCCACTGCAGTCATGATCGCACGAGCAGCGACGGCACAGGACGAGATCACAGGAGACGGGACAACGAGTGTGGTGCTCATGGTTGGCGAGCTGTTGAAGCAGGCGGACCGATACATCTCGGAAGGCCTGCACCCAAGAGTACTGACGGACGGCTACGATATTGCGAAGACAGAGGCGCTCAAATTCTTGGACACGTTCAAGTTGGAGAAGGAGATTGACAGGGAACTGCTGCTTTCGGTCGCACGCACATCACTATCTACGAAGCTCAACTCGACGCTCGCTGAACAGCTGACGCCTGATATCGTGGATGCCGTTCTCGCCATATACCAGCCGCCCGCGAAACCAGACCTGCACATGGTGGAGATCATGACTATGCAGCATCGTGTAGCAGCAGACACCCAACTTATCCGCGGCCTCGCTCTCGACCACGGCGCCCGCCATCCCGACATGCCCCGCCGTGTCGAAAACGCCCACATCCTCATCCTCAACGTCTCTCTCGAATACGAAAAGTCCGAAATCAACTCAGGCTTCTACTACAACTCAGCCGAGCAGCGCGAGAAGCTGGTGGAGAGCGAGCGGCGGTTCGTGGACGAGAAGCTGCGCAAGATTGTAGAGATGAAGAAGGAGGTATGCGGCAACGATCCGAAGAAGAACTTCGTGGTGATCAACCAGAAGGGTATCGACCCGTTGAGCTTGGATGTGCTGGCGAAGAACAATATTCTGGCGCTGAGGAGAGCGAAGAGGAGGAACATGGAGAGACTGCAGTTGGTGTGCGGTGGCATTGCCATGAATTCGGTGGAAGATTTGACACCGGACGTGCTCGGCTGGGCAGGCCTGGTCTACGAGCACACTCTGGGAGAAGAGAAGTACACCTTCGTGGAGGACGTCAAGGACCCCAAGTCCGTCACCTTGCTGATCAAGGGCCCGAACGGACATACCATCACACAGATCAAGGACGCCGTACGCGATGGTTTGAGGAGTGTCTACAACATGATCGTGGACAAGAGTGTCGTGCCGGGTGGTGGAGCTTTCCAGGTCGCGTGCGCATCACATCTCAAGAGCACCGAGTTCCGAAAACAGGTCAAGGGCAAGGCCAAGTACGGCGTGGACGCGTTCGCTGATGCGCTGCTCATCATTCCGAAGACACTAGCCGCCAACTCTGGCCACGACATACAAGATGCGCGTAAGTCTGACACTTCCCAACTTACTCACACAGTCATCATACTAATGAACTGTGCACAGTGGCTGTCCTCATCGATGAGCATGCTGATGGTAACGTGGTCGGTCTGAACCTGGTCACCGGCGAGCCCATGGACCCAACGCAGGAGGGTGTCTACGATTCGTTCAGAGTGCTACGCAACGCCATCGCTTCAAGTTCAGGCATCGCGTCAAATCTGTTGTTGTGCGACGAGATGCTGAAGGCACGGCAGATGGGAAGATCAGGGCCACCTGGAGGTGGTGAAGGCGAATAGAGGGTGGTGTTCAGAAAAAGCACACCGAGTTGATCTTGCGAACAATCGCCGCTTTAGAGTATCATAGACGCGGACAAACGCCCATCAATATCGCCATGAAGAGGAATGAATGTAAAAAAGGTACCGGGACGAAGCTAGCATAGTTGAATGCGAAAGAGCGCTTCATCTATTCACCCTACGGTGCAACGTCAGCGACTGACTGACCATTTGCGACATACTCCGTCGCTATGCTAAAACAATGAATGCCATCCGGCGAAATACGCTTGAATTTTACTTCCGTGCCTCCTTTGGTCGCAAATCCACAACTTCAAAGCCCAATCCTGACAGCTCTTGCACGTGCCCAGGCCTCATCGCATCCGTGTAGATGTGTCCCTCGCCATGGGGATGGAACAGCCCACTTTGCGTACAGTGCAGGATAGTCTTCAGCCCAGGGGGGTCGGTGAGCCTAAACACACCATAGCTCGGCTCATGCTTCGGCGCGCAGACAATTGCTATCGACTCCGCCATTTGCACCTGGTACCCGGAATGTGTATGCAGATCTCTCGAAGACATGAAGCATGTCTGCGTCGGGTGCGTGTGTATCCAGCCCAGTGTCATGAGGCTGTGTGAGTCGACATAGTCGAAGAGTGCCGACTCATTGACGGTATCGCACGTGTCGCTCGTGGACTCCTGTTCCGGGATGACGAGCTTGGATATGAAGAAGGCGTTTGAGATTAGTGTACCGCAGAGGATTCCGCAGGTCTCGAGGTTGCGATTTGTGTTCGACTGCGCGATCTTGAGAAATTCGATGCGCAAGCCTGGGTTGATGAAAAGTGTTCGGAGTGGTTGACCGGCTTCGGTCTTCGCGGTGGCTATGAATGAGTAGTCCTTCGTGCTCAGATCAGGCGTTGCTGTCGATTCGCGTGAGGGGGCCGCAGAGACATCAGAGTCGTAATTGACCTTTGATGGTACTGGCGGTAAGTGCGGTGACGGTACTATCGACGAGAAGGACTCCTTTGGCGGAGGTCGAGGTCCTGGGTCCATGAAGTACTCTTTGGGCGGTCTCTGCGGTCCCGACGAGCGGTGTATCGAGTCTTCTCGACTTCGAGTGTCTGCGTCCAGACTGTACGCTTGCTTCGAAGGCACGCTGGGATAATTGTATGCCGAATGTGCTTTGCTTGTCCGGTCGTGGTCGGTTGCGTGTCCGTTACGCTCTTGATATGCTTGCTCACTTCTTCTTGCCGTGGCTTGTATCCGTTGTGCCAGGTCGTTGAAGTCTCCGTCCTGACCTTGGGATGCGTCCGCCCTGGTGCCTCTCCGTCTTCTCAACTCCTTGTTTGCGAGCGATAGTGCGAGCGCACGATTCTCATCCTTTCCAGGATGCAGTTCCAACCTCTCTCGTTGTCTTTCGGTGTCGTGAGTGTCTCGTATCGACATGCGCCCCAAGTCTCTTTCGACTGACGCCTGTGACAGATTCTTGGCCTGCTCTTGATTCCACCTCTCCCTCTCTGCCTTTCGGCGCGCCATAGCCTCCGCAAACCGCTCATGTCTCTGATTTATCTTGGGTCGCAGGACCTCCATTGACTCCAAATCACCGAGCAGTGCCTTCTGCAGCCTTTTCCGCGGCGCCGCTGATTCTGGAAGATTGTAGTCGGGATGCTTAGGAAGCTTTTCGGACGCCAGTAACGCATGGCGCATGTAGAATAGATACGCATCTTGGTCGTGTCCGTCGCGTTCGTATGAGATAGCCTGTATGTCACTTGGTCAGACAAATGTGAGGAAAGCACTATGCGATGCGGCCCGTACCTGCTTCTGTATTGCGTCTGCTGTGCGGAACCAGTAGCGCAGCGGAATCTCTGGATCATATTCGAAGTTCGCTGCCTCCTTCGTGATCTCTGCCACATTCAAGACTCCCAGACCGTGACCATTGCTTGCGGCGCCGGCGAGTGCCATCTTGCGATGGCGGGGTACTCCCAGCAACGACGCACTCCCGCTTTTGTTTTTATTGTACTCGCGCGCACGTTTGGGGTACTCTTTTACGGCTTAGAGAGTCGTGAGAGTTGTCGAGTCGCTGCGGTCCGCTTCGCGAAATGGTAAGAAGGATAGAGACGTTTAGGCTTCACAATGATCAAGTTGCAGCGCTGTGACTAAGACGTTCTGTCGCCTCACTGCAGCGCAAAGAGATGGATTTCATCTGAGGGCCTCAGAATTTCGCTGCTCGAGCACACACGGGAAGACGTCAATGTATGTACCATGGTGGGCAGGGGAAATGGTGTTGCCTGCCACGCGCTTTGGGTTGATGTTTCGCGGCTCCAGGTCTTGGAGTGACGTCCGAAGAAACTCCCCCACGTCTGGAAGCACTACGTAGGCATATCTGCCAGCTTCTTTTGAGCACGTCTGGATCTTGTAGCATGAAAGCACCATTTCAAGTACTTTTAGGTCAAGCAAAAAGCCAGAAAAGTCGCACTGGGCCAAGACTTGATTCCAAAGCATGACTTTGACCAGGTCTTCTCGCCTCGTAACTTGGAGTGCCCTCGCGTACCATCTTATATTCGATATACACATACTATTACATATATACATGGTTCCAGTCGTCCTGCTCTTAACCGATACAGCTTGTACAAACAACGAGACGTCCCAAGCTTCAATGCATGCATGCTTTTTGGTGCATAGAGCAGGACCCATGGCGTTGCCCATCTGTCCACACATTTCTGCACCCACAAGTCTGTTCTGTGCCGATACCTCCCTAAACCTTGACTCAGGAAGCATCGCCGTGCTTTCAGCCTATCGGTGCGGTGCTAGCTTTGGTCTGTCGTCGATATGACCAGTCCTGGAATTTTCAACATCCCTTTGCCCTTGCATTCCAAAGATCTCTGCTACCAGAATATGCCAGCCGTATGATCCTCATTTCTTCTTGAAGATCTTCGCGTTTTTACTCATCGACGCGGCTTCTGCAGATTTGCCGCCTGCTCCGTCCGAGGTCTTGTTTTGATAGCTCCCGATCATATCGAGCAAGCTATCCTCTGAGTCCTGTTTCTGTTTCGACGCGCTCCTGTTCTCCGATGATGCCTGCTTCATGTCAGTATAGGTAGAACTTTGCCTGTAAGCTGGTGCGTACCGCCTCATCCACATCCGCAGCTCCTTCACTGTCCCATGCTCTGCCGAATCTTGATCTAAATCCCGCAAGTTTCCCTGCCTCATCATCTTCGACGTTCAAAAGTTTCCGACTTGAAGGGTTCCACAGCGGTGAATTTCGAACATCCTTGGTCGCTTTGTACACCGGTATTGGCGAGGTGGTGCGATGCATATACGTGCTACCATCCGAGAGTGTGACGAGCTGTGTGAAAGTATACGGCCGCTTCGGTCTCCGTATCAGAGTCGCTACAAAGTCGTTAATTTCGCGTAGAGGGAAGCATATACTCGTGCCATACCATGCCGGACTTGTTGGAGATCATGCTGGGTGCGAAGACACTGTGGTAATGAGGCACGTCTTGACAATGGAGATAATGAGTTCGACATTATTGAGATCCAATCAGAGGCTTGGGCAAATGAAGGTTGGGGATGTGTATTCGAGGTCGCGGAGGACGGAGGAGATGCCCTGCCCAAAATTGCGGAAGTCTTCCGAATCGGGAAGTGCACGAGATGCACCCGGGCAAAGAGAACCATCGCTCGACTCAATTCACCATGTCCATGTTCAATCTTTTGTCCTTTTCATATGATCTATGACCAATCGCGTACAAAATGACTCGATGATTGGTGGGATCGCAGCTTGAGACTCGGAAAGTGAGGCGCAATGGACAAGAGTCGAGCCTCGAAGGCTTTCTACAAGACCTTCCGAGCATGGAGTCTGCTCTGTAGGCTAGCATCTAGGTGTTTTCGGTACTCATCTGCTGATGCTAGAATATACAGGTAGAACGAAGCATTTCCACACCGTCACCAGGCCTCACCGGAAATTGAGAAAGAACGGCACTACCTCTATCATTCCGAATACCAGCCCTCGATGCTTCGTGCCAAGTCGGTGGTCATCTACAGAATTTGGAGGACTGGCGGACGCTGTGGAAGAAAGCAAGAGACCGTTGGGAGAAAAGAGCAATCAGGAGGAGGCGAACGGCGATCGCATACCTTTCGACAAGGACCTAATAAGGAAGTACTCACATCTCGAGTTGTGGAAATTTCTGGGCGTTTTGAGTCGACATAAGCAGAATGTGTTGCGCAGTCACACCAGGAGGGAGGACGGAGGGTCGAGGGCCCTGAAGGATCTCATGCGCTCAATGCCCCATTCGACGGCTCTCATCACGACCCTAGCGAACGAAAAGGTGCTTCCAACACAGAGCTTGAAGAAGGCCAAGAACCTATCTCCGTACGCAGAACACTTCCGTGGAGCTGTAGTATCTTCGTTGACATCGGTCACACTGGGACCGCCTGCCATCATATCTTTCAACTTCAAGCAACCCTCAGCAACGCTGGACGGCATTCTTGCCAACCGCTTCTTCACGGTCCATTTCTTGAAGTCGACAACGGAAGGTGCTGCTGTTGCAATGCATTTCTTGCGCCATCCCGGTGACCACTTTGCGTCCTGGAGGGCCCTCAGTCAGAATCACGAGATAACCGTTTGCAAGCGGGTCAATCATGGCGTCTCTCAACCTAAGGTGCCTCAACACCCTGTAGCACCTATCATCAAAGGAGCTGGTGTGGTAGCACATCTCGTGTGCGAAGTCCTTCCCGAGAAATGCGTCTTCGGCATCGGCGACCACTCGATCCTAGTCGCAAAGGTCGTCAACGGACCTGCTCATACTCGTCCTGACGAAAAAAAATCTCCAAACGACCTGAGAAAGGGCGTGCCCCCGTTGCTATTGTACTCGCAAGGTGTATTCAGAGAACATGGGAATCATCTTCCGGTCGAAGCAGAAGCTGGTAGCAATCCGGGGAAGGAGGTGGAGATCGCAAAGGACACAGAACGATTCCATGTTGATCTCCATCTGAGGAGGCAGGTCATCCAAGCCGACGAACCAATCCTATACAAGGCAGCTACCAGCTACATTGACAGTATCTTACTCCGGCATT
This sequence comes from Scolecobasidium constrictum UM 578, assembly GCA_000611715.1. NCBI lineage: Eukaryota > Fungi > Ascomycota > Dothideomycetes > Venturiales > Sympoventuriaceae > Scolecobasidium > Scolecobasidium constrictum. Next base: position 345,381 of record AZYM01000046.1, on the reverse strand, counting down.
CGAACAGCGATTATGCTGATACGCTCAGGAAGTTCTCCCAGCTCATGGAAGGTTCTACGGACAGGCGTGCACGATTTGTGGCAGCACTGAAGTTCTGGCAGTTCGAGCTAGCTACTGCCACGAAGGCACAGCCAGATCTTGCGAAGCTCAGGATATCACAGTTTGTCAACTCGGGCGTTGGACCTGCAGGAATCGCTGCGTACGACGGGAGGCTCAAGGCGATAGCTGAAGAATTTGTAAGGTTGTCTGTTACGGAGACTATGGGCCAGGCTGCTGCTGAGGATATTGCGCAAAATTTTCGCGAGGGAGAGGCGCAGGAGCAGGAGCAAGGGCAGGAGGGTGGGATGGAGAAATCGCAAAGTGTCTCTCTTCTTAAACCGAAGCGCTCGAGACTTACACGAAGTGTGAGCTTGAACAGCTCACAGGAGGCTCCTGAAGTCGATAGAGAGGTCATGAAGAAGGGAGAGCCACTGGATTATGCTTCAATAAGCGAGAGCTTGAGAGATATCCAGGACGGCTTGGATGACTATATGAAGGATTTGAATATTGGGGAGGGAGAGTAGCCAGCTACAAGTGGCTTGAAGAAGGACGAGCAACCGGTCTCAGCTGGCATATCAGCATAGATACTAGATCAGGCTCAGTGTCCTGCAACTAAGTGATCTGTCCTCCTCGACACTTACATGGGTACCTTGTACGATGAAGATAGAACGTTCTACGTATGCACGTGAGTCGAGAGCTCCACCTGCAGCTGAACCTAGCTCGAGTTACCCGGAGCAGCTTTACACAAAAGTGGTCCAGGATAGTAGCTCTCTTTGCGATCCTCCAACAAGCATGATTTCTGCTCCACTGGTGGAAAAATCCAATTCATCTTTGACGCTATTGTTGAATGAGCACCTTTAATTCACCAGGAGTGCCTAAGGCTGCCACTTCGATCGCGGGGAACCTGCTGCTACGCAAACAAAGATCACTGTGCTGCAACTCATCACGTCGGACGACAACAACAATTGCGCACTATGACGACTCCGCGTACGTCGCTGGCGCATTCGCGTCAAGAGTCGAATGTCCAGACTCCAGCACCTCCTACGCACACTCTAAGCGCACCTCCTCTCCCACCAGCAGACACATTCGACTTCCTACCACAACTCTATGCCCTCCTGCGTCGGCTACAGCAACCGTCAGGTATTGAACCGCCTCCGGCACAAGATGGCAGCGGCAACGCGCAAGGCGAGAGCTCGCTTGAGCGTGTGAAGAGCAGTGAGGAGGGCAAGCTGGACATCTCGAACCTGGACACGGCTGCGAGCTCGATACGACTGAAGATACAGAAGGCGAAGCAGATTGTGGCGAATATGCCGGATGTGGAGAGGACGGTGGAAGAGCAGGAAGAGGAGATCGCGGAGTTGGAGGTGCGCGTGGAGAGGCAGAGGGCGATGTTGAAAAGGTTGGGCGTGGATCTGGATGCACCGCAGAAGACGGATGGGACATGAAGAGATGATGTTGTGTGATCAAAACATTATCAGGGGAACTGGCAAGCTCGGACTCGCGTACGGACCGCAGCGGTCTCTAAATCGTCTATCGGTTCGCCTTGCTTAAGTCTTGCATGGCTTCAACGCGACAACATCACAGGGATCCGCCGTGCGACCAGGTCGTACACACGCTGGACGAAAAAAGGGCTCACGACAGAAGAGAGGTTCCGAGCTGAGCGTGCAACTTCAATGTCGCTGAAGACTTACGCCTGGGAAAAGAGACAAGCATCTGATAGTCTGCGAATTTCAGGGCGAGCGAGGAGCATGAGGAGGCTTTGACGCAACACGATCGCACGACTATGTCGACAATGAATTACATGGCATATACAATCGTCTGTACAAAATACAATGGCCGCACCGCGCTCAGTACGTGTTGTATACTTTACCGAGCTCTGTCAGCGATCCATCCTCATTCACCAAGGATCGCGAGTCTCCTGGCCTAAGTGGCTTCGCCATAAAGAACGCATAGCGCTCGATCCACTCGGTCTTGTCCATCCATTCCATTGCCATCTTCAGGAACTCGATCTGCTCTTTCTCGGTAGCGCCAATGACAGCGAACTCGGTCAGCCAAAGAGGTTTGTCCGGAAATGCGTTGTGAAACTTGGTCAGATACTCCACAAAGTTATCGCTGCCAGCATACCAATGGGCTTGGACAAAATCGATCTGGCAGCCAGAACACATCTGCATGAACTCTTTGAGCCACGAGATACCATCCGGTCCGTTTGTGGGAGATGGCGAGCCCAACTTTGCAGACTTGCCATATGGCTGCAATGTCTTCATGTAAGAATCAACCAGGACATCGGTGTGTTTGTGCATGCAAGTACCGCCATCACCGCATTGGTTGGGCTCGTTGAAAGCAAACATGTGCGTGATGCTGCCAACATCAAGCTTTCCTGCTCTGGCTGCAACCACGTTGTGATTGAATTGCGTTTCGAAGGTGACGTTCCACAATTGAGGAACATATTCCAATGCCTGGTTATACTGGCCAAGATCAGTACGGACGCCGTCCTGATTCGTATAAGGGTCTGAGTGCCAATTGTTCGCCCAGGTGACCTTGGAGCCTTCGCCGCCGAAGTTCTTGAGAAATCGTGCATCATTGTAGAGGACGCCGCGCTTGCCCTTGCCAACAATTGGTGCCTGTGATGTCGACGGTGTCTCAGACGTGGAGGACTGCGCAACTGCGGAAGAGGAGCCCACAAGTGAGGAGGGACTGTGGGTAGTTTGAGGTGGCTTGCTTGTCGTCGAGCTTGTCACCGATGGCGAGGTGCTTATCAAGCTGCTTGTCCTTGAGGCATATGTGGGCGAAGACACAATGATCGCTTGCTGCTGTGAGGATGCGGACGAGCTTGCTGGACTTGAGTAGCTCGCCGTGACCGTCACGGTCACTTCTTGCGGTGCAGATCCCTCAGGAGCAGATGGCTGTGAGAGTGGAAACCCAGAGCCCGACTCCGTCACAGTATGCGTCCTTGTCTGTGTGGTGAAGCCAGTGGCTGTTTCTGTCACCCAGACACCGGATCCTGATTCTGATATTGGAGCAATTGAAGGGATGGATGAGCTCTGGCTCGCGCTTGATGCATCCGTGGAGTTCGGTGAAAGTGGTGGTGGTTGCGCATCAGGATCCAATCGCGCCGCCCACATGCCTTCGCTCTTCTTGGGCACGCCATACGACCACTTCAACGAGCACCGTCCAGTGCTGCTTTCCCACTCTGCAAGAACACAGTCTGCCAAACGACCACATGCTCCAACACAGATCTTCATGTGGTCCGCCTGCGGTCGGTTGGAAGCACCTCCCACTGCCATGTCGCCTTCGAAGTGGGAAACATCGCATTCAATCACCCAAACTTTCCTGCTCTTTGGCTCGTAGAATTGTTGTCCTTCGTCTCCTGGACATGTTATATTTCGATCGCTTGGTATAAATGCTGCTGCTGCGAGGGGCAGTAGTGTAGAAAGAAGAAGCGCCTGGGACTTCATTGCTGGTCTTCAGGGGTGTCTTTGCGAGGATATTGATGTGTAGTAGGTAAAAGAGAGGAGAGTGCTGAACCGGTTGGAGAATGAAGGAGCTTTTGAATCCTGCTGAGTCTTACCAGAAGATAGCAGTCATCAATGTTCATGAAACGTCAGTCGTGTTTAGGTAAATGAGAGAGATGAAATTGTGATTTTGGAGAATGCAGACAGCAATGGTGACTTTTGAGATCTGACTCCTATTGTTGAGTCGCACCTCAGAAATGACGCAGTCGCGTGTCAAGATTTGGATCTCCGTCTACAAACCTACAGATTTCTGGATGTCCCAAAGAATACATGGTCAATAAATATGTATTAGTGCCTAAGGGCTGGAACTGCGCGCTCCCTCTAGATCCGACCACCAATGCAACTCCTTTGGGATCTTTGATCTCTTAGGCCTGAACACCGAGCTGATGCAAGAAACTGTTAGTACAAGCAGGCGCAAGAAGAAATTACAGAGTGATCATTCGCCGTTGCGTGATCACCTCTTGAACTTCCTGCGCTCCATGACGGCATGTAATGACCGCCGGATGTTTGTGCCTGCATTTTCGACCTCTTTCTTCGTCAGGCCACTCGTCATGCAGATCTTGAGGGCTGGCTGTGGCTGCCATGGCTGCTCGCGTGATCCTGCTCCGATAGTCAAAGGCATGGCTCGAACTTTGGTGACCAGAACGTCTTTCTTCAGTGCCTAGTCAGAGTCAGTGGCTGTTTCGACAGCGTCATATACGTGTCCACTCACCTCATCAACGACCTCTCGGATGATGTCCTCTTGGTCCTTGACCGATAGCTCGTATCTCGAAATCAGGTCGTCCTTGATCGTGAGCAGCATAATCGGATTTTGCTTTGAACTCGTGCAAACGACCCATTGCTGCTTAGGGAACGGCTTCGGATCAAACTGTCCCCACATGGTGTCGATGTTCTCCTGCAACTTCTGTCCGACCTCAGGGCTCTCTTTCAGGATCTGAATCGTTTCGACAGCAGTAGTTGCGAGCATGGCTGGAAGTGCCGCCGAATACGTGTACGCTGAGGCCATGATTCGTTGATGCTCAACGACTTCCGGCGAGCCAGCGCAGAAGCCACCACCAGAGCAGATTGGTCCAGCCAGTGATCCAATCAGCATATCGACTTGGTTAGGGTCCACATTCTGCGCTTCCGTAACACCTCGTCCACCTTCGCCTAGCACGCCATATGACCATGTCTCGTCAAGAATGATTCTGAACTTGTAGCGGTGCTTGAGCTCGACCAGTCGTGGCAGATCCACAACATCGCCGACATTCTCAAACAAGCCTTCCGAGACAATGAAGCGTCTTGTGAGGGGCTTCTTGGCTTGCTCTTTGACAATCTTCTGCAAGATGCGCTCCAAATCTGCCATGTCATTGTGCTCGTACCAGTAGACTGTGCTGCGCGAGATTTGAAGACCTTTGCGAATTGAGTAGTTCACCGACTTGTCTGCCACGATGATGTCGCCTCGTTTCGAGAACGCTGGTATGACACTGGAAATGGTAGAGAAGGCCTGCGCGTAGATGATCGAGTTCGGCACGCCCAAGTGAGTCGCCACTGCGCGCTCGGCCTCCATGTGCACATCTTGGGTACCATAGAAACCTGGTGGACCACAAGGACCAACACCGTACTTGCGCAGTGTCTGGATCGCCTTCTCTTTCAGAGTCTCGTTGCCGACGAAGTTATAGAAGTTGTAGGACGCGAGGTTGGTGACAAGTTTGCTGCCGCTCGCTGTCGCTATCCTGCTCTTTGGTCCTGTAGCACCAATGATAGTCGGCCGTTTCTCGTTCTCTAGCAATTCGTCTGCCGTCTCTGGCTCGACGAGAGGTTCGGGTTGCCACTCCTCGACGAGCTCGTCGATCTCCTATTTCCAGGCGTCAGCATATTTCAATGCGCGTGGGACTTCGTACGTACATCCTCGGTCAGCTTGATCTTATTCTTGTCCTTGGTCTCGTACTTGGGGCTCAAGAGGTATCCGACTGCGAAAAGGAAGAGGAACAGTTCAATCGCGCTCCGTATAGGGTCGTTTTGGTAACTGCTCCTGATGTAGCGTAACAGAATCGCGGAGCCAGGGACTTTCTGGAACTGCTGCGAGAGCGAGTCCGAATATTGCGAAATGACATTCTGAATGTCCGCCATGGTGACTGTGAGGGTGCGAAAACACTTCAAACACGGCGCGAGAAGATGTTCTGCTTATGTATCTCGTGCATAAATTATGGGACGGCGATTGGGGACCTGATCGTCATTTCGGCGCGGATGCGAGCGGAGGGTCCACGCTAAGCCCTATTGGGTGCTCCTCCATGCGCGGCGATCTCGCCAGCCGCACCTGAAAGTGAATCTGTGACTCTATTTACGTGACTACTGAGCGTACTATGGTCTCAATCACTCGTTGTGTGCCTTATGGAAGCAGTGTTGCACCGCAAAGAAGATCAGGATGTGGGGAAATGCACACTAACGAAAGTAGCCTCGATTTTGGGCTATCTACATTCAGAGTACGAGACATCGGTGTCTCGTTAGACAATTGTCCTGCATTCGACATCACCAGCATGAAGTAGCTGGTATCTCGCAGGACCTCGTATCATATTGCTCAGCAAACAGGTGCTGCCGAACGCTCTTGTGTACTCGTATACTCCAACCCCCAATGCGAGAATGACCGTGACAGTTGTGGGCCAGCCATCGCAGATGTGCCTCATCCATCGTCATGCGACTTGGTCCGTCGAAAGCGAACAAAAGGACGTGTCTTGCGTATTGTTCATATGCGTGCTTAGCTTACGGATCTAGGATACCCCAGAACTTTTCGGTGTTGAACGTGTTTGGACCATCCTTCATCCACTTGTTGTCGAATGCAGAGAAGAGGATGAGCTGATCAAACTCCTTGCTCTTGATCGACTCGATGGCGGTCATTTGATTGTCCTTGCTTGGAACGGCAATACCGTTTGCGTCGCCAGCCTTTGGCCAGCCGACTTCAGTGGCGCGGACGCGGACATTGTCTCGACGACGGCGCTTGCTCATGCCACACTGATGAAGCAGCCCGATTTGATCCAGCACGAAGTCGCCTGCGTGCTCGGCAGTGTTGTGAGCGTTGAAGAAGGGATGGATGTTGGCGGCGATGTAGTCGCCTGCGGCCTCACTGCAGAGCTCTGGGTTGGCAAGAATCTGATCCTGACTGTCAACGTGGACGACCGGACCTTGGTAGCCTGCGTCTCTCAGCTGCGTCTTTGCCCGAGAGACGAAGTCGATGACCTCGCTTGGAGTCTTCTCTCCACGGTGGACGTCTTCATTGCCAACGCTGATTGTGTCCACAGCATCCCAGCCCAAGTCAAAGTCCTTGACTGCCGCGATGATGTCGTCGATTTGCTTTTCCAGACGCTCGTCCAGCCAGTAGATGCCAACGAACACCTTCTTGCTGTATTTCTTAGCCAGCTCAAAGGCAATGGCTGGTTGTTCGCAGTCTACACCATAGACACGCACGACATCGTAGTCGGTGAGTTGAGCCCACTCCTGATCGGCCTGCTCGAATGGCTTGCAGCTCGAAGAAGACTCATCGCCATTGTAGTTTGACCAGCCAATACCGAAGCCGGACCGCTTTTCATAGGAATTGTCAGGTTCTGGGATCATCCGGTTCGCCTCTGGCTCCGGAACCGAAGGTGGAGCTGCGTACTCTGGCTCGGCAGGCTCAGCAGGTGGTGGAGCTGGTGCAGGAATCTCTTGATTCGCGGGCGCGTAATAGTCGTGCAGCGTTGGCTCTTCCGCAGGCGGCAGTGGGAGAGTAATTTCTTGCTGTGTCTCCTCGTTGATCGGATTGTTGTCTATTGGTGGCTGTGGCTCAGGCTCGGGCGCTGGTTCGAAAGTCGCCAGAGGCTCAGCAGGGACCGCGGCTGGCACTTGAGGATCTACAACCAGGGACGGAGGTGGTGTGGGAGCAGCCGCTAGGTTCTGCGAGATGAAGTTGCCGTTCTCATCGACGTAGACGATGACATCAGGCGCCTGGACTGTCTCCCAGACCGTGTGGGTGACGATCACATCTTCGCGCTTCTGTGGTTGGTGACCTGGCTTCGATTAATCTTTCTGATCAGTAAGCTGTTCACTGCGGCACTTACGAAATGGTTGTGCAAGCGACAGCTGAAGCGCAGTTGCCAAAGCAGCGATTCGGCTGACTCTCATCTTGACGATCTTCTCGAATTTGGTCGCTCAAAGGAATGTCTTGAATGACTACAAGCCGACCAGCGGCTGTCATTAGCAATATGATCTCGAAAGCGCTGCGGATATTGAAGCAGAAGTCGACGCTGTTTTCATCGAGCGCGACGAGGGCAACCGCAAGGACTTACAATGACCGAAACCAAATGTTACGCCTGCGGCAAGGAATGTTGCACGATAGGGCCGGCCCGTCAGTCGAAGAATGCAGTGGCTGCAAAGGAGTGTGAAGGGGGAAGATAAATGAGTGTGATCGCGAGCGCAAACGCAAGTTAGGGAAGGGGTGGTGTGAGAAAAGAAGGATGAGAAAGAAATGGTGTCGTGTTGGTGTTGTTGCTGTTACTCAAGTTTGCGACCCGCAAGCGACGAACGGATTGAGATTTGATGACGACCAACCACGTGCCGCACGCGCTTCACCACGGCAACGGCACGTCATCGATCGTGGAACATGTTCACCTTTGACAATGGCATCTGTGGCTCTATGGTTGAGCATCTAGTCTATCGTCATTGTTCAAGCAAAACGCTCTTCCTCCATTGTGCCTATCAACCATCATTAAACAAGGTACCACTATGTCGCACAACTCCTCTCCTTCACACGTTGCTCTTGTCACACGACAACACCCGGCCGACGTTCGCCCCAATCTTCATCGTACGTGCGATTCGCATCGTCCTACGAATGCAACGTTATTTGGGAGTTTCTTCATCCACTCCTCGAAGTGCTTGCTCACAGCTGAACTTGGTACCAGCCTTCTACAGTGCACAGTAACATTATAAACCCGAAGAGAACATGCATCCAGGCTGCACTTCTTGAACACGGGCCAGATCATGACTACTTGATGGGATACCAAGCGTTGATGGGATGTAGACATATCATTGTTAAAGTGTAGACGCACAATTGGGGAATCAGTCCGCCTCATGGCCCTCGGCCGGTCTAAGTCTCGCCCGAAACCATGTCCTTATTCAAGACCATGCATATGCTGCCACCAAAAACCCCAACCTAATACAGTCGCTTCAAGGGTCGATTGTGGGTTGCCGTTTCAATGGTCCAGTCACATCAGGCAGCTCAACTGAAGTAAGCTCGAACCGTCTGCTGGGTCTCTGGGCTCAGACCGGCCAGCAATTGACCCGCATTGAGTCCTGCTACCGAAGCCAGATCCTTCGCCGCTCCCACGATCTTGGTTGCAGTCTGACCCTGTAGTGTCTCCGCCTCCAGTGCCTTCACGATATCGATGAAGCATTTGGCAGCTTGCTGAATGACTGCTGGGTTGCGCCTATTGACATTGAATCAGTGCACGGTCCGGTAACACTCTGGAAGGTGATCACTTACTTCTCGATCAGTAACGCAAGGAAGCTGTAGGCGTACGGTGCAGCCTCCTCGTCATTTTCCACGGGCAGTGTGTTGACCCAAGCATTGACGACTTCCTGTTGATTGCTAACCTTACCGTTATTGAAGTGCAGGACCTTGGCAATGGTTGCGCTCGCGTTCTCTGTGGCGAAGACGTCGTCCTCGTCACGCGCGTTTGGTCGCTGGGTAGCCTTGAACAGTTCCGGCAAGCATGCAGCCACAAACTCAGCCCAGACCTCACCACCATAGCGAGCAGCAACACCAACACCATATATCGCCGCCTGTCTGTTCGCGGCAACGTCATCTCTTATGCCGTCAACGAGGGGCTTGATGATGTATGATTGGTAGTTCCAGCTCTGCGGGCCGCAGAACTCCAGTACGTCATCATAAATGCAGATGGCCCATTGTCGCTGAGTCGGCTCAGAACTGCTCGCGAATTGTTGGCAGAAAGGCAGAAGCCGCTCGAAGTGAGGCAGGAACGCCGCAGTCATGTTCTTGAAAACGGTGTGGAAGGCTTTGTTCATGTCGGAAAGAAGCGTTTGGTCATCCTCAATTGCGTAGAGCTCATCCTCGCCAGGCTCTTCACCCTCGTCTCGCTCCTCGGCGTCATCCTGTCGCTCCTTCACACGAATCTGGTAATCCTCGAGAACGCCCTTTGCGGCCTCAACGAATTCTTGCATGTGATTGTCCATGAGGCTGTTCTGCCCAATGACCTCCACACATTCGTAAAAGCACACGTACATTTCGGCTAAGGACTCGATCGCAGGCTCTGTTGTAAGAACTTCTAGCACCTTTACAACCAGCTGTGACCACACTTCGGCGAGCTGTGGCGATTGATGTCCATGTGCTTGCTTGACTGAGTTGAGAAGTTGAGGGACGCATTTCGCTGAAGCGATTCTGACTGGATCGTGGAAGAAGAACGCAAGCCCAGTGAGGATGACACGCTTGATGATCTCCGCGACATACGGTTCGAAGTGTGCCTGCAAAACCTGTGCATAGATGACAATCAGCTCGATAGCCATGTGTTTGTCATCAAGCACACTCGTGCGAATGCCAATCATCTTGCCTCGCAGAGGCACAAGCTCCCAACCTTCGTCTTCTTGGATGTTCGCGATTGTGTCTTCATCATCGAGAAGTTGGATGTCTGCTTTCGCGCCAGCAAGATTGATGAGAGGAGGCATAACACCTGGCAGGTATGGTAGGAAATCCATGCCGAGGACGCGGCACATTCTGCCCCAACAATGAAGCAGATATGATGCTTGTGGATCGTCGGACTCAATTGCCATCTCGGCAGCTGTGTTCTCATCCCACTGGTCGATAGGTTTGAGAACCTTGCCTTGGATGCCAGCAAGGACATCGCACAGAGCAATAGCATCTTGACCCATTCGTTCCTTGCCAACGGCTAGAGCGATGAGAGTGGCGCACTCCATGGCCTTTGCGCGGAGTAAACGCAGTTCCTTAGCTTGCTCTTGTTGCAGAACATTGAGAAGCAGAGGCATCAGGGTGTCATAGTAGCGGCCAAATGCCGACTCTGCTGCGTCGGCCACGGTTGCGATGGTGGACAGAGCCTGTTCCTGCACGAATCGTTTCGAACTCTGCAAAAGCAGAAGCAAGTGCTGAAGGAGATTATCGAGGTATGGATCGAGCACAGACTTCTCTGCTTCCTCACAGAAGTTCACAAGGGCTGCAGCCGCATGTGCTTGGACTCGTGGTTCAGTAGACTCCAGGACAGGGATGATGTTTGGCAAAACGAGTTGGTGATACTTCTCTTGCATCGTGCCAGCGAAGTCCGTGCTCATCTGGCCCACAGCATTGCAGCCGGCCCATCGCACACGAGGATGTGGGTCTCTCAGAGCAGGTAGGACAAGCTCAAGGACTTTGTCGAGCTCACCAACCATCAAGTCGCGGCAACCTTCTGAGATGGCCGAGATAGCCATCAAAGCAGCATGTCGATCTCTCCATGCAGAGGATTGCATCATGCGGGGCAACCAATTGAAAGTTGGCGGCAGAAGCACTTGTCCACCAAGCTTGTTCGCCAATCGATCCATAGTCTGTTCGCCTGCAACATGGTTCGCATCGCTCTCGTCGACGTCCAGGTCTTCCGAAGCGTTCCATTCTTCCGCATCATCATCGTCAATGCCAACATCAGTCATCAGGGAAAGACATTGCGTCACCATCTCCTCTGTGTATGACGGATCTTTTCTGCACATTGCAGGATTCTGCTCCGCAAAAGTGGCCATGAGTTCAAGTGCATTTTGCCTCGCAATGTCGCTGAGATCCTTGTCCTGGATGACTGTGACGCTGAATGTGACCAGGTTGTTGAAGAGGGGCTTGAACATCTTGGAGGAAGTCTCGGCCAGATCGATAAGGGCCAGGAACGCACGTGTAAGCTGGTCAGAATCGCCAGCTTCCTTGAGTGGCACAAGAATGTTCAGGATGTCTGGGATTAGTTGGAAGTACTTCTGTTGCGATTTCTTGCTCGTGGATCGGAAGAAGGAAGCAAATGCCTCCATTGCTGCAAGTTGGACCTGGAGAAAGTTAGGAAAATATGCTGGAGCAAGTATCTCCTATCACGTACAGAGACATCGCCATCTTTGAATCCTTTTGTGAAGGCGCCGAGAACGAATTCTTCGTGTTGCTTCTGAATGATGCCTGGAGTCGTCGAGAAGATCCTGAATGCCGACTCCCGAAGACCTGCGTTCTCAGACTGGCTGCACGCAAGCAGAGTCTGAAGCAACTCTGGCCATGTCTCGCCTGTGACCACTCAGTATCCATGTAGACTCGCACCTCCTCCACACAAAAGCTTACCATCATCTGTGTACTGTCGTGCAATCTCCGCCACTGCATCTGCCGTCTTATTGCGCACACTTGCACTGGTCTCTGAGTTGAGGGCCTGCAAAAGCTTGTTTCGTATAGCCTCGCGATGTGGCGCGATCAGCGTGAGGAAAAGCTCCTTGCTCACGGGAGACTGGTCGCTCGAGGTCGGGTCTTTTCGTGTGCGATTCGAGACGCGGCGAAACAGCACTGCTGCGAACGAACGCGTCTATTCTCATGTCAGCTGTGTCGTGCCTTCCCAACTCTTACACAGAATCCTTCCTACAGCTGGATCTTCGGCCCCCTCGATCTGCTCGCTCAAGCCCATGAGCAGGATCTCCGGCCGTGAATTTGTCCACTCGTCGTTGAGCTGTGATTCGGACTGTGTGCGCAGCACATTGTCTGGGGATTGCAGGCCTTGTAGCAGCTGCGCAAGAGCCTGGTGGACTTCTGGCGGAAGCTGCGACATGGTGACCGGTTGTGCTCAAGAGCTCGAAGGTCGCTTCAGAGCTGGGTGGCTTTATGCAGGAATGTTACGGTGGGCGCGTACGCGGAATTAAGATAAAGACGGGCCCGCGAGCAGCTGGCAGGCGTGTCTGTGGAGGAAAGGGGCAAGTAGTTCTACGTGCAAGAAGTGAACTGCCAGCACCTCCACTATCTGTGTAAGGCAAGGCTGCACGAGGTGTATGAAGTGTTTGTCCAGGCGAGGTCGTGGTTTCGCGAATAATTGGTCTGGAAAAGTCCGTGGGGCAACGGTTGATGCATATTAGGAAGGGTGGGGTGCTTTTAGGAAGTAGCCGCTCACCTGCATGTTCACATGCACGTGAACAGAGCAGCCTCATGGATTATTGTGCAGCAGATCGTATGGAACGTGAGGGATGATTCATAATTGGGAAGTACAAAGTGCATAGCACCAATTCCACTGTGAACATCTGCTTAATTGATTACAGCCTACTACCACATTCTACTGACACAATCCCTGGTACACGTCCAATGAAAGCCAAAGCTGGGATATCGCATGCTAAATTACACTTTCGAGACGGCCGTGGTAACGTGAAGCATCCGCCTTATCTGCTACTTGTACGACTAAGAGCGAAGACGCCGACAATCACAACCGCCAACGTGACAATAGCACCAGGTAGAAGAAGTTCGTTCGGAACACCAGCAATGAGCTGCTCTGGTGTTTGCGTCTGGTTGCGATTGCGCCTCCTTCTTTCATACTCCTCGTCCTCATCGTCGCTGTCGTGTCGCTTCCGTTCTCTCAGGATTGACTCCGGTGGAGTAGGAGGCTTGGCTAGGGCAGGTTGTGGCTCCACCGTTGCAGGCAAAGCAGGCTGCTCAGGGTCGTGGACAAAGAGGTCAACCTTCTCCCTGTGGCTCTTATGTGCCAATGTGATAGCCTCGATCAGGTCGCGATCTGTCGTGATGGATACCGTATCGCCTTCGTTATCGAGATAACTCAGTGCAAATCCAGACTTGCCAACTGCGCCGTCGGTCACCTCAGGAACACCGCCAATTGTCTCCACTTCAGCACCGAGTTTCTGGGCGACTTGGCTGACAAGATCGTCGATACCATCGGCACCAGTCACCTGCATACGATGCATACGACCGCTCGGCGCCTTGAACTTGAAGGGGAACGGCACGCTCTCGATAGGTGGCAGATTTGCACCAGCCAGAGCAGACTGCTCTGGGCTCTCAGCACCGTGGTGTGATGCAGAGTCATTTGGCAGCACACTGTCCCCTCTATCATGAAGACCAGGTCGGTCCATTGTTGGCGACATCAGCGATCTGTGGTCTGGCGTGTGAGGTGCGCGGCTGCCCCCTTCCCCTGACATCATGGATTCCGTCTCGTTGTCAAGAGACATCCAGAACTTGTTCCATGCGGGGCCCTCACCGTCACCAGTAGCCATGGTGTTGATCTGACAGACATTAGCAGTCGCACGGGTGTTTTGACACTGAAGCAGCACATACCTGATCGAGCGTAGCATATGTGAGCTTCAAGACATCGACCATGCCGACAATCTCGCCAGCGTCGCTCATTACTGGCAGATTGAGATAGTGCCCGTCTATCAACATGTTAGCTCTGTCGTCGCCATATAAGAGAATCGCATACCATGCATCTTCCTTAATGCCGCCTGAATGCTCATGTCCATGGGAGCAAAGTCAGGGTGTGGTGTCATGACACGGACAACACTGCAAGTGGCTGGGTCAAGACCTGCAGCAATTACTCGCAACACAACATCTTTGCTGGTGAAGATACCAGTAATCTGACCCTGGTCTTGCACAAGCACAGCAGTTGTGTGATTCTCCTTCATCAGTGCCGCAGCTTCCTTGACTGACGTGCGCACAGAGACAGTCGTTGGTGAAAGTCCAGTCAAGACCGATTCCAATGTAGGCCCAGACATCTTGGTGCGAATTGCCTCGACGTACTGGATGATCTGCTGCGGTTGGCTTGAACCCAATTCTGCCTGAACACCTTCCAACGCATCATACAGTTTACGTGAAGAGCTGTAGGCTCGCTCAAGCTTCTCCATCGCATCGTAGAAGCACTTTGTGATATCGAGAATACCACAAATATCGTGATTCTCGTCCATGACAGGCAGATGTCGAAAGCCTTTTCTGACCATCAGGTCCAGGGCATCGGTAGCACTCGTGTCAGTCTTTGCACATAGCGGATTCTTGGTCATGATCTCGGCGATCGTGACATCTCGTGCCTTGACTCCAGCGCCCACAACACGGAAGGCAAGGTCCTTCGCGGTGAAGATACCGGCAATCCTGTCATCGTCGTCCGTAACCAACACACAGTCTTCTCTCTTCGCTGCCATGAGTTGTGCAGCCTCTGCTACAGTGGTATTCGGCTTGATCTGGAGAGCCTGACTTGGCTTCAATGCCAGCACCGTTCCTGGTGGGGCTTTCTTCGACTGGCGGATGCGGGTAGGAGCATGACGCTTCTTGTTCAGGTCGGTCTCGATACGACGACGAATAGCCTATATTATTCAACTTAGCCATGGACTCACACCAGCGGTCAAGATGTGTACCTCATCGCGCTTCGATTGCTTCTGCCTGCTGGCACTGAGCGTGGATCCGCCCGCATCGCTCGCACTGACTTGACTGGCATGCGTCTCCAGAGCTGGACGTGGGATGTGAGATGGAGAGTTGGAGAAGGTGCCCGTCTGGCCAGCATTGGATCGATTCTTGGGCGTCCCTCGCAAAGTGCCAGTGTGCGACATCGTGGCTCAATGGTACGCGTTCTCCTGGCGGTGTGGACAAAGGTTGCGTTGTTTATCACAGGGCAGGCCCTGGTTGCGATTGCTGAACTGCAGAAGATCTGCTCGTCCGGTGACCAAGTCGAAGCCAAAGATCTCAAAGACCAAAAAGCTTCAGCTGGTAGAGTCGGAGCAGATGAGGTCAATCGACTCAATCTCAAAGATGCTCTGCCAGTGCAACAAACAATCCCCTTGTCGCGTCTCTAGACGGTAAACTAAGTAACGAGGCGGCGGTCTACTTTCGGCTCTCTCTTGTAGTGGGTCGAGGCTAGCCCGATTGTGTCTAGCTCAAGAATCATCGCCAAGACCAATGCGCGCACGGAATTTGGCAGAGAGGCACTCTCACTTGCCTCCACCAGCTTTCGAAGTACTTTTGACATCATTCAACAACCTCACAACCGCAATCATGGTCAAGAAGCGAGCTTCCAACGGTCGCAACAAGAAGGGCCGCGGCCACGTCAAGGTACGACTGCTCTGAAGCCCCACCACCAATTTTCGCCTTTCGCGACACCGAGGACGACAAGTTAACTTCTGCGTACAGCCAATCCGCTGCTCCAACTGCTCGCGATGCTGCCCCAAGGACAAGGCAATCAAGAGATTCACCATCCGAAACATGGTCGAGTCTGCTGCGATCCGTAGGTTCAATCGAAAAGCCACACAAAAGGGCTCCAGGCAACTTGGACAAGAAAAGCGCTAACACGATTCGCACAGGTGATATCTCTGATGCATCCGTCTTCCGTAAGACTTGGATATGAAGCCAGATGAACCTTCGAACACTAACAACTCTTAGCTGAGTATACCGTTCCGAAGATGTACCTGAAGCTTCAGTACTGCGTCAGCTGCGCCATCCACGGCAAGATCGTCCGGTAGGCACCTTGATCACTTTGTGCACGGTATACACGCAGAGAGGTTGACTTGTGATAGTGTCCGCTCCCGAGAGGGCCGCCGCATCCGCGCCCCACCACCACGTGTGCGATACAACAAGGACGGCAAGAAGATCAACCCACAGCAGGCCGCGAAAACCGCTGCTGGTGCTGCATAGATGGGCTGATTGGGCTTGCCAACATGGACTGATTAATGCCGGCGTTCATCCTTGAGCGGGAATATGTATGCATGCTCGGCGTCTTGACTTGAACAAAAGAAGGTCGCATCAACGAGACAAGGGACGGAACATGAGAGGGCACACCTCGGAAGAACGGGCAGCGTCCTGGAACTCGCATCTGAAAATGTAGATGATACTCGCTACATCTCAGTGGGTGTGGAAATGACATTTCATGCTTCCATATCTTCATGCTCCATTACATCCTGTTCAATCGCTTCGTTTCTTGGGCTCATTGGCCACAGGCGAGTCTGCGGCTTCTGCATCATCGTCTGAGGCTTTCGTGGCATCGCCACCACTGTCCTCTGTTGCTGTCGGCTCATCCTCTTCCCAATTGTTCTCGTCCCATTGGTCGACCTCTTCCTCTAATGTCCGAGAGCGTTCGCCCGTGACGCCCGTCTCTTGCCCGTCATGTTCGCCAACGCCTTCACCTAGCTCCACGTCTTCCTCGCCAGGAACCAGATTGTATTGCCTTGCTTGTCTCTTCCGCTCCAGCATTCGTTTGTGGTACCATGTACATGCGGCCAGTGCTACTACCGAACCAAGAATGTTTGCAACGATATCATATGGGTCGAACTCTCGGCCGTTCTACAATGGATTAGTCCAGGCAAGCATCGTCTTTAGAAGGAAGTGCCTTACTGGCAACAAGCCTTGGGCAATCTCAGAGCCAACGCCCAAAGTGACCGGGCATACGAAGATGGTCAGCTGAAGGACTCGCCGGCGTGGTGCTTCGAGGATCCAGTAGAATGATAGCTAGTTTTCGTCAATTGGTATTCATGTATCAGGAGTGATTGAAGTACCGTGATCAGCAGAAAGGTCACAAAATGCAGGACCTTGTCGCTCTGCTTGTATGACGGTATGGTCTGCGGAGCGAGGCCAAGGTACGCGGACAGCAGTAGCAGTGCTGCGAAGGCAACTGAGAAGGATGTCAGCTTGAGCGCTCAAGTTCCGTCTTCTCCATGGTCCTCACATGCTGGATATTGCCGTATCCTCATCGTGGCCTAGATTGTGCTTTGAGGGATGTAACGGCTGGGCCGGAGGAGAGGTGGCAGGAAGGGCGGTCGCAGCTTCACAGAAAGGCCATGTCAGTTGTTGGTGGAGTAGTATTGCAGCAGAAGGGTTGGATCTTTGCAACTCTGTATCGAAGTGCAATAACAAAGTATCCTGCAGCCTCACAAACCACAAAGATTAAGCTGTACCTAGATTCCAGCTCGGCAGCTCATGCGTCGGCGATGTAGATCACGCGGTACGCGGCACCCTAGCTCGCCTAGACGAACGCCCACTGCTGTGCTCGGGGCGCGCGAACAAGGCAAACTGAGGCAATCCACCTCCTCTCATCAAAGTGTGGGTTTCCGCATCGCCAAAGTACCGTCAGACGACCCTTTTCTTTGCATTTTCTTTCGGAATCCATTAGCTCTCGGCCGTCGCAATCCCATGAGCCGCACAAATTCGCGTGCGGCACCTGCAGAAGCGCCTGGAGGGCGAGAGACTGTCACCGTGGTTGTGAGGGCTGCACTGCTCCGTCTGGCCGCCAAGCCCTTGCGTAGCGACCGTCACTGAGATGAGCCGCTCTCACCCCTCCAACACTTCGACGTCGCAACACCTCCCCCGATCTGCCCGTCTCTCGAGCTATGGCGCTGCCTCGCGACTGCGCACGCCCATCATGACGAATGGCGAATCCGGCGACAATGCCTCGACCGTTAATGGAGGGGGCACCTCCGACGCGGCCGCCGACGAGGATCCGCGCGCGCTGGAGTTCCGACAGCGATTCAAGGCCGCCGAAGCGCGACTGCTGGGTCTCTTCGGTGCGAAAGAGGAGGATGCGCATGGGGATGGTGCACGGCAAGGCGCATCGCAAACGGACGAACTGGAAACGGCCGACGCGCCCAGATCTGACCCGGCACCCAAGAAGCCGACCAGGACTATAGACGAGGATGACTATGGAGACGACGATGAAGATGAAGACTCTGAGGAAGCAGGGACAAGCACGACCCAGACCGGCGCGGTCAAGCCTCCTCAGAAGCCAGATCTGGCGCGCCCCAGCATAACTCGGACTGCATCAGACCAGGCGAAGGCGTCGAGTGATCCCAGCAAGCAGGGCGAAGATGAACAACAGGCAGCCGAGGATGCGGCACAGCGCGACTTTCACCTATATTTTTACACCTTGGAGAATGACCGAGTGGCCATGTTGGAACAACACAAGTTGGATGAGCTGGACCGACAGGTCGAGGCTGAGGTTTCTGGCCAGCAGCCTGACAACAGGAATACGGTCACTTCATCCGCAACCCAAGCTGGCTCTCTTAGTACTTCCAATCTCGGCGCATCGAGTCTTATGCTCGGCAACCTCTTGAAGCGCATTGACAGCAAACGGGGCATGGTCGCAGCCAACGATGCACAGCTTCGCCGATTGATCAGTGAGGTGCGCAAGAACAGGAGCAAATGGGCAAGCGAGGACAAGGTCAATCAAGAAGAGCTGTATGAACCTGCCGAGAAGGTGCTTCAGAACCTAAAGGCTATGACGGAATATTCCACACCCTTTCTCCAGCGCGTGAGCAAGCGCGAGGCGCACGACTACTACAGCATCATCAAGAACCCAATGGACATTGGCACTATGATGAAGAAGCTCAAGACACTCCAGTACAAGAATCGGACGGAAATAGTGAACGACCTCAACCTGATCTGGAACAATTGCTTAGCATACAATTCTGATCCAAATCATCCTCTCAGGAAAAAGGCTCTCTACCTTCAAAAGAAGACAGACGAGCTCATCAGACATATTCCCGATGTCGAAGTTCGGGACAGAGCAGAAGTTGAGGCCGAGGAGCGGAGAAATGCTCGTCTTGATGCTGAGCTCGACGGCATTGAGGATAGTGACGATGAAGAACCAATCATGGCATCACGCGGTCGAAAAGCACCAAGCAAAAGTTCCAAAGGTGGATCGAATGCTCGCAAAGCGCCTGCGGCAGCAGAAGGCACTCCAGGAGCAGAGACCAAACAGAATCTGCATTCTGTGGGATCTTCCACAAATCTTAAGAATCAATTTCTCCGCGCAGACTCAGACATCCCCATGGAAAATGGCTTCAGCACCCCACCTCCTCCAGGTAGACTGACCCCTTTGCCAAACGGACTCATTGGCGAAACAGCTAGTCAAGCCGATCCTTCTGAGGCAGATGCTACTGGTCAACTGAATGATATGCCCATGGAGGCTGCTGAAGATCCCGAGGCAGACGATCCAGAATATCGAATGTGGAAGCAGGTTACTAAGAAGGCACGCGCGACTATCGCTTCACAACGGAATCGCCTGTTCCGCGCAGACCGAATCAATGCTGAGGAGCCTGCGCTACTTCGGACCAAAGCTGGGATGCGACAATGGATTCGCCAGCAAAAGAAAGCGTTGGGCGAGGAAGACGGCCCGGATAGTGCTTCTGCTGACGACAGCGCTGGAACTGCACAGCCGGTATCGAATGAGACTTTGGCTGAAGCCATGGAGGAAGAGAACGACACCCTCCTTCCAGATTACTATGACCCGCTGTCTGCCATTCCTGACATTCCAGGTCATTTGCGCTGGGAGGATGATACTGAAGGCAATGTTGTGATGCATTCGGAAGAAACGCTTCGCATGTTGCCTGAAGGGCATTTCCAATCACCAGACAGTATCTTGTCAAGGAAAATGGAGGCGAATATGCGACAAATGCAAGAGACTCGAAAAGTCTGCGCAAAGATTGGAGTCGTCAAGCAAATGCAGCTGCAAACGCAGATGTACTCGAATCAGTTCCAGAAGTACGAGCCACAGCCCTTCCTAGAGCAGGACGCGGAAGCAACTGTGGTCTCTGATGATGGTCCTTTCATGGCTCCCTGGCTGTGTCGAGCTACTTTCCAGCGAAGCATCGCAAAGGTTTTCTTCCATGCAGGCTTTGAAGAGTTCCAGCCGTCTGCGCTCGATGCTGTCACAGACGTGGCTAGCAGTTACTTCCAGAATCTGGTACAATGCATGGCAGCGTACGTAGAAACCTCACGCATTCGGGAAAGTGAGAGCAGGGACTTGTCCGACACAGCGCCCGCTTCGAGGCAGGCTTCCTTCGAAGAGAACGTGCTCCACGCGCTCGACGAACAAGGTCTTGACGTAGAGGCACTGGAAAGCTATGTCAAGGACGATGTGGAAAGACTCGGAACCAAGCTCGGCGTTATGCATGAGCGTATGAAAGCTCACCTTGCTGACCTATTGGTATGTCTCAGTCCATATGTCGAATTTGCAGAAACTAACAATACCCCCCAGCGACCTGCTTTGGATCCGAACCAAGTCGGTCAGGATGGTGTTGGTGCTTTCAACGACGACAGTGAGCAATTTGCAAGTGGTGATTTTGCTGAAGATATCGGCGAAGATTTCTTCGGTTTCAAAGAGCTTGGTCTCGATAGCGAGTTCGGCATGACTACGCTGAGTGTGCCGTTCCATCTTCTTCACAGCCGGCTGTCCAGCTCCTACCAGTCTAACAATACGACGTATGTGTCTATCGTGCTATATGCTCGTGCTCAGCTAATCATCGTGCAGATCAACGACCACTGTCGGCAACATCATGGAACCTCCAGCATCGTTCGAGCCGGTGACAATCGACAGCATCCAGACAGAAATCGGACTCGTGCAAGACTTCTTCCTTGCCAGAATCACCAGCACAAGCGACAGTAATTTGGTGGAAGACGACGATCTGCCCATCAAACAAAGATTTCCTAAACCGCGACTACCTCCCACGGGCAAGATCAGCTCCCCTCGAAAACGACCGCTCCGCGAGCAGCAGCAGATGGCAAAGAAGAAGCGTAAGCTCGAAGAAGGTCGAGAAGAGCTTACTGTGCGACCATTTGCTAAACCTGCTGGGAAGTTGCGTCTCGACCCTCCTCAGCCAGACCCCGTGGTGGAGCCAGAAAAAGATGACGATGCACCTGGGATGATGTCCCCCGAGAGCATGTAGGTGCCTCGAGTGCTATGGTAGTGCTGGATCAGCTTTCTTTTTCTTTCTTGCTCTCTCTCCGTATCATATCTGCGAACTCCGCAATGAGATGCGCGGCACATTGCACATAAACTGCTGGCGCTTGGAGTTCTATTGTACGTGCTTTTCATTCTCTCCCGGGCAGCGTCACTGGCTCTAGAGCCGCTGTGCATCGCACTTGCCAACTTGTGTATATGGGCACATTCTCGAAAGTGGGCGGTTCATTTGGGTATCCACGAGCGCGAGATACCATTTACGATGATCAGGGGGAAGGGCGGGTCGTCATTACATCGTTGCCATCAAATTGTATGTTCTACAGGTCGTCAGGACAATATTAGCCAGTGGAAATGAAGAAGGAGTTGTGATACCATTTGCGATTGCCGTTCTACACCGCCGCTCATGACTGCTTCATTAGAGCTTGTCGTGCACGCCGCGAATCTGCTTCGAAGCCGATTGGCGAGTAAATTGTAGCCAGCCGCACTAATCCTTCATTATCCGGGAATCTTGCATAATCTTGCATCCAGCAAACGGTCAAAAAGCTTAGCATGCAGGAATCCTACCTGTCGTGCATGGCGATTATTCACCGGGCACGAATCCCTGCCTGACGATGCCGGGACCAGTTGGAGCATTGCTACAAGCTGGACTGTTCTTAAAATGATGAAAAGGATGTTCGTGGGAATGCTTGATTGCTAAGGTAGAACACACAAATACAAGAACTCGTCTCCAAACACCATGCATGCGAATCGTAAATCATCTGGTAACCTCGTATACGAACACCTCAATGCCGCTGTTAAAGCCCAGCCTGTCTACCCAGATCGCCACCCGCTGACATGAACGCGCAAAACGAAACATCTTGGGAGAATCAACACGAAAGGGAATGCTGCGCCACCATCGACTCGAACGCACAAAAAGCACTTCTGCACAAGGCTCTTCTCCTACGCAGCGACACTGCCTCGAAGCTCTTTCTCAAGCTCTTCTCTCGATAGGTCTACGCCATCTCGCTGCGGCTCCTCTTTCGGTGCACCAATCTCCCGGCCTGCCTGCTTGTCGCGCCACAGCTGACGAGTGAGATCATAGAGGAAGCTGTACTGCGAGTCGGATTGCACCATCATCATACGCTGCTGACGGAGGAGATCCACGACATCAGAAATCGGATCGGCCTCGTCGTCCAGATTGTCGAGGCTGCCCTCCTCAATCTCAGCGAGAAGCCAGTCGAGCGCAATGAACGTGCCTGAACGGCCAACACCGGCACTACAATGCA
Source organism: Scolecobasidium constrictum UM 578 (assembly GCA_000611715.1). NCBI lineage: Eukaryota > Fungi > Ascomycota > Dothideomycetes > Venturiales > Sympoventuriaceae > Scolecobasidium > Scolecobasidium constrictum. Next base: position 322,896 of record AZYM01000046.1, on the reverse strand, counting down.
CGATGCGAGGTGAATTAGCGACCGTGTTCTTCTGTGCAGAGAGCTGAATCAGCCGCACGAGCGCGTCACGACTCTCGTCTTCTGGTATCGAGAAGTCTGGCCAGCCTGAGAACAACAGATGCCATACTGTCTTTGCCTCGCCGTCCTCCGTCTTCAATTCCAATTCTCGAATCGTGCTCTGCGTGTTGGCATCCTCGGTCACGTCTTTCAGTGTGAGGGTAGCCTTGAAGTCATCTTCGAATTCGTCATCCTCGTCAATCTCCATGACCGGGTCCTCCAAGTCCGTGGGGAAGTACTGGAAACATTTCTCGCGCCCCGCCTCGTGCGTCTGCGTAAGCATGACAATGACTGTGGGACCTGCGCATTCCTGCCAAATCATGCGCCAAATGTGGCCGTGGATGCCCTCTTTTGGACCCTGCGTTGCAATGAAACTCTTCTCCGTCCCTGACTTTGTCGTTGTCAACTTGATCGGCGAGGCATTAATATAGTCGCTGCATCCATCTGGCACGTTAAGCTTGACCCGATTATTCTTGAAGGCAGCAACATTTGCGTAGCGGTTTCGACTGGCAAAGTCGTCGCCGGACAGCAGCGTCCACTCGGACTCGGTGTCTGGCTGCCTGCCCTTGGCCAGACGGTCCAGCTGCTGCCATTCTAGATCGGTGAATTTATCCTTTATCTCCGACCTGCTCAGCTTGAGAAATGCCGGCAGTGACTCCTTGTCTGAATGGGGTGTTGCGGCGTCATGATCGGGCGGAGTGTCTCCAGGCTCCTTTGTAGGTTCAGGCATGCGGTGAGGCGCGGTCGAGGAGACGTGCGAGGGAAGCAGCTTCTTGACGAGCTTCGAGTTGGCTTCTGGTGATCTTTTGGTCAGCTTTCTCAACTTTTTGCTGTCGAATGGCGCCATGTTGGCTGGCGGGCATACTTGTGAGACGCCGGAGTTTGGTCAGCTCGGAGGCGAGTAGACCGGCCAGAGTGACTACCGCGGTCGTGTCACACAGTTGCAAGTGCGACGGAGCAAAGCAAGGCTGATAGGGAAGGAGAAGCGACGAGCGCGGCGTTTGGCGGGACGAGACTGCGAGGTGGTGTCGCGTGAGAGCGGGGGAAGGCGAGAGTGGGAGGGAGAGATAAGGAGAGGGGAGAGAGAAAGAAGAGGGAGAGAGACTCGTGGCCGGTCAAGAGGGTGTATTTGAAGTGTCGCAGCAGAAGTCCGTAATCAGCTATTAATACCAGCCAAAGAAGACCCAAGGCTAAGACTTGCTGCGTGCTTGTATCCCAGTCGTGCGGCTGCGGGCGCCTCGGCCGATCCACTCGCTTCTCGCGTCCCCAAGTCACGGATCGTCCCTCAAACGCCACCATCTCGACTCCCACTCCACCGGTCACCACAGAGCCATGGTCAAGTGGGTGCTGATAAGAGCCTTTGAGGTGCGTCATTGCCAACCTCGTATAGCACGAGCATGCTATCGATAAGTCACACGATTCCTGACACTCACATAGGCGTGGGCAATCGCAACATTGCTGCGAAGTCCCGCATTCCACCGTGGCGTCGAGAAGGTCGCAAAGACGGTACATCGAGTTCGACACGGCACACCCATGGAAGAGATGGGTGGTACAAAGCTAGACAAGCCGGATGGTGCAAGATTCCTGACTCACTTCAAGAAGGAGCTGAAAGAGCAGTTGGGATTCAAAGATCCCAAGCAAAGATGACGGGAAGCATAGCACCAGATGCTCGGAAGAAGATATGGCGTCGCGAAGCAAAATGTGCTTCGGATGCAGGTCAGGACGTTACAAGATTGCGTCGAAGAATCACGCTCCCAAAATGCTAGGACAGACATGAGGCTCGAACTGTCAGTTCTACGACTCAGATCTGATGACGGAGAAGATTCACCTCGGTGGTTCCTCGAAGATAGCAAGGTGCCGAGATCACCAGCCCAGATAATCACACAGCAGCATTGGGGACAATGTGGTGTCTCAGAACACTTGACCAGCCAAAGTGGTTGGGATGAGGATCAGATGGAAGAAAGCGCTTCAGGATCGCTACACATCTATACTCTATACAAGGATGGTCTCACAGACCACTTCCAAAGCTTCTTACTCGACTCCAATAGAACGCTCTATCATGCTTCAGCTCAAACGCTGCCCAATCATCCGTCAATCTGTTCCACGACCAGTATCCTCTCCAGGTCAGCTTGTTGTTTCTCGTGCCCTTGCCAGCCGACCCAAGCGCCAGATGCATCTTATACATGTACTTTGGTCTCACGCCATCGGTCTCGATAATCACGTCACCTTCTGGCTCGTCGGGCTCTGCATCATCCTCAGCTGACGCAGCTTTCCATGGATCGCCAGAGAGTCGCCATCGTCCCTTCAATGCATCCTTCATCACACTTTGTGGAAGCGCACCTGTATGATTCTGGTGCAGGTGTTCTGTGTATAAGTAAGGCACGACATCACCGGGCTCGCTTGTCGTAAGCAGACTGATAAGACTGCCATCTCGGAAGAATCTCAGATAGCGATAGTATGTGACGATGAGGACAGGGGAGTTCCAGGTCACGCTCGTTGCCGCTGCTGCACCTGGTCGCGTGTAGTTGACTGTGCTGATGTAGCAGCCATTGAAGCGTATTCTGGGTCTCTGTCGGAACATCTGGCGGTATGTTGGGTAGCTAGGTGAGAGGGGAAGAGTGACAGCGGCTCGCTTCTGCACGATCGGTGATTCGTCGACGGCTTCACCCTCGAGTGTGTGGTCTGGTTCGCCTGATATTGTACAGGCGAAGCGGTAGTGCATTGCTGGAAATCCGAACTCCTGGCCGTGGACGATCCTCTTCCAGATTGTGTCCTCGGTCAGCACGAGGTAGGCTAGCCTCTTGCAGACGGACGCAAGTCTTGATAGCGAAGCGACATCTGTCACCGCTGCGTGGAGTATGATTTGTGCCAGGATTTCTTCTGGGATCTTCGAAATCGGGCACGGAGGGGTTGGTGACAGATCCGTCGGTGCAGGCTCGCCAACGATGGACATACCAGAGAATTCGTTGATCAAGTCTGCCACCGTCGGAGGCAGGGCGGTGAGGGAGTGGTGTGCAGTGTTGGGCACTGTCACTGGCGCATTGGAAGGATTAGGGTTGGGTGCTCTCGATGAGGCGAATGCGGATGGTGGGAAATGCTTGTTCTTGTATTTCTTGTCGACATTCGAGTCCATGCGGAAGGCTTTGCGGTATAGGCTCAAGCTGTCTCCCAACGAGCCTTGACCCTCTCGTTCGACCGCTTTCTCGTAGTGCTCCAAAGCAGTCTCGGGCTGTCGCGACGAAGACGCGTCGGCTGGCTCATCCAGTCGTCGTCCACTTTGTCTTTGCTGATCTACGTCGTGGTAACCCATGGGCACTACATCGTCATCGTCGTGTTGTGATGATCTGACCGTAGCCGGAGGCTGAGACGTCCGTGGTGGAGCACTAGTCCTGTGAGATCCGCCCGAAGCAGCTTTGGACGGTCCAGCAGATGGCTGTGCAGGCCTCTTGGTCTTCGCAGAGACTTCGTCTTTCCATTGCTGGCGGAACTTCTCCAATTCTGCCTCGGCGTTACTCATGGTGGCGTTCGAATTTGAGCTTATGGCAAGAGTAGACCGTGACAAATATCAGGATTCCAGCGGTGATGAGGGAGAGAACTGCGAGGGTGTATACACTTCCCAACCAATGGATCCAAGTAGGTTTGCGGGGGTCGCACTTGGTTCTCTAGCAACGGCATCAGCAAGTGTTTGGGGACTTTGGGCAGGTGGGAAATATGGTGGTGAATCTGAGGGTGAATATGGTGGTGGCGAAGTAGGCGGCCACGGGCGATATATACGCTGTCGTCTAAGTTGAGATGGGGCAGGAGGCACAAGGCGCGTGAACGCTTCAAGGTTTGATAGCATACTGCGTTCTTGCATCCACAACCCTCATCGAAGGAGCATTGTGATCTCGACTGGACCCACGCAGAGCCTCGAGCAGCTGCGGCGCCATAATCGCAAGGACTTGAAGTAGAAAAAAGGGAATCAGAGCTCACCTTTAGCAAAACCTGGTAGGGTGTGAGATTTATCTATACTCAAGACAATGATTTCGGTGCCACCGTTACTCGGTTCCTTTGGTAGAGAGAGACCAGAAGTCGTGACTTCGACCTGGTGAAAAAGAAAACTAGTGTAGCCAACACGCTGCGTGGTCTAAGATCACAAGGGTATGCTAGCAATGGCAAGAAGAAGTATGTATGATCACTTACAGGGCGTCTGAGTTGGATATCAACCGTGATAGACGGATCTCGGAGTTTGAGGACTTAAGCCGAGATGCCGACCATTCCGCTTTCGGCGCCCCGGTTCGTCATGAGTTCGTCGAGACCAAAAAGTTGGGTCGCGCTCGTCCAATTCACCACCACCACCCATCACGGCACGATCCACCTTACTCGTCGAAAAGCGCATCGCAAGCTGGCCGGCGACCTATCATGTCACGGTAGCCAGTAAAGTTAGACCACATCTCTCGCCGCTGCCACATCGCAGCCGAAGATGGACACCGACGAATCGCCCAAGGGACAAGCACACGACCGGATAGAGGCCTACGGTCTGATCCCAGCCAACGATAGCGTCAACATGGAAGTCGAACCGTCGATGACCCAGAAAATGCTGTCGGCCACGACTGGCAGCATTCTCACCTCTCTCCTCGTTACGCCACTCGATGTTGTGCGCGTCCGCCTCCAGTCACAGTCACACGCTACACCCTCGCCGCCTGTACCTCGACCTTCCTCGCTCACATCGTCCACACAAGCCTTCACAAATTTACCGCCAAATCTTGGCATATCGACATGCTGTAGGGAAGTCTTCTGGGTGAACAATAATGCCTCGTACTGCGTCGCCTCCGCACCGAGCATATCCGTCGTTACGAACACGCAGTCGGCAAGGCAAGCGCCTGCGACCCTGATGGACTGCGCTGTGGAGGAAGCTCAAGCAAAAACATTTACAAGCACCTTCGATGGGCTGCGCAAGATTGCTCGTAATGAGGGACCAAGCACTCTATGGCGAGGACTCAGTCCGACGCTGGTCATGGCGATACCTGCGAATGTGATCTACTTTGCCGGCTACGACTGGCTTCGATACAGCCACCAAAGCCCCTTCAGGAAGATGCACATGAGCGACAACTACACACCACTCGTGGCAGGATCTGCTGCGCGAGTATTGGCAGCAATCGCAGTGGGGCCCATTGAGATGTTCAGAACGCGAATGCAGGCAGCGAGCTCGGAGCAAAAGTCGAGTGCTGTCTTCAAGGAGACTCTGACTGGCATGCGCGACATGATTAAGAATCGTGGGTTATGGAGCATGTGGACAGGATTGACCCTCACCATGTGGCGAGATGTTCCGTTCAGTGCTATCTATTGGTGGGGTTATGAGTATGGCAGGAATGCTCTCACGAACTTTCGAGAGGAGAGAGAGGGCCGAGAGCGAATATCATCACGCAATCCAGAAGCAGTACGACTGCGATCGAGATCACGCAGCCAGGAGAACCACACGAACACTCTGATAGATTCATTCATCGCTGGAGCGAGCTCAGGGGCTGTTGCTGCCTTTGTGACCACCCCTTTTGATGTTGGCAAGACGAGACAGCAAGTCATTCGCCACGCCAAGGTGACCGGTTCCGCTCAGGCTGCCAAATTGCCGGAGGAGCAGCAGATGGTCAAGTTTCTCTGGTCGATATTCAAAGAGCAAGGGATGAATGGTCTTTTCAAAGGTTGGGCAGCTCGATGTCTGAAGATCGCTCCAGCCTGTGCGATTATGATCAGCAGCTACGAGATGGGCAAAAAGATGGCTCAAGGAATTGATGAACGACGCGAGCACAAGCTGCAAAACTGACCACAGATGCGATGGTCAGTTCACATCACGGGCAGCACGATTGGAACGGCTTCATTTTTTGTATATACCACTTCCTTTGCGGGGAGACGTTCGCATTGTACAACTAGAATTGGGACGCCCATTGGCATAGGCGCGATGGACATGTAATGGATAGAAGAGTCACAATACCCAGTCATCTCTTCATGCTTACTCCTCGCTAACGAAGCATGGTCTGACCTGCCTGTTTCGTTGACGGCAATCTCTTGATGAACCGAGGATGATGCAATGACTCTTCTCTATTGCGAAATCGGCTCTTATGAGTTCGATCGAAACTTTCAAGTGTACTTCATTCGCGCGTCGCGTCGAAGGTATTTCTTGTTTCAGCACGCAAAATGGCCGATCCTATCGAGAACCGAGCAGCTGATGTCTCTGATGTGAGTTTGCTTGCCACCTCTGACTCCAAGGAACTATTCCGCTGACAAGTCCTAGCTCCTTCTAGCCGTCAAACAGCTAGTCGACCCATTCATTGAGGCTGCAGATCGGGATGCCTTGACAAAAGCATCGGGCCATGGCATTGCAATTGAGGGTGGTGGTCCACGCACAGCATTAGTGGAACGTCATGCACCTCCAAAGCTCGAGTCAATCCTTGCGGGCGATCTCGAGTTACCCGACCAAGGCAAGGGCAAGCAGGGACTTCTGCCACTCGTGAAGCAGATTCTGAAATACTCGGTCAATACGTGGGATCAAGGCTTCATGGATAAGCTGTACTCGACAACCAATGCTGTTGGTGTGGTTTCGGAGTATCTGCTGGCCATTCTCAATACCAATGTGCATGTCTACCAAGTCTCGCCTGTCCTGACGCTGATTGAGAAACACACTACAAGAGCACTCGCAGAACTTGTGGGTTTCAAAGATGCACCTCATATGGGAGGTGTCAGCCAACCAGGTGGAAGTGCATCGAATTCGTTGTCCATCCTCGTGGCGCGGAATACCAAGTTTCCCTCCACCAAGACAGACGGTTATGGCTCACACAAATTTGCGCTATTCACCTCCAAACATGGGCACTATTCGGTCGAGAAGGCTGCTCAGATGTTCGGATTCGGCTCACACGCAGTCACGACTGTGCCGGTCGATGCTCAAGGCCGAATGATCCCAGCTGAGCTTTCAAGACTCGTCAAGGAATCGCGAGAGAAGGGACAGACTCCATTTTATGTCAATGCAACCGCGGGTACTACCGTCTTAGGCAGCTTCGATCCGTTCGATGAGCTAGCAGATATCTGCAAGCAAGAGGATCTGTGGCTCCATGTTGATGGGTCGTGGGGTGGCTCGATGATCTTCTCAGAGAAGCTGCGAAAAGATCGTTTTCGTGGTATTGAGAAGGTGGACAGCTTTGCTATCACTCCGCACAAGATGTTGGGTGTGCCGGTCACCAGTTCGTTCTTGGTCGGAAGAGACATGAGGCAATTCTATGCCGCGAACGTGATCCAGGCCGAGTATTTGTTCCACGACAACAACGTCGACACTGACCTGTATGATCTTGGCCACTTCACTCCTCAGTGTGGGCGAAAGGGTGATGCTCTCAAGCTGTTCCTTGGCTGGTCATATTACGGACGAGAAGGCTACGCGAAGAAGCTGGAGCATGCGTATGACATGGCGACGTACCTGCACAAGTTGCTGTCCGAAAGCAAGAACTTTGTGACCGTGTCTCAGCTGCCGCTGCCTTGCATGCAAGTATGTTTCTACTACGCAAAGGATGGTAAGCTCGACGAAGACAGTGCGGTGAATACGAGGACGACGGAGACGATTGCGCAGAAACTCATCCCGATGGGTTGGATGACCGATTATGCACCGGGAGAGAAGGGCAAGTTCTTCCGTGTAGTGGTGTCGCGTGAGGTGCGAAAAGAAACCATAGAAGGTCTGGTTCTTGCTATCGAGAAGGCTGCAGGATAGAGTCAACCTCAGCCTGGTGTATACACGAGCAGATACCTGTTTCAACACATAGCCAGTAGCGCGTCGGACGGTATCGTCCTCCTATTCGATTGCCCAATGCCTTCCCGAGCAAGAAGAGCATATCATCATCCAACAGTGGTTGCTCCAAGCAGCAACTTGCATCGTTACAACATGTCGCTCCCAAGAACCGGTGACTTCAATCTGTATGACCATCTTAGATATCCTAGGAGATCGTTCAGACATTGAACCGTTTTGCTTCAGACAGACCGCCATCGTTGGCGCAGGGAAAGACTCAAGCGCATCGAGCCGTCCTAACATCGACGTCTTCACACTCCAGCTTCTTCAGGGGCCACGTTGAGATTCCAGTCGATTATGCCGTCCTTGCCATAGCGTTGCTCGAGCCATTCATTAGCTTTCTTGAAGTGACCGCACTCGAACTAGTGAGCGACGTTAGCTGACTCAACCTCAATGCGATCGATAGAGGCATGCTCACCCAGCCCCGTGCAGCGCTTAGTGGGCTCGGATGCACACTTTTGAGGACAAGATGCTTCGTGCCGTTGACTCCTGTGCATCTCTTCTGCGCTGGGCTACCCCAAGCGAGGAACACCACACCACCGGTACGCTTCTGTGCGACAAGATCAATGACCTTTTGCGTGAAGCGCTCCCAGCCTTTGCCGGCATGGCTGTTGGCCTCGTGTGCTCGCACAGTCAAGCACGTATTCAGCAGCAGCACGCCGCGATCTGCCCAAGGTGTGAGCAAGCCACCGTTCTTGGGTGGTGCCTCAAAGTTCGGATAGTCATTCTTCAGTGCTTTGTAGATGTTCTTGAGCGAGGGTGGTGCGGGTGTCGGTGGGCGGACGGAGAAGCAGAGACCGTGTGCTTGGTTGTGGTTGTGGTAAGGATCTTGACCGAGGATGACTGCCTTGACGGTCGGGAAGGGCGTGTGTCTTGACCTGTGCGGATGGTAGATTAGTAACGTGTACCCAGGAATGTTCTCAGAGTAGTGTGTACCACGAATAGACATCCTGCATAGGCGGGAAGACCTTCTTCCCACTCTCATTCTCCTTTTGCAAGAACCGCTTCAGGTTCAAGAACTCGGTCGTCGTAACTTCATCCTTCAGATGTGCCAGCCACGACTCGTGCAGCGTGTCAATCTCGAGCTTGAGGAGCTCCTTTTGCTCGTCGGTGAGTTTTGCTACCCACGCATCTTTGTCGAATTTGGCTGCAACGGTCGAGGCCTGTACGCCTTTTGATGCTGCATTGGCAGCTGCGGTGCCTGTTGTCGACTTTGGTTGGCCGAAAAAAGACGTGATACTGCTTTACTTTAGTATGTGTGACAACCTTCGGGTCAAATGCGCCTGTACCCTGCCTGCTTGACTTTCTTTGTCTCGGTGGTTACCACATCAGCTGCCTTGCGTTTGAGGGACATCGTGAGAATCGAATACACCGCAGGCTATGCTGTACAATTGAACAAGATAAGATGGGTTCAGGAGGCAGAGATGAATTCAAGGCTGCCGTGATGGCTAGGAGGCTGAGATGCTAAGGTCATAGCTCGCCTCCCGTAGCGCGCTTTCGCGTCTCGCCAAAATCGTGGAGAACGGACGCGCTAGCACGTGCTGACAGGGGGTACAGCTTCCGATACCTTCGAGGACCTTTATCCGATGACTCTCCACTCTAGACCTGTCTCTGTGGGTCGTTGCTTCCCCGCGATGTCCGTTTGGGCGATGTTCGGATCCGATATACCTGCTTGATGATTGCCGGTACATCCTCAATGGATGCTTCTTTCGTTCTCTGTCAGCCAAGTCTGGCTCGCGCGATGGACTGACATCTATATTGGGGTTGCTTCGCCCAATTCTTTCTCCATTTCATCCTTGATCTCATGTCATCAGCTAGGCGCGTGTTCCGTTATTTCTACTATTCAGGTATATAACAAGGCCAATCTCGTGGAATTGCACATACATTCGAGAGCCATCTACCGGTTTCCAGATAGACGCCATGTCGCCTCCCGCTGAGTTCAGTCAACCGCCAACGAAACCCTTCAACGTTGCCATCGTTGGAGGTGGTATTGCCGGATTGACATTGACATTATCTCTTCTATCCAATGGCATACCTGTCACACTCTACGAGGCTGCGAGCAAATTTGGTGAGATTGGTGCAGGCGTGTCGTTTGGGCCCAATGCAGTCCGGGCCATGGATTTGATCTCGCCTCGAGTACTCCAGGCATTCGAGGCTCGCGCGACCTACAACCAGTCCAATGAAAAGAACGTCACCTGGTTTGACTTTCGATATGGCGAGGACTGTGGCGGCAAGAGGACTGTGGGAGAGAAGATCACGACTGTGACGTGTGAGGGCGGGCAAGCAAGTGTACATCGAGCGCACTTTCTGGATGAATTGGTCAAATTGCTGCCAGATGGAATCGCGCAATTTGGCTATCGAGCTACCAGCTTCGTTGACGAAGGTCAATATGGCATTGTGATCCACTTTGCAAATGGCAAGCAAGCCAGACACAATGCTGTGATTGGATGTGACGGAATCAAGAGCAGAGTTCGGACATCCTTACTCGGTGCTGACCATCCCGCTGCTCGAGCCGTGTATTCTGGCAAGTACGCTTATCGAGGCTTGATTCCAATGGACAAGGCAATCAACCTGCTGGGCGAAGATCTAGCGCAGAACGCACAGATGTATCTTGGACACCATGGGCATGTGTTGACATTCCCGATCGAGAAGGGTAAGACTATGAATGGTGAGTTCGGCTGCCATATGTTGGTGTATTCACGCTAACACGCGGAAGTGGTCGCCTTTGCCAGTTCAGATTCGTGGAACTTGGATGATTGGGTTGTGACCATGAAACGAGAAGATATGGATAAGGATTTCGCTACTTGGGGTGACAAGGTGCATAGTATTCTCTCGCTCATGTCGAAGACCGACGTTTGGGCACTGTTCAATCATCCTGAAGCCCCAACCTTCTACAAAGGCCGAGTGGCACTTCTGGGGGATGCCGCACATGCAAGCACACCGCATATGGGCAGTGGAGCCGGTATGGCTATGGAGGATGTGTACATCATGTCCAACCTTTTGGGAGCCATTGAAGACAAGAGCGACATTGAGAAGGCCTTCCACGTCTACAATGAGTTGCGAAGGGCGAGAGGTACAAAGTTGGTCGTCCGAAGTCGAGAACAAGGACAGCTGTATGATACGGAGTTGGTGGGAGACGATTCGGCTGATCTTAAGCCAGAGCTTGATACTCGCATGGACTGGGTGTGGGATCATGATATCACGAAAGATTTGGAGGCTGGCAAGCAGATGCTCGCGGCAGCGTCGTGAACAGTATACATCCGATCAAAATGCATCTACTTATGCTGCTTGAAAATATAATTGCTCTGATGAAATGACTACGATAATTCCATGCACTGCTGATATGGTGATGGCTTGGTACCACTAGGCTAGACCCGAACCAATTGCGTCACACCAGCGCATCGATTCTACAAAGTTGACCTCACGATTTCTGCAACTCTTTCATCCCCATATATATCTACTTCTGTTTCCATCCCAATTTACTGTCGTCCTCCTGTTGTCGCATATCCTCGTCGGCGTTGCCACCGTCTGAGCGTTCTGTTCCCGCGGCTGTTCAGCATCCGAGCTTCGCCTGCACTTCGACGGATCATCCTCTGAACCTTCCTACACCATACGAGATGGGCGACATAGCGCCAGACGTGCCCGGAGAGGGCATATACGATGCACAGCACGGTCACAATGAGATCCGCGTTCTAGTCACTGGCTATGCTCCTTTCCACCTCCGCTTTCCTGTCAACTCATCCTGGTCAATCGCCTCTGCATTACCGCAGTATCTGCCAGCTACACCAACATGTCCTCGAATCAAGCTTACCGTTCCGAGTGGTCCGATCAAAGTCGCATACAGCTCCGTGGTGGAATGGGAGAAGCAGCATCTGTCACCTGATGACTACGACCTTGTCCTTCATATTGGACTAGCAGCTGGGCGCAAATTCTTCACCATGGAACGTCAGTCAATGCGAGAGCCATATTGGCAGAAAGAAGACGTGCTTGGTCAGGTATTCTCGAAAGAAGCGACCGAGCGACTTTGGCCACCTTCAACATACCCCAGCGTGCTGCGACCCAGCTTTGATTGCGATGATGTCTGGCGGAGGTGGAGATCACACGTACGACAAGATCTTGATATCCGACCATCGGATGATCCAGGCAATTACCTGTGCGGCTTCATATACTACTACAGCATGGCATGGTATCTGCAACGGTCTACAAAGGAGAGGCCCGTCATGTTTCTGCATGTGCCTGACCTTCCAACAGAGGAGAAAGTCGCGGGTGGAGTGGAGGTGGCGATCGGATTGATTCGAGCTATGGTTGAGAGTCGAGAGAAAAAGGGCGTCCATGAGCCGGGGATGTTAGCGGCTGCACCAGTGGAGATGTTGCCAGTCAGTGTTACAGAGCCTCCACAAGCCACAGGAGGTGATTCGGTCAGCACACATACATCTGAGGATGATTTGGCTTGGACCTATCGTCGATGACATGAGCAACACGGACAAAGCAATGCAAGAGAAGGTGAACGATGGTTATGCAAAGTGATTAGCATTAAGCGCAGCATTTATTGTTGCTATGGTTGCTTTGCTTTCTTTTCATTCCTTTTCGCCTGCTATTAGAAGGTATCTATCTACGCCAAGGTGTTCTTTTAGACAAAGGGACAGTTCAAGTCGGTGAAGTCAAGTGGTATGGAGACAGGGTGATCGTGAATTGGTTGAGACGATCGCATGGTCTGATCGAAGGTAGCTCGCTCGCTCGCAGGTTTTGCAACTTCAGTATCTACTGGAACATCTACATCACTTCATTAGCAGGGCACTTGAAAGACGGTATGGTGAACTCACTCTGCCGTATGGGCTGCTGCGCTTGCGGAGATAAGAGTCAGCCTCAATCTCGTACTTGTCCTCCTCCTCGAGCTCGTACTCCTTGACGATGGACTCCTCATATGGGGTACCGGTGGTCTTGGCCTTTGCAACCTCGACGTGGCCAGTGGACATGGCATAACCCTTGGAGCTGACTGGTGCAGCCTTGGCCTCAGCAACATAGCCGGTGGACATGGCATAACCCTTGGAGCTGGTTGGGGAAGCCTTCTTGACGACGGAGCTGGTCTTAGCCTCCTCAGCATATCGCTTGTAGTAGCCGGCGGTGGAGTTCTTGGAAGCCAAAATAGGTGCAACAACGACAGACGAGGAGGCAATTGGGCTGTAGACTGGGTAGCTTGAGGTGGTCATGGCGTAGACCTTCGCAGACATGGAGCTGGATGATGGGTAGATCGCATCGACTTTCACGCTTGCGGAGGACGTTGGGTACGCTGCGTGGGCAGTGGCGTTGGCGATGCTGGAGGAGTTCACCGCGGCGTAGCCATAGGCACGGCGAGCATGCTCACCATAGGCAGCGACTGGGGAGGATGATGGAACATATGGCTCTGGGATAACAGAGCTGACGACAGGATAGACGGGAGCAGCGGAGGAGATCACTGCAGGCTTGTAGTAGACCGAGCTGGATGCGACGATTGGTGCCACCGGGCTGGACGACTCATGCGCGTATACTGGCGCAGAGCTGGATGCAGCGTGGTGCTCGTAGACGACGCTGCTGGTGGAGACGTACACTGGTGCAGCGTGGCTGGACTCCTCGTTCTTGCCGTAGCTGGACTCCTCGTCCTTGCCGTAGCCGTAGTGGCGGCGGTAGTACTTCTCCGCCACGGATGGAGCTGCTTCAACGGACGAGGAGCTGTAGTGGACCGGCTCATCTTGCCAGTATGCGCTGGGCGCGGCAGAGCTGTGTGGGTACACCGCTGGAGCCGAGCTTGACGGCAAGACCGGCGATGCGATGACGCTGCTGGATGCCACAACCTTTGCGTAGTACGCAGCTGGGCTGGAGCTGGCGACAGTCGGGTATGGGGAGGGTGTGCTGGTCAAGCTTTGTGCACCAAGGTAGCCGACTGGCTTGATAGCACTGCTGGACGGGAGGGCCGGCTCAGCGGAGTACTCCTTGGCTGGCTCCTCGTGACCATAGCCCTTGCCCCAGGCGCTCGCACCGGTGATGACCGCTGCGGTTGGGAGAACTGCGGTGAATCTCATGTTGATTAAGGATCGTGGAAACGACTACTAAACGAGTGTGATTAACGAATGTGATGTAAAGAGCGTGGGGAAACAAGAACACCGGCGAAGTGAAGAACCTGTGGCGATGATGGAGGAGAGAGAGAGTCTGGACGAGCCTGCATACTTATATGAGTTCGGTAGCGAAATGGCCGTGGTGTATACAGATGCGCGCAAGGCTTGCATGTTGCACGAACAAGTCAATCCATGTTTGACTTCATCAGGACAGCACTGACGATGAGTGTCGCAGCAGGGGCGGGAGTGCATGTTGAGGGCGCACGGGAGGCACCATCTCCTCGAAATGCTGCGCGAATCTCAGCCTTGACAGGCGCGTATGTTGTGTTCCCTAGACAACGGCGTATGATCTGCATCTGTGGTGGAAGCTTGCCGATGCTTTTATTCCGGCTGTGCTTCCTGTTAGATTGAGCAGCGCGCAGCAATCTGCAGCATAGTTTCCTCGCCGTGCACACGACGACGACGAGGTCTAATTAAGCTCAGCGAAGCTATCGGCCGCGGCGGCTTGAGTTTGTGATGTTGCTTTGCTGCTGGCGACGCAGGTTCAAAGATAAGGTTCGTGTTGCACGGCAGACGCATCAAATGTCACCTAGCATCGAAGGTCGACGCCGTGAACGTAAGAGCCGCTGTTCCGCAGAGCATTCGCATGGGGGTGCGATGATTGAAAAGGTCAATTTGCATGGCAGGGTTGGGCCGGGAGGTTGAGATTGGGTGGGAGATGGTGTTGTGACTGGTCGCATTTTCCCAGAGTTCGACCAGGACACGGCCAGTCTCTGTGCACTTTGATACGCGGTTTTGATCGACATTGTCTGTCGGGCGCGTTGATGAACCTGCTAGTAAATTCAGTCATGCACGGAAAGTTGTCTTGTTGCAAAGTGGTTAAAGCTTGGAGAAGAACGACGAGAAAGGGACACCGGATCCACTTTTCCTTCTTGCCTGCCTCATCACTTTTCTTGCTCACATGTCTCTTCGATTGCACCTCTACAATCCACCTCAACCTGTTGAAGAGTCTCGACAGTACCGGATATAGCAAACTGCCCTGCCCACTTACGCTTGTCTGCGTGGACACACCACGCTTTGTAGCACCTTCCTCTCTTCTCTTCTTCGAAGTGGCCACTGCCAGCCCAAGTCTGACGCCTTTAACCCGTGGATCTGCACCGATTCAGCATACTATTCCACATCGTCCAACTATGGCAGCAGCTAGTTCACAACACGTAGGATGGCCGACCCAGGTGATTCCTCAAGCATGTCACTTCGCGCAAGCGCATCACGCTTTGGGTGATACTGTGCTCCGGCTGACACATCGCGTTTATATGCCCAGAGAACATGATCGCGGACTGGCTGAGCTTCCATATTGGCTTTGATGGATTCGATTGAGAAGGAATAAAAGTATGCCGCGTTAACTCTGCGCCTGTCTTGTGCCTGGCTGGCCTGTGAACGAAGAAACCATTGCTGCGTTGCATACAAGACTGCGCTGCTGCCACGATCTGATGTATCACCCGATTTCGACCCGCTCTTCTTCCATTGTATCATCAGTTGTCGGCTGCTCTAGATTCGATTGACCTTCATCGAGCCAGCAGTCGTAGCTTCCAAGCGCAATCAAAGTGCCAAAGGTCGGAACCAAAGTAGATAAGTACTTGATTCCTTCTGTTTAGGACACTGAAGTCAAGGTCACATCCACGGAACGTGTCAAAATGATACTATTGGATTATCAAGTCCTGTTACGGACGTGATTTTGATATCCAATGTTTCCTTGGAATACGTCCGGATATGATGTTTAAGCGATTTTGCAGTTTCTGTTCCAGTCTGCGCTTGATGGTGGTATTGTCACATTTTATATTCTAGAATAGTTAGTATTTGTCACAGGCGTGATCTTGACATCTAGTCGTATTGTCATAATGGAGGAATGGGCTGGACAGAGTCCATGGAAGAGCTAGTGGCTCCCGAATCTTGATGCACACAATTGCTACCGGGCTAGCGGTGCGAAAAGCAATTTACTGTATTGGGAGCGTGTCGAGCAGGAGCTGTGGCCTATGGACTGTGTTTTTTATGGCATTGTCGAAGGCGCATTGATCAGCCCTCGCGCGCTATCCAGTGCTTGATCGGATCGATTTGTGGTAGATAGTGCTTGAAGAAGTGTCTTGTATAGACAATAATGCTTCAGTGCAACCGAGGATTGCAAACGTGAAAGTGTTGTCGAAGGTGAAGAGAAGTATTCCGGCAAATGTTCCAGGAAGCCCCAAGTTTGTTTGCAATATACCGGTATCAATCGAGACTCTATACCGCGTGTTCTCGAAATGTACTTCGATGGATGGTTCTTGAGTTATGCTGCAGGTTGTGCTTCTTCCGGCCGTTGACAAAGACATTCCCAGTCATGCTTGCATACTCAGTAGTAAAAAGCGCAAAGTTTTCTCGTTAGGTAGTGTGAACCGTTGCACTTCTTCCTGACCTTGGCAGTGATAATTGCATCTGCGTCACTTCGATGGTGTCGCGTGGTGGCAACGTGTTGGGAAAGTGATCGCTTTGGCTGTTGTCATGGGGGCTTCTTTGGGGTCGGTCGCGCATTTGCAGGATTGTCTGAGAGAAGATTTTGCAAAAGCGTAAGTGATACGCTTCACTTGGCGCTTACTTTGCAGGTTGTTATACCGGCACAAATGTATTAATGCGCTTGTGGTGTGGTGGTGGCAACGTGTTGGGAAAGTGATCGCTTTGGCTGTTGTCATGGGGGCTTCTTTGGGGTCGGTCGCGCATTTGCAGGATTGTCTGAGAGAAGATTTTGCAAAAGCGTAAGTGATACGCTTCACTTGGCGCTTACTTTGCAGGTTGTTATACCGGCACAAATGTATTAATGCGCTTGTGGTGTGGTGCCGTGTTGCGAATGTCCGTTTGTTTTGGCTTGTTCTACACGAGCGTCAGCAACATCGACGGGACTTTCAGCAACGCTCGCGGCGTACGTGTTTGAAGGGGCCATTTTGAAGAGGCCATCTTGAAGAGGCTCACTTGACGATCAGATCAATCTGGCGGGCGCAAATTGATTCGCAGGCTTATTCTGATGATGTCGTAATATGGTGAAGTTGTCGTGGCTTTAGTGGTGTAGTGAAGTTTGACCTGACTGCCGCCGGGTCGAAATCGACGAATGACCATGACTTGTGCAAAGAATGTGACGATCGATTGACTGCAAACTTTGTAGATACTATGCTGTCGATCTGTTGCTCTCTTGACGAATAATTCAGGTCAGTCTGACGGTTCGAGGTGTCGCCTTGTGGTGTCATTGTTGATGTTATGCGTGGTCAGCTCAATTTACGCTTGCAGAATGTTTGCATGCCGTTCATTAGACGGTACCACATTCTGAACAGGCCAGAATGAAGCGCAGCAACTCAGAAGCGAAATGCACGTGCCAAAATGGGTATCGACAGTTGGTGTGGAAGTACCGCATGACTTGGACATATCAGAGCCAGCAATTCAGGCCGCCGACCTCAACAATGTGCTATGAGATGGATTGTGAGTAAGAGAAAGAAAGATGAAGATATCTGGCGTTAGGTCATGGTCTTCTCGTCTCACCGAATTATGTGTCATCGAGAATGAAGACTGATTGAGGCTTCGAGGGCAGCGACAGCGACCTGGCGAGAATTACTTCGACGTGCCCATTCCCAGCTGGAATGCCATTAGAATATCGGCAACGCAACCTTGGATGAATAACACGATGGCAAGCCAGAGACAAGCGCTTTAAATTCGAGCCATCCATGCGGGCTATCCTGAAGGCTGCTGGAGTCTCCCGTCGAGCTGGTGAGTCGGCATGACTGGGAACCGCGTAGCCTGCGCAGATAGCTTTAAATGTCGAAGCACTTGCGCGCAAATCCGATCAATGTGTTGAGTGGACCGCAGACGATTTTTTAGTTGCTTTTAATTCACTTCCCGAGGTGATGGCGGGCGACAGTAATGGTACAAGCGATGGCCACCGCGCCGCTTGGGCTGTCGTATCATACTGCGTTGCAATCGAGGCCTTCGCTGGCTGCAAAGAGCGATGATAAGTGTTCTGCAGAATTTTAGCTACTCATCGCAAAGAACTGTCTGACGACTGATCGTGATGCTGAAGTGGTGGCGCGTTCTCGAGCTCCCGCAAACGTGTGCCGACGCGTCTTTTATGTGACCTAAAGTTATTGCAACCGCACCTGGTTCGCGTGAATTGTTCGAAAGCGTTAGGATTTTTTTTTTGGAAAAATGTATCGTGGAGAGTCAACGACGAGAGGCGCGTGAGTGAGACTCTGGAGAATTAAGGTTTTGGTGGAGCCTGCAAACGACCCGATTAGGCAATGGTGTCGAATCGGGGCCGGGGTTTGCATTTGGGTTCCGCAGCCTTCTGCAAGCTTCCGCAACTCAACTCGACACTCTTTTTCCTGCAGAGACTCTTTAATGTGCACAGCCGAGTGCCTTCTAACTCGCCTGCGTTGGACCACTACATATGACTTCGCATACTCTCTGGCTAGGAATGTTTGCCCTTCGACCGCGCCATTTCTTAAGCCTATACTGTCTTCAGCCTGCTCTGCACCATCAACATAATCCGAGCCATAGAAGGAGCCTAGACTCAAGCCTATACGCAAGTCCTTAGGTTCAAAAGACTGACTCCTCACAGCATTTCTGGTTCCCCCATCATTCTCGCTTCTACCGTCTCATCATCGTCCCTCCTTTGAGAGCATGCCTTCGCTGGTTTCTATCATCCTCCACAGATGTAGTTACGAACCTCTTGGACCATCATTGGGCCCTGGTCAGCTTTCCCCAGCCCGCTCTCGGGTCAAGTGCAGGTCCTGCAAACACAGATAGACGAAGATGTGAAAGCATGCTCATGTGCCACCTTCGAAAATGCTCCTACATGTCTCCAAGCTCACGGTGATCCTTCACTCGCTCGATTATGACCCAAGTCGTTTCTGACTCTCTTTATGCCACCACCGCAAGACTGAAGGATTGCAAGAGCCCTCGAGCCGTTCCAGATGTTCAATTATCCATGGATGGCCTCGATGCTCATTTGCTATTGCGCGCCATGCTCCCTCCACCATGTCAAGAGGTCTGTTCGCTCCATGCTATCTATGCTATGACAGCTCGGGCCCGACGGCTCTGTCGCTCTTCCCTTCAGCCTCGTTCAGCTGCTTGCTCCAAATTTCCCGGTCAGTGGTCGATGCACCTTCATCGCACTATGTCTTCCGTCGCGCGGATCGCCTTGAGCCCGCCGGATCATCTGCAGCCTCGACCGCGCGTGCACGCTTCGATCTGTGATTCTTCCCTGTCGCCTCGACTTCGATACCAGGCAAGCCGCCGGCGGTGCCCAAGCTTCCTGGCAACTGACCGCGAGCAAGCAGCTGAACCAGAGCCTCCAGCGTTGCTTCCCTTTCGATGGCTGGAGCTGCCTGCACTCGCCAGACAATTGAGTACTGCCCCGTACCGTCTAATGACTCGAAGAACGCCGCTGCTGCTGCGTCGCCCGCAAGCGCTGCTGTCATGTCTTCTGGCAATTCGATCTTGGGCGGTCCACCATATGCTTTATCGAATCGTCCGTCTTTTTGCGCCGCCTGTACTTGTGCAAGCCCTGCGTGTCTCATCCTTCCATCGCTAATCAACTTGGCTACTGTCCCGACATTCTTCTTGCTCCAGATGGACTTCGCCCGTCGAGGCGTGTAGCGTTTCATGTGCCACTTGTCGTCAATACCACGCCCCCATCCGTCGATCCATCCATGGCATAGCGCAACTTCCACTGCTTCTTCGGCTGTGATCGATTTGATCCCGGATGTTTTCTTCGCAAGCTTGAGGTAGAACGCATCGAGGGATGCACCATGCTGCTCTAGGAACGCGTCGAATTGCGCGGCGTCCTCGAACGCGTGGTAGGGAAGGTCCGTAGGGAGGGGCTTCGCCATGCTGCCTAAAGTAAAGGGCTCACAGAGTCTCTTAATGCAAATGGGAGAGCGAGAGGATGCCCGAAGTAGCTGTGTTGGGCTATGAAGATGTCGAAGGCTGCCCAGAAAATGGCTGGAGGCTCCGAACAAGGCTTCGATCAGCTGAGAAGCCTGTGACAAGGCCAGACAAGCAGGTGATGGTTTGCGAATAGCTGCAGGAAGCTTGCGAGAGATCTCACGGATGGTATGGAGCTGCTGCATGAGTAGGATATAGCTGGTGGGGCTAAGGATGTTGTAGATACCAGCGCAGAGCTTGAGAAAAGCCGTGCAGGGAAGTTCATAGAGCTGGGTGGAGCGGAGATGGGTGATCTCCGAAATAAGATCGTTGCCCCACTGCTACTCGACTTGGAGTCCTCATTGAAGTCACTGCGAGGGGAGCGGAGACGAGCGGAGGCGGATCACGATCGACGACGTTTGTTCATCGCCGTCTCACACAAAAGTTCATCATTTAGAGGCGTCCGCGCGATTAGCGACGAAACGTATTGCAGAGCGGAGACGAGCGGAGGCGACGAAGACCAACAGCGCTCATACAAGTTCTTCACACACAAAACCTGTTCAGAGAGAGGACTTTGGGCCATGGATTGCATAAAATGATGTACAGCGGAGGCGAGCGGAGGCGACGAGCAATGGAATGTGCGACGAGCTTTCGCTGTCGTTGGACGTCGTGTTCGTTGTGAAGCTTTCGGAAACGATCGCAACATAGATCGGCAGCACAAGCATCACATGAAGACAGACACGATGACAATTACAGTTCATGTCGCACTCAATCGATCTTGCATACCAACGAGCATTGAGCAGCAAGCAGCGCGCATGGAAGTTGATGGTTGTGTAAGAAATTAGGACCTCTTCGGTTCCGCCATGCACGATAAGGCGTTCGGAATCACACGCACAGGCTGTGAACTACGTCGGCTTGAGATGAAAGTAGATTGACAAGGACGAACCAGATCCAAATTTCAAGTGCTCATTTCCATTCTCTGGAAGGCTCTGGGCGCGCTTGTTCCAAAAACTCAGAACACAAATGTCGAGACAAGGGTAGGCTGTGCCACCATTCTTGTTGCTACAGAGTATTGCTCGGCTGCTGTTACATCTTTAGCATGAATCGCGGGAATTAAAGGCACGATACCACAATGTTGCAACGTTCGAACCAATCGTCCAAGATCTAAATCTGCGTGTATCTCGCCAAAGAGACATCACTTGCCGATGCGAAAGCACGAACAGGACGTAAAGGGTCTGGAGCATTACTGGATGCCCATTGGAGCATCATCAGCTCGTAGCGAAGTCGAGGATCATAGCTACGCTGTAGCATTCGTGGTTTCTGAACGCTTTCCGCTGTCGGGACGCTCTGAATTGTACAATCCGCATTTCTGTAGAAGCTGTACAATCGGACCATACCGGCAAAAATCTGAAAACACCGATGACGGCCGGGAGAATGTCGTATACCCATTCGTGATGGTTAAGCATGATATTTCGCGCTGCATGACCTCCAAAAACCTGTGATCTGCCCACATTTTTCACGACACCTGACCGTCAAAATCTCAAATTGCGAGTTGTGATCCGAAGATCGCTCAAGTCTATACGATTGAAGCGTTAAGTGAACTCGGTCAGGTCCAATTAATGATCAGCTCGAGCGTGCACTTGTAGCTCGCGTTGCCAAACTTGATGTGTTTTGAACAGTGGTCAGATATCGAGCCAAAGCGGGAAGGCGGGATGGCCGAAAGGGGTAGCTCTAGCCCTAATTGGCAACTGCCCTCAGCATGCTCCAAATGTGGTCGCCAAGCAACGTCAAGAAATCAAACAAGACGGTATCGTGATTAACTATATCTTAACAAGTGCCCGAGGGCCTCTTGAAGATTGGGTAAATCCTGAATTGAGCTCAACTTTCATGGCCCTCGGACAATTCGCAATTTTTGGTTTTGGACGTTAGACCAACTGATTGATTTGAGTCCCTTTGATATTTTCAAGCTTTGTTTCAGCTTATAGCTCTCATCTGGTACATAGATAGATCAAGAGCGCACTCAAGGCTCGACAGATCACGAGAAGTCGCTTTGTACTGGACTTCCGAATCCTCGACACTATCGTTCGAATGTGTGAAACACGTTTTATTCCCGTATTAAGCGTCCTATTCCTAGAGAGTCCAGGCTGCTAGTCTTACTTACAAATCTAGTATATAACCAAACCATAGCCTTACGTGATAATCTATACTTTGTCGGAACTTATTAGGTCTTGTCCTTAAAAGTCTTCTACTTCCAGCCACTCTAAGGAAAAGCTGATCACTCGACACTATCGTCGAAAAACTGAAAACACGTTTTATTCACATACTAGACCTTTTACTCCGAAACGGCATGAAGTATCATTAAAAGCTATTGATTCGATATCTAGAAAACTTTCTGACGTAATAGCTATTATGGTATCGAAGTCTCTAGGTCAATTTGCTCGGAAATACTTTCTCTTCTAGCTGTTCCTAAGGGACGAATAAAGGCTCGATAGTACCGTCGAAAAACTTGAAATACGTGTTATTCGCGTATCAAGCATACTATACCTTTAAGCTCTCAGTGTCTATAGAGAATTAAAGCCTAGTTTCTATAGTGGATTTAATCTTCTTTAATAACTTCTATTCCGTCAAAGTTGCTTATTTTTCTCGCTTGGTAGTATTGCTTCTTCTATTCCTTCGTAAAGAGAAGGTGAAAGATTCATACTACCGTCTAAAATTTCAAAACACGTTTGGTACTCGTATAAAGCCTTCTTCTATTCCAAATCAAAGTATACAATACTTGATTATAGGTCTAGCATAGTATAATGCTATAGAAGTACGTAATTAATCCTACTAATCACACGGAAAGGCTTCAATATACTTAGGAGAGAAGGTACTCCTAAAAGAGAAAAAGAGGACTCGATAGTACCGTCTAAAAACTCAAAACACGTTTTACGCTCGTATAGACCTTCTCTTATAATGAATCGAAGTCCTTTATACGTCATCATAGGTCTAGTATAGTATAAAGGTATAGTATTACGTTGTCAAGTCGACAGGACTATCTAGTATCTAGTAGTCGAAACTATTCTCGCTGGATTCTCTAGGCCTCATCTTGTGCTCTTTGATGGCTCTGAGTCCCCCCGGACTCTCTCGCAGCGTTCACTACTCTTCAGACAATAGATCCGACAAGACCGGAGGCTCTCAGCGTCTCCAAGGCGGCCCACACCACGGGTACAACTACTATAAATTATGGTCGTATAGGTGGTGAAATTATCTAGCGCGTTTACGGTACCTATAACCGTTTAGTTATAGCTTATACAGCGTTATCTTAAAGCCTATAGACCTATAATAGTATTATATTAACTAGAACCTTAAGTAATTAAGCTCGAACTTAAGGTAGGTAGATACAGGAGTATTTAGATATATTACGTAATCCTATACTCTATATAAGGGCTACCTTAGGCTTATAGCGACGTTCTATATTACTATGACGATTTATTTGTAGCGAAGTTATGAAGAGAATATAGCGAGTCTATAGCGAGGCGAAGCCTTATAAAGAACTCTAAGTTAGAGAATTAGTTATATATATATATCGCCGTGTACAGCCTATTAGGTACTATTTTTAGATTAGGTTGTATAATAGTTTTAAAACCTGAGTTAAATCCTGAAGACTTCCTATACCTTCTCTAAAGATTTATACGATAAGACTATAAGAGATCGTAGGGATAACCTAGTTAAGATTCGGAGGTTTAGAATAACGGTATATATCTAGTTATAGTAGTAAAACTATGGTCCGTGGTACCGTGGTGCTAGAGCACTTTCAGCGACTTGATGAGTTCTTCCGGGTTCCCAAGCGCATGAATTAGACTCTCAAGAGCATTCCTGGCATCAGCAGAGGCAATCTACGGCTTCAACATCGCTTGCAGAGCCGACGGCAACATATTAGGGGCTTTCAGGGGAAGCATCCTCCTTCTGCTACTTCAAGGCGTCCAAAACGGGCAACAAAGGGTTCGTATGAGGCCTTGGGAGACATTGGAGGAGCAAGCACGAATATTATGGGCGTCAACCCGACTCCCACGGCATCATTGGGGTCAGTAGGGTGCTTTCCACTGTTATCCGCAGCTTCACGGAGCTTCTGACAGCCCAGGACATCATTTAGTGAGCAACAGGAGCCACGAGAAGCAGAAGATAGGCGCCGAAGTCTATGCTTCAAGCCTTTATTGGAGCTGTGTACATCATAGGGTCGCCAGAGCACATCGAGAGCGTTCCGTAACCCCAGAGGCGTCCATGGATATCGCGTAGGCAAAGCACCGTCAAGTATGGCCGCTTCAGGTTCCACCAGCAGCGACAACGTCCATACTCCGCCAGCACCGACAACAACCTGTTCAACCACCCTGCGCCGCCCCTCCTCACCCCTACCCATCCAGCGCCTGAAACATCCAATCCTCAAACCCACTGTCGTTCAAGCTGTCGAACGTCGCAAGCGTGTCTGCGGACTCGAGGATCTGCTGGAAGCTCACACCGTCCGAGGGCGCCGAGTACTGCGACGACCACACAGAGCCCTCTACCGAGCCTTCGATCGGTGGCCAAAAGAGCTGCTCCAGCATTTGCAGCGTGGCTAGTGCATTCCGGACCGCTTGGACGAACGACTCGTCAGCGCCAGGGATCAGACGATGCAATACCTCCTGCGCTTGGTGAAGAATAACCACCCCATCCCCAGCTGCATCACCCTCTGCTTCCCCAAATTGCTTCCAGTACCACACATGCACTAACGCGGCCTGGAAGACTAGGTCAACCCCACACGGCGCGAGACTGATCGCAGACGTCGGCGCTTCGCAGACAAGTTGAATGATCTCTCGACTGGCCAGCATGCACTGCTTGAACGACTTGGCGAATTGCGGAACCTCTGGCTTGTAGGTAAGTGCTGGTCTGTGGATCAGAAGTAGGCATAGATTGCCTTGTAACTGGATCCACCAGTCAACAAGGCCTTGGCTGCTATAGAAGCCATCTCCCGGGCCCTGAGACTTGTGAGAAGCCCCAACTATGAAGGGCTGCGTCTCGGAGTGAGTCAAGTTCCACCCATTGAGATCGTTCTGCAGCTTGGACATCTTCGCCACGCCATCTCGCCGATCGGTCGTTGTGTAGAGAGTCTCCAGGATCATATCCTGTATCCGTGCCAACTTAACCAGAACAACAAAGTCCGGAATCGCACCACTCTCTCCAGGCAATGGGTAGCTGATGTCTATCGTGTCCAGACCACCTAGCTCACAGTCGATTGGATAATCGTTGTCGACATACGCATCTCGAATCAGCTTCGGAAGACCAAGCGATATCGCAACGGTCCTTTTAGTATCGTCAGCTTCCAACGAGAGCATAGGGAAGACCACACGAACGCATCGTAGAGATAAACAAACCACCACACACGCTTGCGAAGCTCGATCTCCCCGGGGCTGAACTTAAAACGCCTCGCGTGTCTGTGGAGCCCTAGGGAGAACGCGAGAGGAACCATAGCGCCGTTGATCTGACTCATAAAGATCCGTCGGCCGGTGACTTGGGCATACAACGCCACTAAACAGAGTGTCTGTAGGCTTTCCAGGTGGTTCAGAAGTAACAAGTCGGGTAGAAGGTCGAGGATAATGTCTTCTAGCGTGCGTATTCGAGTCCCGTGGTCACGACCTCCTTGCGCATCGCCCTCTTCTGTGAGGAGGTTCATGAGCATCATGAGCAGTATCTGGAGCAAGAGTGGAAGGTCCTGATCAGCCAGCACTCCACTCCATAGGCCGTGAACTACCGTGGACATCCTTCCCTCGATTTTCTGCCTGATGAGCACTGGACACGGCCCTGACCAGACTTTCATGAATCTCTGTACTTCCTCCACCAAGGTGCTCATATCATGGGAGAGGACGTGCTGGAGCCTAGTGGGTATCTCAATTCCACCCACAAGCCTTCTCGACACACCGCCTTGATGGAGTCTCGTTCGTTGTATCAGATGGAGACGATAACAATCTTCTGGAAAGGCAAATTCTGGGTGGTCGAGGCTCTGCAAGGCTTGCTCGACGAGCTGAACGAAGTGGACACCGGTGGTCGATCCTGCAAAGCGACCAACGTTTTCATCATCGGACACGAGGCGTCCCATGTGTCGGAGCAGTAGGCTGGACGCTGAATCCGTGGCTGTGGCGTAGAGCTTTCTTGACACACGTGCATCCGGGCTATTAGAGTGGGCTGTCGTGGGGCTCGCTACTGGCAGGGCATGTGGTTGTTGCAGACGAAGTTGAGCGTTGAGGTCGGCAATCTGGGCATGCAGGCTTCGAATCTCTTCATCGTGGGATTGTTGATAGCCTCGAATCTTCGTCTTTCGTCTCAGAGTTGCCGAGACTACACATGCTACGTCTGCCTTCGCGCATGCAGAGCACTTTATGCGCGTCAATTATCCGCTTTTTTTCGGAGCAATAATTATTCGGATACTCACTGATGGCGAAAGGCCGTCGCGTCGTATCTTCTTGCTGCAACAGACATGAGTCAACGCATTCGCCTGGGCATGGACAGGACACCTACATGCGACAGCGATCGCTTCGAGCGTATTAGTAGATGACGATTGCTTGAAGAATGAGATGAATACCAGACTTGTCCTGACCCAGCTGTGCTCCGACTTGCCATCTATATGCACACGAAGAACACGCTACATTGTCGCAGAAGGGTGATCACCAGCGGAATTCATCTGCAGGCAAGGTTCGAATTGAAAGACTGAGTTGGAAGAATAATAAGAATGATCGAGAGCCTGCCCACCTGAAGCTTGGATTTGAGCCAGCATGAGCTAAGCCCAAACTGGCAGGTCGGCCCGTACCAAGTCTCTCATCGCTTGCGGGGACTGCGGGATAGCACTATTCCGAAGAACTTTTCCCTCCGACCACCAACAATTCATTGATCACACGTAACATGTTCCATTTTTGACCATCTGAATATTGCAGAGCACTCATCGCGGTCCAATTACTAATGCGATATTCAGTTCATGTGCCATTCTGAAGGCCATATCCATTGCTCAGCCCATTCCCATTCGTCGCAGCGCCATTGACGAGCCCATGATCCACACCATTCGAGTGACAATTACCATGTCCATTCATCAGCTTGGCCTCGACTGTCCTCCCTGGAGACACCTTGGACAATCGCAAGACATCATCAACCATGAGTTGACTCGCTCCAAGGTATTGCCGAGGGTCGCAAAGATTTGCCAGAGTCGTGACATCCACCTTCTCTGTTATCCCAGTATTTGCGCTAAGGATCGCGAGGAGTGGGTGCTTCGTCTCGATCGACTCCTTGCACGCGGCGTAGACAACGTCATGCGCGTTTTGACGTCCAACGAATGGCGCAAGACCCATCATCACGGCCTCCCCTACGATCAACCCACGAGTTGACAACAAGTTGTCGAGCATCGTGTCGACATTCACGACCAGCCCGCCGAGCGCGAAGCTAGTCTGGTGAAGGGCCCCCACTGTCAGCACAAAGGAATCTGGTATCGCCACCCATTCTAGATGCCATGGGCCTGAAGCTCGCTCAAAGTCAACCACCATCGCATCCAATCCGAGACCTGCATTGGCTCTTAACAGCTTCGAGGCTGCTAATATGACCTCACTGGATATCGGGTTCCTAGCTCGGTGTTAGTATATCATCTGCCACAATATGCCGTGGACGCAGACATACCTTTTCTGTGGCATGGTGGATGAAGCGCCGCGATGTAGAACGAAAGGCTCAGCTACCTCCGACAGCTCGTTCGACGACATGATGATGATATCGAGCGCGATCTTGCCGAGTGTCCCACCGATCAAGGCCAGAAAGTTGAGTATCTCCGCAATATTGTCGCGCACAACATGCCATGTCACTGGAGGATCACCAAGCTCGAGCTCTTTTGCAAGAGCTGCTCGCACTCTCAAGCCCGTGTCATCAGATCCAAGAGATGCCAGCGTGCCAGCTGCTCCTCCAAACTGGACCAGCAAGCAGCGCGACTTGATCTCACGCAGTCTTTCGGCATGACGGACGACAGCCGACAGATATATGGCGCACTTATAGCCAAAAGTGCATGGAAGAGCATGTTGAAGATGTGTTCGCCCAGCCATCATGGTGTCCCTGTGCTCCACTGACAATCGTTTGAGTATCTGCGTGAGCTCATCGAGATATCGCTCTACAAGATGGAGCCCTCGCTTCACCTGCAACATGGATGCATCGTCCATGATATCTTGCGTCGTGGCTCCCCAGTGAATGTACTTGGCCATCTCAGATGATGACTTGGAGGTGTGCTCATCAAGCTGTCGCACAAGTGGTAGGACAGGATATCCTACAATATCTGTCTCTCTCGAGAGACGTTCATAGCTACGGCTTTTGGTCAGAAAGCGCACGTCCTACAGCATATCTGCACTCACTCGAGGACGAGTCCCTCCCCTGCATGTGTGATTGCCTCTCCAGCGCCCGCTGGAATGATGCCGACCTTTGATTGAGCTCGTGCAAGTGCAGCTTCTGTATCGATCATGCATTTCGCATAAGCTTCGTCACTAAAGACATCTCGAATTTCTTGCGTGCCAAACAATTTGCGGAACAGTCTTGAGTCTATCGCTGAGACAGGCATTGTGATTCGTAGTGAGCAGAGGTGAAGTGAGCGTGCGTGGAGAGTAATACTCGGTCTGGACCACCGGTGGAATACTTGAAAGATTGAGGTCGTCCGTTCTTAAGTGTCCCAGGTGTTGCCTACACGAGCCCAGATCCGCGCATCAGCCTGGTTCCTTACTCCGCAGCCGCCTTGACAACACGGCAATCCTTCTCCAAGCTCCGTCCGGGAAGAATGCATGATATTCGCGCTCATTGGGTGTATAAAAAGTGCCTGGTTGCAGTTCCGGTTGCATTTGCGGTATAGAGCCTTGTGCCGGAGAGTGGATCCACCCGGGATAGGAATAAGCTCCTATTCCGAATCGCCACCAAAACTTGGGAGTTCATGCTTTGACGCTACTTCTCGCGTAGACCAATTGACTCAAGGCGCGTTCCTTCCCACTGGAGCCAACGATCCATGCAGCCTCCCATAGATGTTGAGCCGGCATGATATTTTCGGCCGGAATAGGCCAGCGTTCATCTACTCCAGAGCGCAGCATTCTACCCCATGGTGTCTCCGCATCTCCAGATGTTATCCGGACCCAAGTATAAAGGCAACAGGATGATCGACCTGTGAAACGACAGACAACTCCACTCCTCCGCCCTCCTTCACAAGAAAAACGCCGCGAACATGGTACTTGATAAGAAGACCAGCGAGAACATGCCCGAGGAGTGTGACATCGAAACTCAGTCTATTACCTTCAAAGATCCGGGCAACATGGAAGGAGAACCCACAGCCAACGTTGGTGACTACTCCGGTGCAAGCGAAAAGACTGACCCAGTGGAGGTCAAGCTTGTGCGGAAGATCGATCTTCGTTTGATGGTGAGATCAAATACAAACTTAATCGACTACACTCTGACGTTGCAATAGCCCATCCTTTGGGCCATGTATTTCCCGAACTACTTGGATCGCAATGCCTTACCACAAGCTCGTCTGAACTCGCTGGAAGAAGACCTTGGGCTCGAAGGTGTTCAGTACAACACCGCCATCTCGATCCTCTTCGTCGGGTATATCCTGATGCAAGGTATGTCCATTGGTTACCGTGAACCAGCCCTTGACTGACACGTACTAGTACCAACCAACATGTTCCTGACCAAGACCAAACCACGGATCTACCTCTCCCTCTGCATGATGGCTTGGGCAACTGTATCCGCGTGCACTGCTGCGGTGCACAACTACTCAGGGCTTGTGGCATGCCGCTTCTTTCTTGGTACGTAAAAGTTACACAGAAAAGTGTACACATACTGATTAATTTGGCAGGCATCGTCGAGGCACCTTTCTACCCCGGCGCCCTCTACCTCCTTGGAACCTTCTACACACGCAAGGAATTGGCCACTCGGACCGCAATCCTGTATACAGGACAAGTCGTATCCACCGGCTGCTCTGGACTGATCGCCGCAGCGACCTTCGCCACATTGGATGGAGTCCATTCGATTGCAGGCTGGCAGTGGCTGTTCATCATCGAGGGCACTGTGACTATGGGTATCGCATTCTTAGGCTTATTCCTTCTTTGCGATGATCCGTCCGAGACAAGGTGGCTCACGCAAGAAGAACGAGACCTGGCGGTGGCTCGTATTGCCCGAGATACCGTCGGGCTCCAGGAACGAGGCTCTGTCTGGGCTGGTCTTCGTCAGGCATGCACGGATCCGAAGATGTGGCTCTTGGTGTTGATGCAAAACCTTCACATCTCAGCATGTTCTTTCAACAACTTCTTCCCAACGATCGTGGCAAGCTTCGGGTTCAAGAGCAAGATTACTGCACTGCTCCTCACAGCACCCCCATACTTCGTATCCGGCATCCTCGGCATTCCATTCGCATGGTCGTCTGGAAAGCTAAACGAGCGCACATGGCACATTACTGGAGGTCTCGGTCTCGCAGTGGCCGGATTCGCAATGTCATTGGGCTCTATGAACACGGCAGTGCGCTACGCTTCCACATTCCTCTACGCGACCGGTGCATATTCTGTTGAGTCTGTTATCCTCGGATGGGTCTCTGCAACATGCTCCCGACTCCTGAGAAGAAGTCTGTCAGCTACGCTATCGTCAACAGCTTTGCGAATCTTGCGTACGTGTATTGCGCATACTTGTGGCCAGCCAGTGATTCGCCGAAGTACACACTGGGATTCTCTGCGATGATTGCGTTCGCGGTGGATAGCATTCTGTGTGCTTGAGCGACGCGGTTCTGGTTGATGGCGATCAACAGAAGGACCAGAATGAGCGGTGACGAGAGCAAAGTCTTCTATGCATATTAGGGTGGGAAAGGTGATTCCAGCAAGAGATGAACTGGCGATGGATTCCAAGTCTGTTGAATATCTCGTCGCATCCAGGCCTGTAAGCGAGTGCTTGCATAGATAAAATATCGGGATAGGACAATACGAGCCTTCACTTAAGGAAGATGCATTTTATCTGGCAAAACTCGAGCAGAGAAAGGCAAGCTTCAGGCAGCCCATCTAGCATCGACATCAGAATATTGATTCTGTACATGATGAGCCCGTCCCCATTCACTCATCAAGAAGTTGGCCACGCCTTCGTCCACATGCCGCTGTCCTTGCAATGCATTGTGCATGCCAATCCAGTTCGTCACAACGAGCAGCTTCAACCCAATCCTGTCTTCGTATTCTTCACGACATGTTCGATTGGCCTGAGAATGCCCTTATTGTCCATCGCTCCCAAGGCCATGCCCGACGACCAGCCCATCTTCTCCAACATAGCACGACCCCTGTTCTCTACACCAATCTCTGGTGCCGCACCACCAACAATATCGCCATCTCGATAGCGCACACCAGCATTGTTCGCACCACCTCCACGACTCGCCACTCGCAGAGCCTTCTTGCCCTTCGCAGCATCCGACCGTGGGAAGAAGCCCATGTTGATCTTGCGAGCTCGTGCGACAAAGCGATGCTCCGAGTACTCGGTCGTCTGCCTAACTTTCACGAGCCTCGTGTAGCGATTCTTGCCCGCGCCCACCGATTTGGTCTTGATGTTGAACTCGGCTGCAATCTCATGGATCATCTTGCGACGACGCTTGTCCATGGGCGGGAACGCCTTCTCCTGATCGTCAGAGTCCAGGAACATCTCAAACTCCTTGCCGATCTCCCAGATCGTCATGCCCTCGCCGTACTTATTCACGGCCGACTTGCTCCCCAGCAGACCCTGCGCACGAAGCTCCTCACGCTCGAGCTTCTTCTCCCTCTTCTTGCTGCGGTCATTCTCCCAAGCGTTCTCGATTGATTCTCGCAGCTCATCATCAGACACGTCGAATGGCAGCTTCTTGCCCTTCTTCTTGCGCAAGGATGGACGCTCAAAGTCCATAATGTCGAATCCGCCGTATGGATCCTGATCCAGCACATCTGCCATAAGCGAAGCGGATGGATATTGACCAGATCGCCGTGACTTCTTGGGCGTGTACGTTTCCTTCGAGTACTTCTTTGCAGCTCGGGCCACACTGGCATCCACGCCGTCATCATACAACAATAGCTCGTCTGATCCGATTCCCAACTCTTCTTGCTTGGATAGCAGTATTGCTAATGTCTCATCGTCCATTGCTTCCATCGGGATGTCGTCCTCGATCTCGACATCATCCAGCTCGTCCTCGTCATCGAGATCAGAATCTGACTCTTCAGCATCCTCATCTGGCTCTTCGACGTCATCGTCCTCACTCTCTGACTCACTAATACCAGCATATTCCTCGCGAGGCGCGAAGACGCCCTTGGTAGGTTTCTTTACCTTCTCCGCAACAGATAGCGACTTGAATTTTCGCTGAACATGGCCATCCTCAAGATCGATGTCAAGATCACGCGATGCGAACGTTAGGGACTGAAGGAACTCTGGGTCATGCTCCTGCAGGTTCTCGAGATAGTCATCGACAGCAGATGCATCTTCAATCGTGTATGCCTCTTCCTCCTGCGCGCTCTCAGGCGCACGGAACATGAGCAGATGCTGCGGCGGAGCGGCCTTCTTCTTCGCCTTCGGTACAGACCAGCCGATGCCTGGTTTCGACCTATGGACCCATTCTACGGAAGTATCGTCCCAGGAGTTGTTCTGAACCTTGACCTCTTTCGATGTCGATATCTTCTCCTGCGACGGTAGTGAGACGGGATCCTCCACAACACGAGCCTGGGCTGCCGCGCGGCCATGGAAAACAATTTCGTCCTCGGAAGAATCAGAGACGACAGGAGATGGTGATCTAATTACCGGCGGCCGTGTTTGCGGGATTGCAGACTTCTCGCCCACGGTGTCAACAAAGAACATATTGCTTGTATCGAGAGGTGGAGTGGCGCGCGGTCCACGAGTGGTATGTGCGCCTGCATCTGGCTGCGGACTGGCTGAGGCAGACGCAGGAACAAAGGCAGCGGCTGATGCGTTGAGAGTCTCGGTAGCCATCTTTGGACTGCGTGATCGTGACTTTGGCTCAGTAGACTGCATCTGTGGTAAGGCATCGTCGCCCTTGGTGGCCTCTGACTCGTCCTCGTCTTCGTCCATTGTCGAGTGCAGTCCAGCGCTCACAAATTGAACACCACGGTTGCGCAACTTCGTATCAATCGACCAGAAGCTTTGGCGTCCTCCAGTGAAGCGAGCTTCATCCCGCAGGCTGAAGTGTGCATTGCCATCTATCATCGTCAGTCTTGGATGTGAAAAAGTTCGCCACCTGTATAAATACCAGACTGAGAATTCCTGCTCGCACTGCCAGACGTGGACGCCGCACCTGACCGACGAGGTGTTCCGTAAGACTTCTGAACAGGTTTTGGGCCTCGGAACTTCGATCGCGGCGACTTCTTCTTTGACATGATTGCTGTTTCGACGGTGTCACAGGTCAAGACGTATCATGCTTCTGCAAAGTCAAGAACAGAATGAAGCGGAGTAGAATTGACGAGTAGAGCCAGATACTTCGTAGCCACACAAGCAGCAATGCAGATGGCCTAAGTCAGAACAAAGATGGATGTAGACGGAAGAGACTTGCAAAAGGTCGTTGTGTGGCTTCAAGGCGAAGTTGTGAAGGTATCATCATTGATCGTGGCTAGTGGGTCCTGGCGTTTGCCGGAAAGAGTCACCAACTAGGTCCGTGCATCCGCCCACGCCTGCCCCGCCATCGGTGGGTCCTGCAGGGCAGATAGGCACAAGGTACGCGAGCTTGATGTTGGAACGAGATGGACATAATTCACAAGAGTGATGGCCTGCTGTGGATCTCGGTACTGTGCAGATTCGGATACCGTCTTGGAGACTGCAGTCTAGATATCCCCTCGCGCAAGGGTAGTTCTCGAGGGACAAGCTTAAAGGGTGAGGATGGTCCAGCTGACCGCGCCTTGGGGACACCTGCAGCAGACCTGACAGATACCTGTATCTATCACCACATTCTCAACATTCCCGAAACACACCTTCTCACCTCCAAAGCTCGCTCGATCGGCGCAGACATCCTCTTCTCCTTAAGAAATCTTAGAAGCATAGTGCCGCCTTCACGACACCCGCTCAGCCCACACGCCACCCTCCCTCCTACGACCAGATCTCCCCAAGCCCTCCCTCACCTTGCCTGACCACAACGCCCATGCTTCGTCGCTATGAACAATGTGGAGGACATCGCACGCTATGGCAAACGATTCATGAAAATCTTCTATGACCCTATGCCACAAAATGACGACCTGTCAGGCGCTCCGATCTGGTGTCTAGGCCGCAAGTACGAAGGACAGAAGCCGGCGTCTATCCTCTCGGCCAGCTCTTCGCCCTCTCTCGTCGCATCTTCCGCAACTCACGTCTCCGAACACGCCTCGTCCGTTTGCGAGGACGACCGACGTATCAACGACCCACCAGTCATCGTAGACAAGCCGTCAGGCAGCGAGACAGCAAGAGAAGAACTGCAGGGCGACGATGCAGGGTGGCCACCAGCGTTTCTCGACGATTTCGAGTCGCGCATATGGATGACATACCGTTCTGCCTTCCCGTCTATCCCAAGATCGCAAGATCCCAAGGCAAATGGCGCGCTCACTTTCGCTGTTCGACTGCGAAGTCAGCTCGGGCAGGCAGAAGGTTTCAGCAGCGATACAGGGTGGGGATGCATGATTCGATCTGGACAAAGTCTTTTGGCGAATGCCTTATTGATCACCAGCCTGGGAAGAGGTGATTCTGTCTACACGTTCGCAGGAGTTTTACAACACTGACAGGAATGCATAGACTGGCGAGTGGGCGATAGACCAACAGAAGAGAAGAAGCTCTTATCCCTCTTCGCCGACGATCCTCAAGCCCCATTCTCGGTGCACAAATTTGTCGAACACGGCGCTTCAGCATGCGGAAAGCACCCCGGAGAGTGGTTTGGACCCTCAGCAACAGCTCGATGCATACAGCAAGTGGGAAGTCCTCGCTCCGCAGGCACAAGCTAACGACTCACAGGGCTCTTACGAATAGGCAGAAGGATCTCGGGCTGCGAGTGTACATCAGCGAAGACAGTCCCGACGTCTACGAGGATGCCTTCTTCAGAAACGCAACAGCGGCGACGGGTTCATTTTCGGCCACGCTGATTCTCGTTGGCATACGGCTAGGCATTGATCGCATAACCCCAGTATACTGGGAAGCACTGAAGTCCTCTCTGCAGCTACCACAATCTGTTGGAATTGCAGGTGGGAGACCTTCAGCATCCCACTATTTTGTCGGAAACCAATCGAACGCATTCTTCTATCTCGATCCACATACAACGAGGCCTGCCCTGCCACTGTCAAGCGATTCCTCACAAATGACAGCGGAGGATGTGGCAAGCTGCCACACGCGAAGGCTGAGGCGCATAGACATACAAGAGATGGATCCAAGCATGCTCATTGGATTCCTGATCAAAGATGAGGAGGATTGGAGAGCATGGAAGAAGAGTGTGACGGAAGTGCCTGGAGGCAAGACCATCGTGCACATCAGTGAGAAGGAGCCTGGCCATTTCGTAGGCAGGAATGCAGAGCGTCCCGGTGCTGTTGACGAGGTTGAAACTTTTGATACCGAGGACGACATGGAAGTCCTGTAGCATAGCATTTTTGTCCTGGAATGTAATTCCACATTTCGACCTACCATCATTGCATTTCCGGCGCTATACTCGTGTCGCGGCAGATTGTCGCGAACATCTGCTCGTCTTTTTCGAGTTCGCGCTGCTCATCAGCGTCTCGAGAACCAGAAAATTGATCATTGCACAAGCAGATGCGCGAAGCATCGCCGTGGCAGCCTACTCGAAGTCGGTTGTGTGGTGGATGGGCAGGCAAGACGCGGTCGCGCTTGATCACAACAAAAGCGCGTCACGCAGAAGATGACGAAACATCACATCACCAGCAATGCCAAAGCCGAAGCGAGGAGGTTGTCACAGATAAACTGGAACCGTAATTGAGTGCTTTGAAAGCAATGTCAATTCATGTCCTCGCTGTAGTGGTTATTGTACAACCTGGACATCCTCAGATGTACCCATGAGCTCAGGAAAAAATATGTGAGCTGCCCGTGGACGCATTAGACAAACCGTGACACCGATCCCCATCCCATGATATCATGTCCAGCGAAACCACATCATCGCCGGAACAAACCAGAAGAAAGCAGAAACCCAATCATGAAGCCATCTATTTGCTCGATGAGGAGTACTTGGTGACGGCCTTGGTGCCCTCAGAGACGGCGTGCTTAGCAAGCTCACCCGGCAGGATGAGTCTCACTGACGTCTGGATCTCTCGGGATGAGATGGTGGACTTCTTGTTGTAGGCAGCAAGCTTGGAGGCCTCAGTGGCGACACGCTCGAAGATATCTGGAGAATTCAAAGTCAGAATTGCACTTGCTAATCCAAGTCGCAAAAGGGTGACTCACCATTGACGAACGAGTTCAGGATAGACATAGCACGGTTTGAGATACCGGTGTCTGGGTGAACCTGCTTGAGGACTGGAGAAACGCGTCAGCTCTGA
This sequence comes from Scolecobasidium constrictum UM 578, assembly GCA_000611715.1. Taxonomy (NCBI): domain Eukaryota; kingdom Fungi; phylum Ascomycota; class Dothideomycetes; order Venturiales; family Sympoventuriaceae; genus Scolecobasidium; species Scolecobasidium constrictum. The sequence goes on along the minus strand of AZYM01000046.1, from coordinate 286,486 downwards.
ATCGTTATCATGCAATCGCGTTGATGCGACTCACCCTTGTAGATGTACGAGGAGTAGGTCTCCTTTCGGGTCTTGGTGCGCTTCTTCTTGTCGCCGGTCGATGGGGCGGTCTTCTTGCCAGCCTCCTTCTTCTCAGCGGGAGCCTTGCCACCAGCTGGTGCCTTTCCGGCGGTTGCGGGAGTCTTGGTTGCTGCCTTTGGTGCCATTTCGACTGATTTGTGCGAGAAAAGTTGGGTGAATTGGATGGATAGAGTGTGAGATGTGTTTGGTTGATGAAGCGCGTTGGATGGAGACTGTGGTGTTGATGGTGGATGAAAGAAAGGAAGAAACGATGCGGAGGGGTGGGCGATGTTCTTATGAGAAGCGCGACCAGCAATGTTGATGTGCTAGGCAATCGCGCTAGTCGTGCCTGCTGCCGAGAATCAGCCGTGCACGGACGCCCGCACCCCATCACTTTTGCGCTGGAAACATCATTTGATGCGAGGGAAGGCGCGCTGGACCGTGGCTGCCTATCCCGGTTTAGCGCCTTTGGCTCCAATGCACCTGCCGCGATCAACATGATTTGCTCGCTGACGCGACCCGGCGCTCGCAGACCTTATAAACGTCGACCACCCCGCCAGCTTGCGATCTTCTTTTCATCATCCATCAACGCTCGAATCCATCATCAAACGAACGACACATCCCATCCATCCAACTCACCCATCCACTTATCTCACCAACCCAAACCAAAAACCACATTCAAAATGACTGGCGGCAAGTCTGGTGGCAAGGCCTCTGGCTCCAAGAGCTCTGCTCAATCGTAAGTCTTTCTGTCTGCGCGCGTTTGCTGGTGTCCAGAGACGCGTTTTGGATCCAGAATCGCATTCTAACACATTCACAGCCGTTCCTCAAAGGCCGGTCTCGCATTCCCAGTCGGTCGTGTCCACCGTCTGTTGCGAAAGGGCAACTACGCCCAGCGTGTTGGTGCTGGTGAGTTTGATTGAACCCACTCCAGCCTTTGCCTCACGCTGACTTTACTCTCCAGGTGCCCCAGTCTACCTCGCAGCCGTCCTTGAGTACCTCGCAGCCGAAATCCTCGAGCTTGCAGGTAACGCCGCACGCGACAACAAGAAGACCCGTATCATCCCACGTCATCTGCAGCTCGCCATCCGAAATGATGAGGAGTTGAACAAGCTGCTTGGTCACGTCACAATTGCCCAGGGTGGTGTCCTGCCCAACATCCACGCAAGTAAGTTTTTGCAGCCTGACATTCCACGCGTCTTTGGACATGCACTAACAATGCGTTTCAGACCTGCTGCCAAAGAAGACCTCCAAGCCAGGCAAGGGTGCTTCGCAAGAGCTATAAGCACAATCATGATATCCTTTGCTTTGCTTCTTCACGGCGTCTGATGGTTGCACTCATGATATAATGGGGTCTCGGATTGGGATGGGTTTGGGAGCGCGGCGACACATTGATACCACGCGCTTCGAGTGTACATTACGTCCATAGGACATGGATGCAATATCATGAACATCAAACAACCACCACTATTGTGCAATTCTCTCATTTTCTTCTCCGCTGTGCTTGTGGCTTTTGCTTCGCTCGGTCGGCGCGAAATGCAATTGCGTTTCCACCGAGTTCACATCAAAGGTCACGCTAGACCTGAAATGATCTTTGGTGATTGCGATTGGCATTGAAATGTGAAATGGTTTGGAAAATGCTTCTCATTGATATGTACAATCCGCATGTCTGCAGCATGGCGAGAGATAGGCAATATCTCCCATTGTGCATTGTTTGTGCACTGAATGTATGCTGCCAATAGTCCATGCCCTAGGCACCCCCTCCAACTCACAGATCCATCTTTGGGGGTGCTATTCCTGTCAGCTAATGTCCAGTACATCTTCTCGGTATTCAACTCACGATTCAGCAAAGGTGAAGGCAGGTTTCGCTCGAACTTCGATCCTGCATGTCATCAGTGCCTCTTCCCCATCTCATGTACCAACTGCACATACCTCCTGGTGCTGTTGGGTGTCTGTACGGATCTGGGTGCTTCCACTTCTCAAGTAATTCCTCCGCCTCGTCCATGATAGCCTGTGTGCCATTGGGTCAATAACTTGTCCCACGAGAGTGCCTCTTTTCACCATACCCTCTGCTGTCGTGGGTCTCGCACGTCCTTCTTCGCCTCAAACAACGATCGAATGTACATAGCCTGACCTCTCCATATGTAGCGGTGGACCGACCAGTCGAGCGAAAGCTTTAATGCGCGGCGGTAAATCGACCTGCGTGTTGTTAGTCAAGCTTGACAGGCGGCAGAGGGCATGGAGGAGCGGAGAACGCACGCGACAGCGGCTCTGTGAGACATGACGACCTTCTAGACCCTCCGGGCACGCAATTGAGGTCGTCGGCGTATTTCGTGCGCTCTGGAATGGCTGGTTGGCGAAGTAGAGGTGGATAGGATGGTACGTCGTCGATGTGCTGCATGCAAGTCCGATTTCTTGGCTGCGCGAGTCCAAGCTCACCTCAGGCTCGATGCGGAACGGGAGAGCGGCAGAGAGGGAGCGCAATGCTTTTAGTAGCTTGCTTCGAAACAGCTCTCCAACACTCCAATCCATTGACTCGTCTTGAAGCTATTTTGCTTCCTCTCAGTGCGTCTGAATCTTCTCCTGATCATCAACGTCAACCCCACGACATCCAATAACTGACCCAGCCAGCAGTTCTACGGGTGGTAAAGCTCCGCTGCTTGCGCCCAACCATCGCTTCTGCTTAGTATTCTCGCCCGTTCGCTTCAGCTACGTAACACCTTCACCGCGATGCTATCAAGATCGATCCTCCTCCGCAAGGCGGCTGCCTTCTCATCGCCTCGCATTCGATCCTCTGTGCTCCAAACACCTCTCAGCCACCCACGATGGAATCTACGCTTCGCGACCACTGTCGTCAAAGTGCCTCAAATGGCTGAGTCAATAACAGAAGGCACTCTGAAGAGCTTTTCAAAACAGGTTGGCGACTACGTCGAGCAAGATGAGGAGATTGCCACGATTGAGACAGATAAGGTCAGTCATTGGCGTGGTAGTGGTGCGATGAGATGAGATGGAAATCGCTGATATAAATACTACTAGATCGACGTTGCTGTCAACGCACCAGAGGCTGGCAAGCTTACAGAATTGCTGGCCAAAGAGGAAGACACAGTCACTGTCGGACAAGAGCTAGCGAAGATCGAGGTCGGCGCTGAGGGCGAGAGCGGCAAGCAGGACGCAAAGGAGGAGCCGAAGCAGCCTGCATCCAGCGAGCAGGAGACATCATCGCAACCATCACAGAAGGAAGGGTCGACTCCTAAACCTCAAGAGAAGGAAGAGCCAAAGCAGCCCGAGCCGAAGAAGGAAGAGAAGCCTCCAGCGCCTGCTCCAGCCCAGCAGCCAAAGAAGCCCGAGCCAAAGAAGGAGACGAAGACTGAGGCACCAAAGGAGGATGTGAAGAAGATTGGTGGCTTCGGCTCGAGGGAAGAGCGTCGTGTATGTGCATTCTACTCCGTGTCATTGCAGATCAACTGACATCAAGCAGGTCAAGATGAACCGCATGCGTCTGAGGATCGCAGAGCGCCTCAAGCAGGCACAGAATACCGCCGCATCTCTGTCCACTTTCCAGGAAGTCGACATGTCCTCGCTCATTGAGTTCCGCAAGCTGTACAAGGATGAGTACCTCAAGCGCACTGGCGTGAAGCTAGGCTTCATGTCTGCTTTCGCACGTGCTTGTGTCCTCGCCATGAAGGAGATCCCAACCATCAATGCCGGTATCGAAGGACCAAACGGCGGTGATACCATCGTCTATCACGACTACGTGGACATCAGTGTGGCTGTGGCCACCGAGAAGGGTCTCACCACTCCTGTCGTGCGCAATGTGGAATCAATGAACCTGCTCGAGGTTGAGAAGGCAATTGCAGATCTCGGCAAGAAGGCCAGGGACAACAAGTTGACCATCGAGGATCTTGCCGGTGGAACCTTCACCATCAGCAACGGTGGTGTCTTTGGCTCACTCATGTCGACACCAATCATCAACCCGCCACAGTCGGCCGTGCTTGGACTTCACGCTATTTTCAATCGTGCCGTGCCAGTCGACGGTAAGATTGAAATCCGACCAGTAAGTCCCACGTACCGAGAGCAGCCTCCTGAATAGGATCTAACCACTTGTCTAGATGATGAACTTGACCTTGACGTACGATCACCGACTGATTGATGGAAGAGAAGCTGCGACTTTCTTGGTGAAGGTCAAGGAGTACATTCAAGATCCTCGCCGTATGCTACTTGCATAAGTGATGTTGCTCTGAGTGGTGTGCTTCAGGTGTTGACGATGTGCATGGGTACTGGTTCTTTGATTTTTGATGATTGACACGTTGTAGCATGATGCTTTCCTTTGGCACTGTATCATACCACGCATATCCGTTGAACACGTCACGCCTGATGTGTAGTATAAAATGTCCGTAGTAATTCTTTCAATCTTCGCAGTACTTGACCTTCTGTTCTTGTCATGTAAAAACATGAAATGAACTCGTGCCTCGTATCCACGTGTCGGAATATATTTCTGTCGATGAAGTATGTCCTCTGCTCCGTAAATGAGTCCTTGCCTTCGGTATACATATGTGTCGCCGAGATGATTGGACGTGATTCACGGAGCTATATGGTTTTGATTAAAACCGAAGTAAAATATTCGATACGCACAAATTTCCATCAACCAACCACAAAACAGATCATCTAGACTTCAAAGTATTGATATTAAGTCTTGATATCATTTGAACTACTCTAGGTCTATTTTCATCGACATCGCGACCGTAAAGCAGCAAGAAATGCGAAAAGTTATCCAGCTTGGAGAAGCCGTTCGTGAGAGCCGCCCGAGTCGAAAATCCAGGCGGCCGACCCACTGAGCGCAGGGCGCTGAAGCGTAAGCTCAGGTGGGGTATGCCCTGGAGCTGCAAATCCCATCGAACTTTTGCTCAAACGACCAACACAACGCATGTATGCATAGAACACATTGCATCAATTCCACTACGACTAAAGAAGGGAAGTTGCCTTGAGAAGTCGGCACAAGTCTCATCCGTTGGATATCTAAAATTGCGCACCTTCAGAGCGCTCTACCGGTATTCGATCTAAAAATCCTCAATCGCACCACCGCGCCTTTCACTACGAACAGACGACTCGACTTGGCAACCGATCGAGACTGAGCCTGACTAGAATGCGCCACTGCTCGCCATTTAGCCTCAGCCAAGCCCAACATTGGTGCAGACACAGGCATCAATGCAGGCATGTCGTTCTCAAGTACCACGGCATACCACATCTTCCATCTTGCAGCTCCTGAAACGGACGTCGTCATAAAGGAACTCATAGCCTCGGTTGCGAAGTGATGAGATTCGAAGTGCGCTGTAGTATCGCCTCTGCATCACGCTCGATCGTCCTCGTCAGCTCTGCACATGTCGGGATATCGTGGATCAAGCCGGCACACTGGCCGAGCGACCATACACCAGCATCGATATCGCCAGTCTCGTACACACCACGACCACGCTTCCCGGCCATCAGATGAGCAACGTCTGCAAATGTAACGTCCTGCTTCGTGTTCTCGATATGGTGCACTTCCATGGACACCTTGTTCTTGTGCAGACGAGTCGTATTCCTGAATTTGCGGAGCACAAGCACGGTCGAGTTCTCATCACAGTCGACGATCGCCTGCTTGACGTTCTGGTGGATCGGTGACTCCTTAGTGACCATCCAGCGAGTGCCCATGTTAACACTGCAGTCGCGTCAGCAATGCGCCCCTTGAGATCGCTCGCATCACTTACCCAGAGGCACCCAAAGCAAGAGCTGCAGCAAGACCTTGACCGTTGGCGAAACCACCCGAAGCAATGTATGGAATCTTGAGTGCCTCAGCGCAACGAGAGAGCAAAATCAAGGAGGTGGTGTCATATTCTCCACCATGGCCAGCACATTCGATACCATCGATCGAAATGCAATCGACACCAAGTTTCTCAGCCCGAAGAGCATGCTTGAGCGTCACGCACTTATGAATCACAACCACATTGTTCTGCTTCAGGTAGGACAGAATTGGCGAGGGATCGCCAGCGGTCTCGATGACCTTGATACCAGACTCCACAGCAGCCTTGGCGTATCCCAAGTAATCTGGCATGTTGATCGCTGGCAACATGGTGATATTGACTCCGAAGGGCTTGTTGGTCATTTCGCGGCATTTCTTGATTTCCTCCCGCAAGGCCTCCGGGCTAGGCTGTGTGAGCGCAGTCAGGAAGCCTAGAGCGCCAGAGTTGGCGACAGCCGAGATCAGAACAGCACGTCCGACCCATTGCATGCCTGTGGACGCAAAGTTAGCGACGATTTCCACGAGTCTGTGGATGCTCATCACATACCGCCTTGCACAATTGGGACCTGCACACCAGTCTTCTCGGTTAACCATGTCTTGATTGCCATTGTGACTTTAAGACCGTTATTTGAACTCTATCGCTTGAAGTCTGCTCTAAAACGATACGTAAGTCGCACTGCACAGAATATATTGTTATGTCGGCGCTGGGTCTCGCCCGACTCTCCGAGGCCTAGCTCGGTTGTTGCGTTTTGAGGGGTAACCCGGATTGGATGCGCATGCAGCTAGCCCCATGGGCGATCCGAGATCTGGGGAAAATTGTGAACGGGACACATTCTTCTTGAGGAGAAGTGATTTCTGCAAAGACCTGTGAGAGTATCCCGTAGATGCAAGTGCATTTCTATTGAGAGATCGTACACTTCATCCGTCCAACTTCATATCAGAAATGAGCCCACAGATTGTCATGACCGCGCCGGATCATCCTTTCATTCTTGCCTCGCTCATGCACTGCGATTGATGTTGAAAGCGGCGTCGAATAAAGCATTTCTACGACAATGTCACCGTTTCCCACTCGAGCCATGGTTCCCGCCTGAAGTGTGTTTATGTGAAGACTGGACCGCAGTGAGAGTCGATGCATTGACAGCCCGTAGCAGCTGGAAAGCCGCAGATGCTGACGATGCTGGTGCAGTCAGGAGCCTCGAAGACGGCGGCGTTCTGGTTGGCGCAGGTTGGAGCGTCGCCGCAGCAGGTCGTGCGAACCTTGATCGTACAGTCGGCGTCGGATGCGCAGAAGTACGGGTCGGCGGAACCAGATGGCGAAGTCATGCGATCCTGATGATGCTTGTCAGTCCAAGAACATGTGAGAGACCATTATTGACTTACAGAGTACGCCATTGAAGTTGGTTCTGTGCTCGCTGGTGCGCACAAGGCGCCCTTCGCAGCGATTAGGGACGCGAGGATGACCATGAGAAGCATATTGAAGGCTGCTCGTGTTGTGGTTATTGATTGGATGTGAGTGAGTAGTGAGGTAGATGTTTTCGAAGTGTTGAGTCAAACTTGCGAGGGTGGCGTTGCGGGTACTTGCAGACCGGTGAAGTGACGGCCAAGTGATGGTATCCGTCAATAGCCTCCGCCTATCCGATCAAAAGCGACCCGTCAACGAATATACGTGACTCTGCGAAACACAGAGATGTCTTTCAGAGATGAAGAGGTGATCAGCAGAGGATCTCCTCGGTTGGATGCTCGCGCATCGTCGAAGTCGATGGTCAACCAAGAACCCCAATCCGATCTTCAAGGCCCAAATCTTTTCTCATCTGCGCAAACTGCTGCCGATACCACTGTTTGATTCTGTTAGCATTTCCATCCAACGCTTCCCTTGTCCCAAGCAAGACTCACCTGAAGGACCTCGATCTGTGCGCACTCGTCATCTGCAATATTAGGAGGCTTTGACACAGGCTTTTCGCACCAGCCTCCATACCAAAAGCGCTCCTGTGGCTTCCGGTCTGTGAAATGCACCACTCGAGCGTCTGGCCAGACTTTATCCCAAAGTTGGGCCCTCCGCCAGACGAAATGTGTGAGATTAAGGTTGAATTTCGAAGGCAAGCGATAGTCACGAAATTTCCAGTAGTTTTGCAGAAATTGCTGGTCTCCTTCCGATGGATCGTGATACTGATGGTCGGCAAGTTTGGACATCATGTCCGTGAAGAGAGCCTGGGACGGCGTAAAGAACATGAAGCCAGAATTGAACCGCGAGTCAATTTCGACAGATGGCCAGCCATCTGGAGCCGCAGCAAATTGCACCTCTTTCGGTAGTTTGAAGATCTCTTCCACGGAACCCTTGACGAAGCAATCCGCATCAATGAACATGATCCGTTCGTATTCAGACCACCCAAACATCTGCAGCTTGTTCAGATTGAGACGACGATGCGGTTGAATCGCGGACATGTTGACTCCTGGCACCTGGAGGCGAGGACTCGAGCGAATCTTCCAGCCGCCGTAGTCTTGCAGCACGGTCTTGTTGTCCTGGTTCAGCCCCGACGTCCAACCTTCTTCTGGGTCCAGCGTGAGAATGATCAGCTCAGCATCGAGCTTGTCCAAATCATTGTGCAACTTGATCGAGTGACCTAGCATTAGTGCCAGTGATGAATGAGCCGAGTCCCATAAGGCCGTCACAATGGCATTCTTTCGTCTGCCAGTTGTGCTCGGCCGCGGTGCCGGTGTATGATCGAACACAAGCTCTTCGCTTACTCCGATGGTGGATGTTGGCTGGATGCCTGCAAACAATGACTTCTCGAAATATGCTGTACTTGACTTAGCAGTGATCCTCGTGCCCCAAAACTCCAAAGAAAATTATGCTCACCTGAACGAAGATAGCAGAAGAATATCACCACGCTTATGGCTAGCGCCATTGCAGGCAGTCGCATTCGAGGCGAGATATGCATGTCTTTGTGCGCCAGCCTGCTGTCGTCGAGATAAAGTGAGTCAATGAGCGGACGCAGGGCAAATGGCTGCAAATCATTAACAAAGAGAATGAGAAAAGTTTTGGAGATGCGAAAGATCCCAATGCCAAAGCCAATATTGGCAAGTATTGTAGAAGCAGGGGCACCATGACATTTGTGGTGATCCGCATATGATCGACATGATCAATGACCTTGCAAGTCCACGAGCCGAGCCATCCGCCGCGGCGGTTACCAGAGAAAATAAGCGCCACGATATTGTATATTTTGTTCTGCGGGTCCCCGAGTGTGTTCGCAACTGATATTCGCATTTGATCCCGATAGGAACGCTGTTTGGCGAAGGACAGTACACTCTTGACATCCGGTGGCCGTTCAGTTGTCACGTTATGGCCGTGGACCAAGCCAGTAGCCCAGAGCGCTCAACCAGTCCAGCAATGCGATCGAGCATCTGGAAGGCTGCATTGCTTATGCGTTGAGGCGCAGACACACGGACAGAATACTTGGCAGCATAGATGTCGCCAATCCGAGCGACCCCGGAAGCGATGCGCATTCTCTGATCGTTCAGAAGGAGAGAACAAAGTACCACAACGACCGTGAGGATCTTGAACACGATACACCTCGCACGAGTACGATATCGTAGCAGGCAATCATCAAGTTGGACGACAAGCCAGGCGAACACTGCGTCAGCCATACACCGTGAGAGCATGGGCTCCGGAAAGCCGTATTCGCGCGCGGACTTCGTCACATCATTGGCAGCGCTCCGCCGCCCAGGGATGTAGCGTTGCAGGCGATTGTCTCGAGAGGCATGAATGGGTCATCTCGATGGTCTCTCCTCGGTGTCGCGGTGACAGAGCTCCTCTTCTTCAGAGATCGCGTGCTTGACGCGTGGGCAAAAGAGATAACTTACTCCTGATCAGCAACGTCGCTGCTCACTTGAGTTGGAGGGACCCGCACGAGCTCAAAGAGGAAAAGTGGACCCGCAAATTTCGGACCGTGCCGACCAACGCTAAGACACATTGAGCCGAGTCGTGTGCTTCTTTTCCTTCGCGTCGTCCTGTTCCGTAGCACGAGGATGCAAGAGTGCGGTCTTAGTACTTCAAGCTCGGAAACCGGTCCACACGTCCTTTACTTGTTGCATCTTGCTGTGGATCAGGACGCAGATCGGTCATCTGTGGCATCGCTTTGCTTACGTGAACTTTTAGCTCATCTCGTCAGCTGCGTCTCGGATACGATGAGGAACGCGACGCTTTTGGTCAAAGCAGCAAAGCCTGTCGTAAAACGTCTCGAGTCGTCCCCATGGCGTAGATATACGGAAGCCTATGAAGCTCCAGGTCCTAGATCACCCAGTAAGTGCTCACCATGGCTTGAGATGAACAGCTCAATGACGAATGCGGACGTATTGTGGGTGCCGATCGGTCGAATACTCGTCCTGTGATAAGCACCTAAGCCGGCAGAGCTAATACAGACAGCTCAAGTGCTCCGTTGAGATCGAGACGTATCGGCTCACCAGCCGCAATGTCGCATTGTAGATCCAGTCATTCGGTCAAGCGACGTTGTACGCAGCCAACCATTGAGCACACTATACTGCCTTCGCTTCAGCTCGAGCCCGTCCAATTTGTCTCCATACTCTGCTGCATAAGGCAATAGTCTAGGGGAATTAAGGCCTTCTAAGTTGCGGCTGAGAACACCTCTCTGCCTTAACACCATCAGCCCCCATTAGTACCATGGTCGAATATTTAGAGCTTGGCATGTCCAAGGCAGCCAAGTACGATCGCGCTGCGACTTCATCACCCTTCCACGATGGCAGGCAGTTCGACCCTCGCGCAACTACTCAGTGTAGTGGACCTCAAAGGCAAGGCTGCAACGAGCGATGTGCAGAATGTTCTGGCGCAAGATGAGCTCCTTGAAGCCGCTCGCAGACTTGTGGCGAGGTTAGAATCGCCTGTGGAGCGTTTGAGCCGAATGGTGTATCTCGAAGTATGACTTACTTCTTAATCTTGAATGCTCATCTACTGATGCCTGCTTAGCCGACTTTACTCGCCATGGTCCGCGTTGCCATCGACTGGAAGTTATTCGAGGCCTTGGCCGTAGAGGATGGGGCTCTAAAACTTGCTGACAAGCTTGCCACGAGCTGCAATGTTGACAGCCGCTTAATGAGTCCATAGTCCATCAGCCCATCAACTGCAGCCACCAAATAATGATCAGGTCGATCGCTCAAGCATCTTGCAGCTGGTGCCATGATTCAAGAAGTCGGGACCGACTTATATGCTCCCACGCCCATGTCACTCCTGCTGTGTGATGCAGGCGCACAAGGTACCGCCATCGATATGCTCGGTCTGCCGCAGATCGTATCTCAATTGCCATACTTCTTCAGAGAAGACGGCAATGTGAATCCAATCGACAAGGACAATTCCGCATTCATGTATAGCTACAACACGAAGATGCATTACTTCCAATGGATTGCGCAGCCGGGCATGGAAGAGCGTCATGAAGCATTCGGGAAGCACATGTCCTTCAAAGACATGGGGAAGAAGTGGTATGATCCTAGCAACACTGATGTACAGGAGATCTTTGACCATCCGACCGATCCTACTGCTGTTCTGATGGTCGACGTTGGTGGTAACATTGGGCATAACCTGATCGGATTCCACCAACAGTATCCACAGCTTCCTGGCCAACTCATACTGCAGGATCTGCCAGCACAAATCGCACAGATTGATCAGGCAACGTTTCCCCACACCATTCAACCGATGGGACATGACTTCTTCATACCTCAGCCGATTGTGGGCGCGAAAGCTTACTATCTGCACATGGTGTTGCATGACTGGCCGAACAAGGAATGTGTCGAGATCTTGGACAACATCAAGCCAGCGATGAAGGTAGGCTACAGCAAGATTTTGCTGAACGAAATCATCATTCCCGATAAAGGAGCGAACTGGTTTGGAACGAGTGTAGATATGTTGATGATGATGGTTCACGCTGCTCAAGAACGTACAGAAAGCGATTGGAGGAGCTTGGTGCAGAAGTCTGGCATGAAAATTACCAAAATTTGGGATTGTGGAGGAGCACCACAGAAGATTCTCGAAGTCGAACTTGAATAGCATTATCGTATGTTCCCGTGTAGCCAAAAGGATTCTGGGAATCATGTTGTCATGGTCAGGCGGACTGGCCTGGAATTATTTCTTCTGGTCCGGCTCTCTTACATGCAATGCGAGCAGGGAATCTGGCTCAGACAAGTGCTTATGCGCCACAAAATCACACCTGCCTGATGATTAACAACTGACACGAATACTCTTTCCTCGCGTTGCTTCTTTGTTTTCTCATATGATTGTTGCGGCCGAAGTCGAGAAATTCGAAAGGATCACGAAGATAATACCAGCTTGAAGCGAGTACAGCGAAGATGTCCGACACAACACGCCCGCCGACTTCAAATTTACCAGCATACTTCAACAAGTTGTCGGTCACGTACCCTAAATCGACCGGAAGATCAACGGAACAGCTTTTTGCGACATTATTGTCAAAACTGACACGAATCAATTCGGAGAGTGTGATCCACGACAATGCATCCGGCCCAGCGACGGCAACAAGCGTACTGCTAGCGGATCCCCAGATCCAGTCTGCCGCGCCCAGAATAATCTGTACGGACATGGTGGACGCTATGATCGAAGCAGCGAAGGATCTTGCTGCGGAAAAGAAATGGACGAATGTCGAGGGAAGGGTCATGAAGAGCGACGCGGCTATGGACTTTCCAGACAACCATTTCACACACTCCATCACCAACTTCAGCATATTCAACTTCGCAGACCGAGTCACAGCGACGTCAGAAGTTTATCGTACTCTCCAGCCAGGTGGCCAAGTCATCATGTCGACCTGGAAGGTGTTTCGGGTTGGAGAAATTATCCACGATGTGCAGAGACGGATTCGTCCTGATGCGAAGCTGATGCCCTTCTCTGGGCCTGAAATGTACAATGGCGATGCAGTACTGGATGTACTTGTGCAAGGAGGATTCGACAAGACCAAGCTGGAGATCATGAACGGCCAGTACTCTGTCAAGGGCGAGGATCTGGAGGGCGTGAAGGCCTTCATGAAGTCGCCGTTCACCAATAGTGCCCGGGAGGGCTGGACAGATGAGGAGAAAGAAAGATGGGCGAGCGTTGTTGAAGAGGTCGTTGCAGAGCAGAAGCAGCCAGATGGAGGTATCTTGGTTGAAATGGTGGCAGTCGTTGGAACAAAGTAGACCTTCTGTTCCACGCTTACTGTTTGAGAGTGATGCGACTATAAGCTTGATGTAATGTTGACACGGCGAGCTTCGCCTGCAATGATGAAGCGCTCAACTCAAATGCCTGTGCACCGCTGCTGAGCAAGTAGTAATGAGCATTTTGAGTTTTCCGTTGTCCTCATTCGTCCTATTAGACCTTTGGCGCATCGGTCAACGGGACATATTGCACGCCGTAGAGCTTCTTCTTGGTGACTGTCCCGTCTTTGTCCTTGTCAATGACATAGATATGCTGGCTCCATCCCTCCTCGATGGGCACAAACATCCTGCCAGGAGCCTTCAATTGGTCTTCGAGCATCTTGTGGTGTTCTGCAGCGGCAGCACCCACGTGTATTGCATCATATGGCGCACCCTCAGGGTAGCCTTTTCTGCCATCGCCCGTCACGAACTTGATCGCACCCGTCTTCAGGAGCTCTCGTCCCTCTGCACTCTTCTGTGTATTCTCGATGGCCATGTCTGTCAATGCTTGTATGTGATCTATGCCAATGACAGTGCCAGATGGTTTCGTCAATTCCGCAAGGACATGTGTGAGATAGCCTGACCCGGACCCAATGTCAAGCACGCGTGAGCCATCTTTGAGGTACGGTAGCAGCGAGTCGCAAGCAGAGGCATGCATATGCGGTGCCGATATTGTGGCACGATGACCGATTGGCTGCGGCGAATCTTCGTAGGGCGATGCTGGCGCGTAGTGAGCTCGATCGACCTGTCGTGATCTTTAGCCGCTGCTTCCGTGATACTCTGTCATTGTATGGGAGGGCCGGAGCTGACCCCGAGCATCGCCTGCCGAATCTGATCGCTCTCGATGACTCCATTGCGATGCAAATTACTGACGAGCTCCTCATTAGATGTACCGGAGCTACGCCACGCCATACTGGACAGCGAGCTCCGCGGTGCCGTACTGCGGAAGAGCGAGCGAAAAAGGACGAAGGGATTCAGGGTTGCGGTGATGAGGAGCACGAGTACAGATGCGATCAAGGTACACGAGTGATGCCAAGCCAGTTCAGAAAAGGTTATAGGTCAGAAGGGAGGTTTTCAGATCAGTATTCGGTGGTGAGCATTGTCTGAAGTCCACCAGAGAAGATGTTCAATGCCAGGTGCATTTGGTGAGTGGGGCTTCAGGATCCGCGCTCCCATCTCTGACGACATACATCGCGAGATGTAGTATTTTATGCACTGCACTCTGAACACCGCGAGCTTCTGTTAGCAACACCAGCTTTCGGCTCAGCGACATGACAAGTTGCAACGACAGCTATCACCAGCGTCCGGAGTGGTTTTTTCATGCTGCGCTCTTACTGTTGGGATCTTTCGCTTCGTTCTTCTGCGCCTAGTCCGACCACCAGGTTGCGGACTGAGACACTGTCAGCACGGACGGACTGAACGTATCGCCAGCATCAAATGCTTTGAATTGTCACGCTGGCCTTCGTTGTGCTTTTGGACGTCATGGGAGGCGACAGAGCTAGAGCGGCCGGAGCATGAAGCTGTTCAAGCCAGAAGAAACGAGACCGAGGCGAAGCATCTTCTAGTAGCATGAAAGCGACAGGACCGCAAGCGATCGATGCGAATACGGTATCTGAGCACGACTGGTTATGATTTCGTTTATCTCAGCTCACATTGAGCTCACATCTAGTGCCATCTCATGTCTTACTTTGGCCATTTCTCCCTCCTCTCGCCTCGGTGCCGGAGGCATTGGGCCAGGTGTCTCTTCTATCGCATGTGACTCTTCTTAGAGTGACAGCCATTGAAGGAGGACCATTTACTCCAGAAACGCCTCGAGGATGAGCTCGTCGCCATTTGCGCCGCCATTCGCCTCCCAAATCAAGTCTTCCAGAACACCATTACGCTCCAACATATTGCGCCTACTGTCGGCGTCGACGTACGCGAATGCGGCATCGATCCTGCCTACCATAGCCTTTAAGTGCACCATCTTTACCTTCACATGCGTCAACGGCATCATGGCAGTATTGCGGTAGATTTCTAGAGGCTTGACAGAAACTGTGTGCTTGTTGCTCTTGACCCTCAGGACGATTTTGACTTTCTCGTTGTTGACTTCGAGTACTTCATCTGAGACTTGTTAGCTCTTGCGCATGATTCACGTGAAACAGTGGATTGTTGCTCATCATCTGCGTCGTTATCATCAACCTCGGCTTCCTCGACATGACCGGCCTCAGCATCTTCGGCACCGTCCTCCTCATCGCACCCAGCATCCGCGACATCGTCAGCAGCCTCTGCATCAAGATCTGGTCTCATATTAGCAATCTGCTCGCATGAGTACAAGTCATTCTCATACCTGGGATTTCCTCCTCAGAGGCTACATCCTCGTCCTCATCGTCGCTCGTGATCTCAACCACCTCAGCCTCAGGAGTGGCTGGACGCGGGAGACCGAGGACAAAGTTGTTCACCCATCCCGGTGGGAAGTAGTCGTGAGCACCGAGTGGGTCATCGAGCAGCTGGAACGGGCCATCGATGAAGTGTGCCATGACCGTTGTATGATTTGTGAAGACCTAATAGAAGAGCCCGATGTATGATTTGTGAAGATCAATGAAGAAACGGAGGAGGAGTCGGCGCGAGGGCAGTCTTTTATAGACGGAGGCGTGGGAGGCAATTGGAGCGCGGTTGGGCGTCGGGTCACCTGTTGCGTTCGCAATTGACTGAGCCGAGGTTGGAAGTGAGGCAGGAGCTACATATTTGAGTGCGAAGTGAAAATGATGCCCAAGCGAAAGTGAGATCTGTTAGAGCGGTGACGACAAAGCGATGGCCAAAGGAACCGAGTCCAATAAGAGGATTTTATGTCCACAGAGCGCGTTATACATGCGCAGGATCCTGTCGTGCGTCGCTCGCATTATCAAGTACTGCTCTCTGATATCCTTTGAGCGAGATGCAGGTCGCACCACCGGCAGCCAGTGAAAGTATCATCTTGATCGTTTGAGTCCGAACAGGCTTGACAGGGCAGCTCCACCGCTACATTTACCGTATCTATAAACTCTTCCATCTGCGATCTCTCGCTTGCCCTCTCCTTGTACTTGGATACAAAGTCTAGTGCCTTGTTCAGGACTGTCTCATTGTATGCCCACCTCTCTCTATCAGTATCGGTGTGCGAGATCTGAACGCATCTGATGTGCAAGTCACCTGGAAACTGGCTGAGGGGCACGGCGGTCTCGATGGCTTGGACAAAGTGGCGTGTCATATCGAGCAGGTGCCGCCTCGACTTTGAGGGCGTCTTCAGATCAATACAATGTGCCCAGTGAGGCTGATCATGCATGCGCGTACGCATTTGCCTGCTGGCGCCTATCTGCCCTAAGGGCGCATCTCCAACAAGGCCCACGCATTCGAACGGACCGCCTCTCATCGCACGATCCAGTAGCAATTCCACAGTCTTGATCTGAGGGGAAAAACGTCCTAAGTCTTTTCTGATGGAGATGATATCATTCCAGAACCATTGATTAAAGTCCTTGGTCTCCTCTCCTCCGGATCCCAACTGTCCGATGAAACCTCCGTCCCATGAACGGTCTTGCTTACGAGAGCAGGTCACAATGATGACACTGGTTATCCACTGCGCGTAGAATGGTGGGGTTTTGGCCAGGCTGTCGAATGTCTCAGACCAGGACTGAGCAAGCTTCTTACACGATCTGCAATGCTGAATATTTGAAAGGGGTAGGTGCAGATGTGCGCGACCGTAAAGCACTGGTAGAGTCTCCAAGTATATCTGCCAACATGTGCGATGGAGCGATGAGCCGACTCGATGCGATATAGCTTGTTCTTCGCCTGAAGCAGAGCAGCGTTGCGCCCACGATGGATCATAGTAGTGTTCCGAGTCCAGCGAAAGACTGGTCATGGTGACAGACAGAAGTTCATCATCATCTGGCTCGTACAGCTGTTCATAGATGAGATCTCGTATTTCTCGAGGCAAGGACAACAGGCTCGGTCGTGCCGGATCTTGTTCTTGTGATCTGCGTTGTGTCTTGGTCCATAGCGTAGTGGAGGCTAGGGAGAAAGCGTGGTATAGTTGGAGGTCAGAAAAGTGCATGCAATCAATGGACAAATGATTTATGCGATCAGCAATCGTCTGCATCTTGAAACGGGCTAGGGACTTTGTCCTGGAGTTTGGACAGCCTTCAAGATAAAGCTGGGCAGCCGTCGCGCCCTTTCGTATTGACCGCTTGACCCCACGTAGCTGCGAAGGCTACGGCTTCCATCAGAAGCAAGTTGAAGCAGCCGCCAAGCATCGCTCATACCTAACAAAATACACACGCAAGAGCGAGGAAGAAAGAATGGAAAAAGAGTTCGTCGCACGCTGTCATTGCAACAAGGTCCGGCTCCACTTTCCGGTCCCGTCGGACCTGCTTCCACTTCCGGCCGACATCTGCTGCTGTTCAATCTGTCGACGTACACACGGCACATTGGCATTATATCACGCGAAAATTCCATCGCCGCCGACTCCAAATCCATTGGATCTATCCATCGTGACAAGATGTCGAGTTCTGCTCGAGTCCGGCGCAGTCTCGACCATCGACCGGCTCTTCTGCTCTAATTGTGGAACGCACATTGGCGAGCATGATAAGAAAGGGTGGTTCTTGAGCACATCTATCGTGGTAGGAGGTGACGAGACTGTCTTTGAGCACAGGCAAGCTTTTTATGTACCTTCCACTCTTGACGGCGGGTCTGCAGATTGGCTCAATGGGTCACGCGTTTGTAAATGGAGGACAATGCCAGGAGACGGCCAGCCGCTGGTCGACGAATCTTGGAAGCGCGGCCGGAGTCCGACAGGCGTCAAGCCAAGCGAACTTCTCGATGTCCACTGTCAATGTCGTGGAGTCTCCTTCAAGATCATTAGGCCGGACTGGGACAATGAGCAGTTCAGAAGTGACTATCCAGATCTGGTATTGCCCGATGAAAACGAGACGAAAAGGCACTTCATGAACGACGTGAAGAATGGCACCTGGTGGATTGCATCTGATCGAACCAAGTACCGAGCGAATGCATGCTTCTGCACAAGCTGTACTCTAAGCTCTGGAGCTGAACTGCATAATTGGGCTTTCGTGCCTACAGCGTTCATCAAGCTTGACGATGGCGCACCTTTCAAGGCGAAGTTTGGGACTTTGAGGCATTTTGAGAGCAGTCCGAATGTTTGGCGAAGGTACGTGTGGTGCTCACGGCGCGCCCATCGCGAAATCTAGTTTGGTGCATGCATCCATTGTCCTGCCCTTGTCGACCTCTGTAGATGATCTCAATGTCTCGATCCACAGTACTAACGCTCGGAGTAGATTCTGCGGCACATGTGGTGCCCTCGTCTTATACCACGATGTAGCGCAGCGCCCTCACATGGTCGATGTTGCGGTCGGTCTACTTGATTCGCCATCAGGATCGAGGGCGGAAGAATGGCTGTCATGGTCAAAACGCGAGCCAAGCTATGTCTCCGACGCTGAGAACAAGAAATTGGCTGAAGAACTTCGAGCTGGATACCTGAAGTGGGCGAAATCGACCTAGCAGGGGAGGCATGATGTGGGCGACACAGAAAAGCACGAATCCTATTCTCGCTACTCCACGATCTAGGCACCCAAGAAGAATTACAAGTTATCATAAGCATTGACCAAGCCAGTCCAGTCCCCTTGAACTCCACCAATCTCGAGCCACTCATCTCTAGTAGTACTTTGGATTCTCTGGATCAGTCAGGTCAAAGATCACGCTTGAATGAGGCCTGGCACCGCCACGGCTCTTGGTGAAGATGTCCTCGAAGTCGATCTCGCGGTTGAAGCTGAGGCCTCCATTTGGCAAGATGTCGATCCAGTGACCCTTGTAGTCTGCCGGGGAGTTCACAACGGATATCTAGTAAAATCTTAGCAGGAGGCCATGTGCAGCAAGATGACCAGACACTCACATCGCCAGCTTGCACGAAGTAGCCAGTGACCAGCAGATTCTTCTTGTCGGGTGAGATCTTGACGTAGTGTGGTCCGACAATCGGCTGGTCTTCCTCCGGATCATCGAGACGGATAGGGTTGCTCAGGTCGCTGATGTCCAGAGCCGCAACGTGGTTGCCGTACGTCAACGTGAAATAAGCGAGCTTTCCATCGTCAGAGATATCAGAGTAGATGGCGATGTCATTCTTCGCCTTTGGTCCAAGGTCAATGAGTAGCTCAGCAACACCCTGCTTGCCGGAGGAATCCGTGCGGAATGGATAGATGACCCAGACTTCACCAGGAGTGACGGCAGTGGCAAGTGCCGCAGACTCTGGATGACCGGGAATGAACTTAACGTCCTGAATGCCTCCACCATTTGGAATCTCGATCGTGCTGATGATTGATCGATCGTCAAGGTTCCACAGGCGGAGAGTGTCGGCGCGCTGGATGCCAGTCGTAGGCTTCAAGATGGACAAAGGAACCACGAAGTCCGAGGTGAGAATGATGTTCTTCTCGAAGTCAATCGACAGGCCGTGTGGGTTGAACTGCTCACCGAGAATGTTCAAGGTAGACTTGACATCTTCTGGCCACTCGTGGAGGATGTTACCCTCGGCATCCGTCTCCACCAGACGACCTGGCGCAGTGCCAACAGCTGAGCCCATGTAGGTGATGAAGAAACCACTGATGGGTATTAGCATTCAGCCATTCAAACAACATATTCGAGACTCACCCATCAGGCTTAGCACGGATCTCGTCAACAATAGAGCTCAGGAGGCCGCGATTGGACTTCTTGAAGGTTGGCTTGTATGGGTCCGTGGTGTCGAAATAGAAGGCGGTATCCTGAGTCTTCAGCAAAGACAAAAGACCGCCACCGATGAGTGTCTTCCCATCGAGGGAAGGACCCAGATGATGAGGGGAGTTTCCAGAGGTCGGTACATCGACAATGGCAAAGATCTCGCCAAAGGTGTCCTGTTGTGCTGTCAGTCTGGTGCTATCGATCTGCCTGGAAAAGCACTCACATCGTCGAGAGATGTAGCAACAAGGAAATCCTTGTGCTTGTTGTCTCCCGCACCCGTCCAAAAGTAGCCAATCTTTTTTGGCCTGATCTCAGTGTTCACTGGGAAAGGCTCGCTCTCCAGCGGAGGAGTTGGCAGCTGCAGCACAGGCAGCGGGATCTGGTTCTCAGCCAGAATTTCCGTGACACCCGGAATAGATGGGATCAGAGGTGGCAAGCTAAGGCCAAGGGAATCGCGACGAGCCCTGGTGTTGTTCCTGGTGTTCGCCGCAAGCCATGCCTCAACATCGGCAAGTAAGCTGCCGCTCTCAGACACAGGGACTTGACGCTTCAGAGGTGCGATGTCAAGGCCCTCGACCGTCGAAGCGAGGTCGATAGGAGAAGTGAGTTCTGGCAAGATGCCAGAAAGATCGATGTCCTTGTCAAGGATCGGAGATGCGCTGGACTGGAGTAGGATTGTGCTCACGAGCACAGCAATGGTGCGAAGGCTGAACATGGTGATCGGGATAGCGAATGGACGCTTCTAAACGAGTGACTAGGGCAGGTTTCCAAAAGAGTGATTGTGGTCGGCACTGGTTTGAGCAAGTTTGAGGCAGTTGCTGGAGTACTTATAGTCCATGCATACTCAAAGTCTTGTCACTGTGTCCACGAATCTCACTACAAGCTCATCGCAAGACCTTAGAATATGGCATCATTACGCCTCAAACTTCCAAATCGCTGCTACCGAATATTGAGTATGATCAGTCGAAATTGCAGACATACGAAATGAGGATTCTCACACATTTACGGATTGAAGTAAAGGTTGAAGAAAGGAGGATACATCCAAAGAAGGGTACGATCATCAAGCCTGCGATGCTGAAAGAGGTATGGAGACCATCCGTACGATGCCCATCGGGTGACGACTGGGTCTGGGAGACTGGATTGCCATGACCTAGCCTGTTTGAAACACCCACATGAGAGCGATCGACGACATGCGTGCTGTTCCAATCTGATGTGCTCATGCTGGGCGCGGTGGAGTAGCCCCTTGGAGTACGATCAGGCTGAAGTGCAGGCGCGCCGATCTCATGTGCAGGATGATACCAGAAGGGTGCTGGCTTTCTTCGTTAGCACTGAGTGTCTCTATAGTTCTTTGAGGCGTTGTGGTCATGAATGGCTGTAGACTCAGGTCGTCGCCTGCCCTGGGGCATGAACATAACGGAAAAGACCATGCGACCAAGCAGTAACTCGAGATTCGCCAATTGATAGTGCCTTAGTGTTGCACAGGGAGTCTCGCGAATCAACACGACTGTCGATGAGGAGGTGCG
Organism: Scolecobasidium constrictum UM 578; assembly: GCA_000611715.1. Classification (NCBI taxonomy): domain Eukaryota; kingdom Fungi; phylum Ascomycota; class Dothideomycetes; order Venturiales; family Sympoventuriaceae; genus Scolecobasidium; species Scolecobasidium constrictum. The sequence continues at coordinate 265,207 of AZYM01000046.1, read as the reverse complement.
AACGACCTCGCCAAGCGGAGCTTGTTGACAGTAATCGCATGGGGCCCTCCTGCACCCTTACAACCTTCAAGGCTTAGCAAGCGCCAGAAACAATGCAAGTGGCTGCAGATCTCTTCTTCTCCAGCTTTCCGCTCCTCGAACAGGATCTCAAAAATGGTCAAGGCAGATCTTGTAAGCTTGGCAAGCTTAAGTCGCAAAAATTGCCAAGCATTACACCATCCAGCCACACTAAATCACCATCCCCAGATACATGAACCAAGCTTTTTTCGATCGGAAGGGCTGGGAGGGACCTATAATGAGTTCCAACTCCAGCAGATCGGCATGCACAGAATTGTTCGACAATTTCCAATGTCTGATTACTGCTGGATGGACTGCAGCTGTCGTGCTTTTGGGCGTGGATTGCACACCAGTAGTCACTTCTTGGGCCATAAGAGACGAACATCGCAATTTGGAGGTGTTGCGGCGGTTCGAGTCGAATGTCGTTGTATCCGGAATTCTAGTATAAGTTCAAGTAGTGGCCAGCCTTCGAGTTTGCCAATGCGAATTCGTCGGTTCCGTCCACTCATTTTCCGATTCGTACTTGCAAGTCAACATGAGGGTCTCTGCATGTGCTCTGCTCGGTCTAGCAGCTTCTGCGACTGCCTTGCCGAATCTACAGAAGCGCCAGTCTGGTCAAGCTCAATTCGAGCCAGGACAACCGATCAGTGCTGATGGAAAAGGCGGTCCAATTCTCGGTATGGTCCATAGCGTGCATGAGGACCAACAGATCTCCTAACGTAATCAGGTGGTACGAACCGAGAGATAGATCTCCAGAATCCAGATAATCTAGGCCGTCAGTCCACTGATGCCGGCTCGGTCCCAAATCTGAAGTGGGCATTCTCTGATTCCAAGACGAGAATTCTGAATGGTGGTTGGGTGCGTCAGCAAGTCGTGACGGATCTGCCATCGAGTACAGACATTGCTGGTGCTCAGCAACACTTGAAGAAAGGAGCCACACGAGAGCTCCATTGGCACACCGTGGTACGTAATCTAGTGACATGCCTCGAGTCGTGCTCACAAATGTTAGGCCGAATGGGGCATCGTATACGCTGGCGAGGTGATCATCTCGGCTGTCGATGAGAACGGCAAAGTGCAGACTGAGACTCTCGGCTATGGCGACATCTGGTACTTTCCCAAAGGTGTTGCGCACACCGTCCACGGCCTCGCTGAAGATAACGAATACCTTCTGGTCTTTGACGACGGCAACTTCGACAAGCCTGGCACCACGTTCAATATCGACGACTGGCTGAGTAAGACACCTCGACATATCCTGGCGAAGAACTTTGGAGTGCCAGAATCGGTCTTCTCTCGCCTCCCATCAACAAATCCGTACATCAAGAATGGCTCCCTGTCCACGTCAGAAGTCGTCCCTGGCTCAGCAGGTACCTTGAATGGAGACGAATCCTTCGTTTGGCGCACCTTCCAGCATCCACCTGAGAAGATTGCCGGGGATGGCGGCAAGTTCTACAAGATCGACTCGACCAACTTCAAAGCTAGCAAGACACTGGCTGCAACGTTCGTCATCCTGAAACCGGGCGGACTCCGCGAGCTTCACTGGCACCCAAATGCTCAAGAGTGGCTCTATTTCCATAAAGGCGAGGCCAAGGCAACAGTCTTCACTGGTAATGGCAACGCTCGCACGATTGACTTCCGTGCTGGTGACACTGCTGTGTTCCCTGACAATTCTGGACACTACATCGAGAACACTGGAACAGAAGACCTGATCTGGATCGAGGTCTACAAGTCAGATCGTGTTGCTGATATTTCTCTGCAGCAGTGGCTCGCCCTCACTCCTGCGGACATAGTTGCGAACGTCCTGAATGTCGATATCGAGTTCGTGGAGACATTGAAGAAGGAGAAGCTCGTGCTTATCGCATAGGGGATACTCGGCTGGGCGGTGTTGCAGAAGAGAATACTAAGTGCCTTGATCATGTATTGTATAATGTTTGTTGTGGCTTAATAGAGAAGACCCCGAATCTGTGCGAGGGCGAGGTGCGATTGTTTCAGCCTTCCTAGTTGTATCAAGTACGCTTGAACCTTAATTCTGACTTGCTATTGTATTACAGTCTGCGCTTTACATGGCTTGAGACCGAAAACGATGCGGGTGAAGAGAGAGCAGTAGACGCGTTGGTTAGCGCCATCGCGAGCCCTTACGTCGTGGATCGTGGATGCCTGATCACGGCTAAGGCCATCAGGCTTCCGGCGTCTCCCTTTTTCAGCTTCGTCGTTCACCATCCATCTTTTCTTCTGTAACATTCGAGACCGGCCCCTATCCTCGCTGCCCGAAATTCACTGAGGGACTGGCGGGCGAAACGGGTCGAAGACGAAAGACGATGGCATCCACCCACGATGACCTATCAACTGTCATCTTACCTCCCGACATGCAGAAGCTTCGTGCTTCAGTTCATGAAGGGTAAATATACCGACAGACATTCTAGTCTACGACACGAAGCTCGGACTTCTGTTTTGCTATGTTTTGCCATCTGCGATAGACGCGTTGCTTGTGTTTGGACGCCATTGAATCCCGGCAACGTGGTGGAACAGGCTCAATTCAAGCTCTACTCATCCTAATCAATCACTTGCCAAAAGCTTTAACTTTCTGTGCCACCTCTCCAATATCTTGAACAATAACACTTGGCTTTAGATCAGGTTCTCCTAGACAATCCACCCAGCCATTGCCCGCTCGGTCAACCCACGCCGCATTCATTCCCATCGTTCTCGCTCCAACTATATCGAACGGATTACCACTCACTAGCCACACGCCCTCATAATCCTTCCGCCCGAGCTGCGCAATCAAGTACTCGTATGTCTCAGGCGCCGGCTTGAACTTCTTTGTGCTTTCCGAACAACAAACAGTTTGCTTGAATATGGAGGCGGTATACGGTGCAAGATCTGGTGAGCCAGTCACTGAGGCAGAGACCATAGCCTGCGTGCCTTGAGTGAAGTAGACGGACTCGATACCTTTCTCCTTCGCCAGCGCCTCGAGCGCCGGCTTCACGTCTGGAAAGGTGGATAAGGAATCGTACGCGTGCATCATGTCTTCGGTCTCCTGGGCAGACATTGAGAGGCCGTTCTCGTTCAAGGCATGATGCAGTGCCTTCCGTGTCAGCGAGGAGAATGGCTCATACTTGTCTGCAGACATGAGTTAGAGTTCTTCTGTGACAGCATTTAGATGTGCAACCTACTCATGCTGTTGGCACGCCAGGTGTATTCCAATTGGTACAATCTCCACTTTGCAGACACCGCAGCTGCCTTTTCCTCTCCATAATGCGCTGCAAGTTTCTTGGCTATTGATTCTGTGGACAAAAGCGTGCCATAGACATCAAAGGCCAATATGATCTTACCTGATACCATCGTGCGATAACTCTATCCACAGGTTGTGTGAACACTTCTCCAATGGGCGATGTAGTCAGAAATGATATAGAGAGATGCACAAGCCTGTGGGGCGTCATGGATTGTCCTTAGTACCTGAATGTCTTTGGACACCTTCAAAGCTGGTGAGGTACGTGTCCCGGAGTGTGCCCCGCCTAACGGGCCGACGGGCTATGGAGCTTGATCTTTCTTCACTGAGGTACTCCTGACACTCGACTCACAATAGTAAAATTCTGGACATATGAAGTCTTCTGGACGCTGCACTGTAAACGCTGCAAAGTGCTGCAAACGCGTTAAAGTCGAAGGGATTAGCCGCAGGACTATCGTTGAGCATCATTGGACTATACTTGCGCCATGTCTATGCTAGAATTAAGACCATTTCTTCCTACAGCCTTTTCACCCAACTCATCCCGTTGCAAGACATCACAAATGATATGTGCCGTGATACGCCTGCCTTTAGCGGCATACTTACCACAGATGCGGGACCAATAGGGCATGAAACAACAGCACGTCTTATCCGAAAAATCATAAGCAAAGCGTCGTCGATCGGCCTGCAGTTGAACTCGTGGTCGTATGTTGCTGGCCCCCAACCGGGCCCCTGGTCCGCCTGTATACTATAGCAGATACTGGTGGAGATGATTCGGGACTCGAGAACAACGACATCCCACTCTGAGTCGCAGCCTCACGGTTCTCAAACAGGTCAGCGCCTCCTATCGTCCGGTAATCTGCTGCACAGCGAACGCATCATCAGTACGGTCGACGACCACGCCCAGACGTGCCACGAGGACGGTCAATGTCCAGACCACCTGGGCCATGCCTTAGCTGCGCATTGTGCTCTGATATGGTCATCAAGATGTTGATTTCAGCTTGGGCAGCGCTGACCGAAGCTGCTTCAACGGTGGCCAGAAGGGTCGTCGTACGTTCCATGATGTTCATCGTCTTGAGATGGCTGACATGAATATCGCCGTCCAGGCATGGTGACAAGAGCATGCAGCTATATGCTCAAACTTGAGTCTCGTGCTGCTAATTGCTTGAACGGGAACACGATACTATATGAGAGTGGAATATCTGTTGAATAGACTCCGCTTCAGACAACGCCTTGGAGCAATGTAATCATGGAATTTCGAATGCGTAGATGTTCAGGCTGAGCGGAAATGGTCTTGTAGATGTCCGAACATACTGGCAGGTTGGCAGACGTAGCATGAGAAATAGCGCCGTCATGGGCACTTCCCAGTGCCTTAACAAGAATGTCGGTCTAATCAGAGCAGTACTAGCGAGTAGAGTGTACAGAACGTGTTAGCTGACGACGTGGCAGAGGCATCCAGCTGCACAAGTCCCGATCTCTGCGACTGCCCGCGGTCCTGGATTTTACATGGATACCGAGTACGACTTAGACTTTGTGCTTCTTCCAGCAGTATCATAGCGCGCATTCGACAGACCTTGCCCTTTGACGTGGCCCTCTAGGGCCCGCTATGCTTACTTGAGAACGGAGCCGCCCTAATCATCGTCTCCAGTGGTCAACGGGGTCGAATGCTAATTCTGAGCGCCTTGAGCGAAGCGAAACTGCCGTACATGTGTTGGTTGGCCTTGTGTGAAGCTGATGGCATCACACGACTCCTATCTCGAGCTTTGCTGAACTTCGAGACTTTCAGCGGCCTCTGGAGGGTTCCATGCACGGTCTGAAGAACTGCATAATGGCTCCAGGTCGTACCTCAGCTGTGAGTGCTGCCGATACATACGACTCAGAGCATGAGAAGGTAAAATGCTGAGACAGTACAGAAAGTTCATGATCGCTGATGCCACAACGCCTGGGTATTGATCGATCCTTCTTGACATGATGTCGGGGTCCAGGACATGCAGAGCCAGCCGGCAACGATACCGATGCTTTACTGATGGAAATACGCTGTGATCTCTGACGTTCGTGATCGATGGGGAAAGATAACAAGCCTGTCGTGACAAGTTCTCAGCTCTCACAGGCACCCTGCGCCATTGACTGAATAATGTGGGATGCGTGCGGCTGAATTTCACCACCTGGTCCAATCCCTCACCGTATGGCATTCGGTGTGCAACGCCTCTTGCCAACCACGCTTTGCATGACCTGCAGCATCTTGTGCAATACATCCCGAGGAGTATGATACAGGACAAATGCCTGTGCTTCGACACTTCTCTGATTCAGGTGAGGGCGAGGTGGACAAGGTCAAGGAGTCATGGTCTGGTGCAGCTGGAACAACGACGAGAGACCGTTGAGCTGCTTGGCTCAAAACAACCACCATCCCTCGAGTCGTGACTTCGTACTCCAAGACTTTTTAGTTGTCCCTCTGATCCATTGAAATCCAAGGTGAGACGGATGCCGATGTGTATGCGCCCGTGGCTTTTGGCATTTCTTTGGCGAAGCTCCGACATGCCGACACATCGTCCAGTAGCGAAGTCTACAGACGGGACCAATCAAGATATGCAGAATCAAGGTCTGCCGATCTCGGAGCTCTTCCTCATCAAAAATGCCCCGTGCTTGGAGCTGGCCTTTAGCGGTGCCCGACAATGAAGCTGCGGCATTATACTCAACGATCGAAAATACCTGCAAGATAGATAATTGCAACGGACATTTCCTACAATCTGTACTGATCAAAAGCGTTTAAGTTTTTGTGTATTGCGTTGAATTCACGTTATCTCGTCCATGGGCATCTCCTATATTTACAGTCTATGAAGACTCCACTGTGCACGGCATGCTATGGTATTATCCAAGGCCCAGCAACAACGCCGCGCTTCTCAAATTTTCCTTTTCCAACCTCATGAACAGCTCTGTGTCTGGCTATCTTATGCAATGCTGACCACAATGTGGTCTTGTGTGGAGGGTATGTGAGGGATGGTGGTCGTGAATGGTGGGAAGAGGAGTCTTCGTGGTTCGAGAGACGTTGGTACCCGCTTGCTTGGAATTGTTTACATGCAAGCTGCACCATCGATTCCAATGACCTTTATGACTATTAGCTCCGCGACCTGAAAAATTTCGGGGACCTAGTGCACTCACCTTGCCGTTGACCCATTCACCGTCCTGCGAGGCGAGGAAAGCGACGACACTAGTGTTCTCGTCAGTTTACATGTGTATCCCACAGAGACAGTCATGGCATACCGGGCAATATCAATTGGCTGACCAACACGGTTGTGTGGGGACCAGGTCGCAGCGTAGACATCGACCTCGTCGTTGTTCATCTTGTCACCACCTGGAATGTACTCCTTGCACACAGCGTGGTACATATCAGTCTTGATGCCACCTGGAGCAACGCAGTTGACGGTGATCTTCTTGTCACCAGCGTCAATGGCCATGCATCGCGTGAAGGTCTCGATAGCACCCTTGCTGCCGGAGTAGACTGCGTGCTTTGGAACACCCTTAGCCTGACCAGTGATCGAGCCCATGAGGATAATACGGCCACCAATCTCAAGGTGCTTGTATGCCTCGCGTGCGACGAAGAATTGGCCACGGGTGTTGATGTTGAACACGCGGTCGAACTCCTCTGGTGTGACATCCTTCAAGTGGCCGAAGGAGACGACACCAGAGTTCGAGGAGACGATGTGAAGCTTGCCGAAAGCCTTCTTGGCCTCCTCGAACATCTTGACGGTCTCGTCGACATTGGCAACGTTCGCCTTGATCGCAATGGACTTGCGGCCCATCTTCTTGATCTCAGCAACAACAGCGTCTGCGGCCTCTGAAGAGTTGGCATAGTTGACAATCACGTCTGCGCCACGACGGGCAAGCTCGAGAGCCATCTCCTTGCCAATGCCACGGCCTTCGTTGCACATTAGCGAGAGCACTTTTGGCGCGACTGCAATTGTGAGAACTTACCGGAGCCGGTGACCAGAGCGACCTTGCCCTCAAGGCTCCATGATGGGACTGAAGATGCCATTGTGATGATGAGTCGGAAGTGGGGTGGAGAGGTGAGTTTTGGTGAGGTTAATTTGATCGAGAACAGAGATTTAATGAAGAAGATCAATCGAGGGTACAGATCGTAGAGCGGTCAAGCATATTAATATATTGGTGGGGGAAGCTCACAGCCCCGTACGGAATAGACCTGTCCAGGGGAAATGCACAAGCTCCAAGCACCCCAGCAACGAAAAGTTGTTACACTCGTGGTATCAAAGGCCAAGGCAATGGTACGCCCCAGCGGGCCCAGCCACGAAGTATTAGACACGATTAGGACGAGCCGGGCCCCCATCGGGCGTTTATCAGGTAATTTCGATCAAGCTGCGACCTTGCCCATGAGTCCATGAAGTTGCGTGGGACAAGGCTGCTTGCGCCAGAACAATCGAGTGAGATATCGTGCAAGGGATCGTGCGCCTTAGGTTTTCTGCTAAAGCACGGTACACACCGCCCGCTGCCATCTCCGCATGCCCACAACGAAAGAAATGGAGGTGTGAGATTCCATCTATTTTCGGTCAAGCATCACAACTTGTTCCCGTCGTTTCCGTGTCTCTGTATTCCTGTCGCTGCATGTCTGAGATAAGCTTCAACTAAAGAGCTGCGCCATTCTCTCATTGAGACCGTCAGCAGAACTATGTGAAGGTTGGACTGCATACATTATTTTTAGTGTGGAGGGCCCTGCATCTCGGATTTGAGCTGAGAGTTGCCAAACGCCAACAGCCTCTGCACAGGGCGCCTCGCGCTAGGACCGATATTGAATATGCGAGGATGCCTCATCTGCAGCAGCTCAAACACGTACCTGGTGCCAGGCATGAAAAATGCTCTCAATGATTTTGCCGCTGATAGGGGCCGTAGAGATTAGAGAATACTGCTTGAATTTCATCCCCCCACAATTGTCCGAATGCAAGCCAATGACGACACGACTTCGCAGACTGCCTGTATCTATCATAGACAAATTGCCGTGCATGAGCACTATGTCGCAGTAGGAGTGATCGGGTAAGATCTTCGCCAGCTCTGAGAACACCTGTCGTCCCCTCTGCCGAAGCCGAAGTTGATCACGTCTGGCAGGTACGGGCCATGATAGTCGATTGTCCCGTCTCGGTCTACCTCCTGTAATCCACTCACGAAACATTGACAATGGAGAAATCATAATCTGAAGTTCGAGATGTCAGCACCAGCGGTTTGGCCCTTGTGCCAGGTACTCGACTTCTTTGGTCAATGTTATGCAACGCTTAACCAACGTTCTCTCAGTAGAGGTCGTCGTGGTCTTGTTGTTTCAAGCCAATCGCGGCTCAATCTCTCGAGATCTCGACATAGGAGTTGTTTCAGGTCGTTGGCGGTTCAGATGTATGATGTATCCTGATCTAGTTCGGAGAGCCACACGAGCTGCAGCATCGACCACAGGCACATGACGTTCTGTTTATCAGTAGTGCTCAGTCTATTCAGTGAACACTGTATCGTGTAGTCCACTGAGCAATGCAGTCCCAATGAATGGGTGAATAGACATTGCTGATAGGGTGTCCCTCCTGCGCGTGGCCTGCATACAACTGGTCTATTTGCGATGATCGTTCAGAAGCGAGAAGCCTTTCGATGCTAATCATTGTGATGCTCTGTGATCAACAGCCCTTGTCGAGACGCTTCAAGGTCGGAGTATCGGTATTGCGAATTGCCCGGCCAAATCAAGCTCCTGGTATGAACATGTGAAGTGTTGAGATAGCACCTTGGACGCTGATCCTGTGCTTGATTGTCCTTTCAGCATTTCCATGGTTAAAATTTAGTGACCGATTTGGAGTATAGCCAAATGCAATGGAGTCACCCACGTCTCGCGCAGGGCTATCTGATCGTGGGAGGAGTGAACCTGCATAAATTTGCTGCAGAAACTGGTTCCACTGCTGGTGATGTCAAAGAATGCTCTGTAGAGCGAGCCAGGCAGTTCAAATATAGGATTTTTATTTCATCACCCAGCCTGTTCGGCTCCGAACACCATCCCACTTCACCGAAATCGATCCAATTATAGTTGCCAAGAACGATATGTTCTACGGGCAGCCGCGTGGCAAGGTTTGGCACCGATTACAAGCTTTGATTGACTGCCGACCGACCCTATGCAGGCAAGCGACGGCGCGATCCTCGCACACCGGCACCTAACCATCGCAAGTTGCATATATGCGCGGGGAAAGAGTGACGGAGCAACGGTGAATGGTGGTGCCGACAATGACCCAAGAGGTTTTGCGTAGGAGCTAAAAGCAAAGGTTTGCACCAAAGTTCCATTGACCTGATTGTTCTATCCTTTCCCAATGGACTTTCTTGAAGCATAATGCGATGCTCTCTATTTTATTGTCCATCAGCTTGCCAAACCTTCGCGAAGCATTCCAAACACCATACATTGACGCGAGTCGTTATTCATGACCGAATGGCATATATTCGGGGATATACAAACAAAGGAGATTCGTTGGTTGCCCAATCATGTTGGCATGATAGGGAGGGGTCACACCCTCCTTGCCATGCAAACACATATCCGGTGACCTAATGACGCCTTCATCTGCAGAACATATCATCACTCAGTGATGTTGAAGTGGACATATCCGCCCTTCCCGCCTGCGATGAAAGGATCAGAACGTTATTACATTATAAGGTGTATCTCAGGTCGTCGGCCGTTGAGAGCAACCTGAGCCAGGGGCGAGATGAGGCCAAGATGATCGAACGAGATTCCGCAAGCCCTGAAGAAGGAAGACGACGCCGAAGATAGAGCAATGCGCGGGCTCGAGCTCATCCGCCACGAGACAGTCGGTCCAGCTTGTTGCGAATGCCGTCGGAGAAGCGGTTCGCGACGCCTTCATCGAGTACTTCGATGCTATGTGCAAGAATGTTGAACGGATTGTCGAGAGATAGCTGAGACCCATCTTGTCTGGTAAGCATTGGCACGCCCTCTCGCTTCTGAAGATACCGGACAACGAGGATATGGTCTGGTGGCAATGCATCTGCGGCAAAAGAAGGCCCAGGGATAGGGAAGAGTCCGGTCGCGGGGGAAATAGACTCTGTGTGAGTCAAGCTGTCCGTCCAAAGTACCAACGCTGCTCGGTAGATGGCACCAGCCCACCAAGGAGGTCGAATGTTGGCCGGCATCGCCCGGACAAGTCGAAGCACTTGACCTGAATGGAACACCGCCTCTTCGACGTCCGAGATGCAACGCTTGTGCATCCACATTAGTTGTTGGTAGGTGCCGTCGACACCCTCCTTTCGCGCTAATCGCTCAATCTCTGGGAAAGTAGTGACGGCGTTCAAGCTGATGAGGTGGTACATGACGAGGGCGCCTTGGATCATTGGGCACAATGGGTTCGTTCGCAGGTACCGCGTGCAGAGATCGAACCAGCGCTTCAACAAGGATTGGACTTCTTCCAGCCTGCAGCGCGTAGATGCCGCACTGACCGTCTTCGTCCTCTGCCGCGTGCCGAGCGTATCTGAGAACACGCTCAAGAGCTGGCTCAATTGACAGACCAAGGTCTGCAAGGGATGGAGAAGGAGGCGAAGGTGCATGGCAGTGAGTTCGATTCCATTGCTCACGATCTCATCGTCAAGGAAATGCCTGAATATATCACGCAGTGAAGGAGGACGAGCGCCGCAGCCAAGCGATGACACGCCACTGCTTAGCTGATGTACTTGCTCAAACATATTCGACCACTCATGAGCACTCGATGCGTTCCATAATCTGCCAGTGTCTGGCATAGGCGCACTAAATTCTGTCACGCTGAACAGAGGAGCTGTGTCTCGGAAGAGCGACAAATCTTGGTCGACCATGATCCAGGAGTATATGAGCCTGCGATGAATGAGCACAACAGAGTCACGAGAGACATGTGAACAAAACGGTACGTACCTGCTGTTGTTTTCGTGTAGTAACCAATCATCCCAGAGTTCTTCGGCTGCTCCACAAGTGGTTGGTGGGGTCATAGTACGGGTGGGGTCCATGATTCCTGAATGCCTTAGCATTGCGAAGTACATCCCGCGTTGGCCCCTGTCACACGTCAGCTATCTCTGTATGCTCTAGCAACAAAGACAAAGACCCACATTGCGATATCCATCTGCCATTTATCCCCGCTCCAGGCCGCAGACGTCAAGAACAACAGGGCAGACTGCAAGACTGTGGTGTTGGAGGCCATGCCAATGTTCTTCTCGATAAGATCGAAGAGCGATATTCTGCAGGCCTCCGTCAAACCACCTGTCAACCATCGGGCCTCAAGGGTCGGCAAGTTTGCAGCTCCGTGGGCGACCATGAGCAGTGTGAGGAGACTGGCTGCCTTGTCGTTGACACTAGCATCTAGAAGTTTCGCGTTCACGTCCAATATGCCGCGAGGAGTCAACGGGAAGAAGCGATCGAAGCTGTCCGCATAAGAACGCAGGAAGACTTTGAGGACATTGGAAGGCGGAAGTAGCACAAAAGCAGAATCCATTGAACATGGGGTCGCCCCTCCAGGTGGTGTGCCCAATGCACCGTCTTTATGGATCTCCAGGGCTTTGTGGAGGAAGGTCTGTGTGATGGCGAGAAGTTTGTCTCGAGCTCCCTCTTTGGGCGCGACAACTGTGGTATTATGCTGGGCATCAACAGACTCCTCGAACGCAGGACGCCACGAGCTCCACATCTCAGGATTCTTCAATGTTCGCTCGAGTTTCTCAAGGTGCAAGCGAGCTGTCCGAGGACATTGCCCAGGTGGAAGCGTAGGCGAGGACCTGAAGCAGTTCCAGCCCGCTTGTGCCGCGACTACAGCTGGAATATCGCCACCAGACTCACCCACGCTGATGGAATGGTGCCGTGTTGGATGGTAGATGGAGCCGGAATTTCCGAGCTCAAGCTCTGACATGGTGCCTTCTAGCCTCGGAGGCGTTGCCATGGGGGTCGTCACTTGTGGAAGTGTTTGTGCAAACTCGGGCATCATGGCAAGCATGGTTGCATCATTTGGTTCAACCAGCCCATCCATGCTCAAGCCGATTCCCGCGTTCATCCCAGAGCCCATGAGCAAGTCGGATCTTGCCAAAGCATCAAACTGATGTGGGGCGCCAAACTGTGACATCTGTGCCCACTCCATCATGTATCTTGGACTTGCAGCGGTCTCTGACCCATCGCTCCCTGAAGGAGGCGCGAACTGCTCGAAGCCTGACATGGGCGTCGTTGTCATGAACCCACTGCCGATTGTACCGGGTGTCGGAAGCGGCGAGAGCATTGGAGGCATCGACGAGGGCGGAGGCACGGCACGAGGGCTTGCGTCGAAAAAGCTGGGCGCGACACTCTGCTTTGCATCAGGGCTCGTGAGGTGACTTGCTGATTGCTTAGGACTTTGCGACATGCTCGGGGTCGACTGCTCGGTAGCGGACACGAGCTGGGGAGACGGCGGAACAGGCTTTGTCTGCGGCATAGGCATCGGCGGACGGACTTCTGGAGTAATAATAGTCGTGGTACCATCTGGATTAGTCTGAATTCGTTGAGCATTTTTGGATTGCCTTCGAGTTGGCCGAAGCGTGCATTTCAGGTTTCTGGCTGCGCATCGCGAGCACGGAAACTTCTTATCGCACTTTGTCTTCGTCTTCGCGCAATTGCTGCATGCTATAGGCGTTCGCCCTGCTGACTTTGGCAGTAACGTCTGGGGCGGGACGCCCTCCTGATTGTTCTGATCTCTTCCATGAACAGTATAGTGTCTTTGGAGTAAATCGCTGCGTGATGTCAGCCAGAACTTTGTCTTGCGAAATGTACACTCACCGACGTGCAAATGACATGTGGCAAGTGCCACATTTGAAAGGTTTAACATTCGTATGTGTTAATATATGTCGTTCTATGGTATGGGTTGTTAGCATTCAAGGCTGAGCGAGTCATACCACATGATTTACCTAAATGCTCGTCCCTTGTGAACGACTGTCCACAATATCTTCAACATATCAGCGGCCATAGTGTTTACCGTCCGAACAGCAACTCACGTGCAGAATACCATTCTGGCGGCTGATGGTACGATTTTAGAACACAGGTGTATTCTCAAAGCTCGTGGTGGATCAATCTGGTTATGAAAGATCTAAGATAGAGGATTTGGGCTGGCGCAGTGAGCTTCGTAGGCCTTCAAGGCTGAGTGCCAGCTATTGAATGAGCTGCATATACGCGTGCCAAGTTGGAGAGACCAAGGCGAATGGACAACGAGAAACAATATGTTGGATGTTCTGCGTGATAGCTTGAAAGACCTGGACGTGTTGTTGAAGATTCCAAAAGCTAGGCTGAAGATATGATTCAAAGCGTGACGCGAATAGGGAATCAATATCCTAATGTTTTAGCTATCGGCACCACAAGCAATCATGTCGAAATGTAATAAGCCAAAAAGTTCTCTCGCCTCCCGCATGTAACGAAGCACGGGCACATGCTAGACGTGGTGGGCTTGCTAGAATAATGGGGTGCACATTGGTCAAAGTTACCGACGTTGACAAGTGTGCTCCACGCCTGGCAAGATTGGCGTCGAGGCAAAAGACATGAAGCGCTTAATTTGGAAAAGTCAGCGATCTACCTTTGCACGGCGAGACGATCCCGGTCCCCTGGTTCAACGCCAGCCCAAAGTCAACCCCTTGGCCCATGTTCCCGTTGTACAGCCTGTTACAAAAGTCAATGCTGCACTAGATGACTTTGAAGGTGCATTGACTTTCGGCCGTGGTGAGCGTCACTGATTTGACTCCAAGCTCATAACGACCCCGTCTCAGTAGACTCTTTCGTTGTTTGATGTGGAAGACATGTCCTTCCCGCGGTTGCACGACTCAATCGTTTACGCGTTATCAACCGCATACTGAGGTTGTGCCCCGACGCTGGACTAATTGCAGCAATGGCTTTCTCATCGACCAGTAAGCACAGCTAATGTCAGCCGATGTACTCTTGGGGTACTCGGAAGTTCGTACTCTCCATATGCAGGGATACTTGATGACTCAGATCTTATGAGCGACGATGATTTCCAGGTAATGTATCATATCAAGCACTAGCGCGGTACTTCATACGGAACAAAAGAATGCCGCTCTTCCTCGTGAGCCTCAACTTGGTCATGTCGTCCCTTTCAGCGTCTTCTTTTAAGCCCATTTGTGTCAATAAGACTACAACATCACACGACTACTGCATTGGTGATACCAGGACTGTTAGATCTCCCCAGAATGCATGTGCTCTCCTGGCTCACCAAACATGCCGAATGGTAAGCACTAATATGTGATCTAACTTCTCGTTGATTTCCATTTCATGGCCCCGTTGCCCAGTCCTTTCAACCACAGGGAAGTATCAGCTGCAGACCAAGCAGGCATTCTTCGATCGTTGCTCGACTTCGTGCGGACGACGGCAAGGCTGAAAGACTGCCATGATCCTCACGGACGCCGTGGGAAGACATGACAAAGGCTGCATATTGCAGAGTTGATCTTTGCATACCGGTTCCTAGACGCTACCGTCGCCTTTGAAACTCATCTGCTTAAAGCTCGAAGTCAAGCGGCATCGATTGATGGAACCCCAAGAGACTCACATTCTTCACTTTGGCCGACGTTTCTTACTCACAGAGGAGAAGAGGCCTCCAAGTGGTATCCTCCTGCGAGCGCGAGATGAGCTAAGGTCGGAGGGCGGATACAGGGCAGACTTGTTGAGCGTTGTTGCGTTCCTGGCTTGATGCACGACATGCCATTGTCTATTGTTTGACCAAGGTTATGAGGTACCTCCAACGTACGACTCTACATTGGTGTATTCGTTGTCTTGCTCACATGCCTGCGGCCAGATCGTATCGACAGAGTGCGAATGATTTACCTTCTCAGGCGACACTACTCAGTTACGCTATCACTAGATCATCAAGGGCATATACGTGAATATGGCGGCATTTGGGTCACCTTGCCTGGACGTTGCGCAAAGCACAAGTCTGAGAGAATCTGCGCACAGCGATACTATTCGTCTTATGACCACGAGGCCGTACCTGTGATGAGCTTGAATGTGATTCCTTTTCACGCTCTCCAAGACATCAATGAAGTCTAGGATAGACATGGTATTGCAGTGTTTTGAATTGACATTCAGCACGAGGCGCACGTATAGATCTGCAATCAGATCCCGGATCTAGCCTTACAGGGTTGACCCGTCGGGCACGATCCATATCCCTGTACGCATTGCAGCTCTACCGTTTGGAACATCCTCAGCAAATGCTAATCATAAAGTCTGAGTTGTCACATCCCTATCGCTCTGCGAGAGATTGACTTCAGCTGAGCCAACTTTGAGCTACGACAGATCGGCATTTCAACAAGCAACCCAATTTTCTTCACAACCTCGCTTCGGAGACATGAGCAATCTGCCGCAATTTGAGTTCTGTGAAGTGTCTGCACTGGCTATTGATTGTCGTGTTCGTCATTATGCATGTCCTTGAGGCTATCGGATACTGCAGAGAGTCATGCCTGGGGTGTCTCGGCAATCTCATGCATGCCATTCCGGTACTCAAGTCGATGACATGACGAGCCTCGGAGCGGGCATATGTAGGTTCACTCGGGCCAGGAGCGAGGTTGTTTGAGTTCTACCCAGTCTCACATTTGGGATTGACTGACTCCATGCAGAGTATCTATAGTAGATACAACAAAGCACGTGCAACCCTAATCAGTGCAGGCAACAATGAGCAGCTAGGCACGATGAAATCGAGGTGGCTGTGCCCATTCGAGGCCAACAAGAGTCCAGAGTATCGGTGCTGCTCGTTCGTGCCGGACTATCTGAGATTCGACAATGGATATACTCTAAAACAGCAGGATGACGTGCCCGTTGCTATCGAAAACATTCTTCAAATACCATACAGTGTATCAAGACACGAGCTGTACTTCATTTCGTATGATACCTTGCTCGAGTCAATCATAAGTGCAACCAGCATAGTCTCAGCAGTGCTTGGTCGAAGTCAATACATCACGACATTCTCGCCGGAGTACAGATCACAGAAGTCAGCTCGGAGAATTCTTCAACCACAGCTAGTATCGTAGCACAAAGCACGAGAGTCTGCGGTTGTGCAACAATCTGAAAACATGTTTCGGTCCAGTCACCCAGTGGCTTGGAATGGAATTGAGCCCAGCTGATGGGAACTCATTGTTGTACTTGCGAACGTGCAAGCGAGCCTCGTGCTGCATGAACCAGCGGTCAAGACTCATTTCTCTACAGTTGCACGAAATCTGTTTCGACATCGATTCGAAGTGGTTGAAGTCAATGCTAGTGGGTCGAGGATGACAATACTACATGGCCAATGCTTTACGATGCGAGTGGCAATTAGCTGCGGGCTGCTATCCTCATTGATTGTGAGGCAGCCGAGATATGTTGGTCATAGACCTTGAAAACCTTGAAAGTGGTACATGGCTGAGGTCAGAAAGTATGGACGCTAATTCCTGCCAACTAGGTCGGATGTTTCCAGCGACTGCTAGCATGAAACCCGCCTGAACCAATTCGTGATGAGATTGAAGACCTGTTGTGCTACACGAACATCTTGAAGATAGCCTAGTTGCAGAGAATCGTGTGTGTAGCTATCGCGTGCATCCAGCATCTGAAGATCCTAAGGTATGCGGGTCATCAGTGATCACCACGGTTTCCAACTATGCGATTGCTGGCATCGGAATCTGCTCCGACATCAAGCAGCGTCATCAATCCAGATGGATTCCAGGATCGTTATTGAGGCGCGGCTAGGTGACTACTGGATAGGATCCGGATCCATGCACAATGACATGTCGTCAGATGCAGCAGTTCATATAGCCTTTGCTCGATGACCATGTCTCTGCCGGTCCTAAAGATGCTCGTGTGGCTATCAAGGTAGTTGTAGACATGCACCTCCTAGTTGCATTCCTGCTGACAGTAGTAACAAAAGCGCGTGACCCTGGCATTGCACTACCAAGCGAGCATGACGTTCTTTGCATGGCGGGAGACGATGCCAACAAGACGGATGGCAAAGACGATGAGGGCAAGGAGGGTGATCCGACGACCAGAAAGACAAGCATTGAGGCGCTAAGCCTCTCCCGCAGTCCTTGTGGAGCTTCCTAGTTAGCTTGCTCCACATCGTCTATTTATGGTGCATAATCAAAATGCACAACCTTGAGCCGCGGACACACCGGAACATCAGGTCATTTTCGAGATGGCAGTAGGCCATGAATCATCGTTCCGGGAGCATGAGCATGAACCTTCGCTTCAGCAGCATGGGCATCATCAGTCCCATCGCCGCGTACTGGAAGGGAAAATTGTGGCCGGCTTGAACACCATGAGTCTTTTGTATCGTTGATTGCTAGTTCTCCTGGCACTGTCCTGTTTATGCCCTGAGTCTGAGCACAAAGAGTATCTGATACAAGATATAAAGTTGACGCAAACCAGAACACGCGTTGTTTACTGGGGAATAACGGCCAGATATTGTGCAAGCACGATATCAAGCTCCTGTCGATTCAAACCATGATTAACGGCAGTCATGCGGCAACGAGGTCACTACTGACTAGCTAGTTTGGACCATATACACATAGAATCTGTGCGAAGAATTGAGGTCGCTGGTCTGCATTGCGCCTGTCAATCTCTGTTACTAAGATGCACCTTGAACAAGTGTTAATGTTCTCTCTGCACGCACACGGAAAGACGTTTCGAGGCTTGTGTCTTCTGCCGATATGCTGTAGGATTCATATGCGGGTTGACTGAACACACTGAGAACATCTTATCGTCCTCCAATGATCTGTCGTCGTTTCCATAGCTGGTACTATGCCGACGTGGCAGAAGGCATAATTATCTGGACCGATTCGCGTGAAGTCATGCTTTCGACTTCGATGCCTTGGGCCCAAGATTTTCCCATGCCTCATGAGCCGGATGGCACGTACTCCGATGCTCTTCCGCTTCCGGCTCTGGTGATTAGGGCACAGAGTGCCGTCTTTTGGAGATGTGGTTTCTGTAAGGCACGCAGTTCCCAGCTACATGTCTGCAGACCAGAATCCATCCATCGGAAATTCCAATGGAAAAGCAATTGCAAGGGAAGAGTCCAGAGTCCGAACACTACTCAACACGGGACATGTTGCTCTTGAGGTGTTTATCGGGTCCCGTAGCATCTGGAGATCAGATCGCTTCATCATGATGGAGGTACCTGCATAAAGGTCTCGGCATGGGCTTTCTCCCAGGTCGTGCCTTCCACGCAAATCCCAAATTGACACCAACCTATGCGCTGCAACTTTCTCAGCTCCTTGGACCTCCTCTTCAGCTCTGTCTCGGCGTTCAGCTATTTCATGCACGCGAACCACATGATGCCAACGACTTTGTTCAGCTCGAAACTCAAAACAGGTTGGCAGCTCACTAAGCGGAGCTGCAAGTCCTCGTGCGGAGTAAAACCATGCGCTCATCATCAACGTTCTATTGGCGCTGAACGTCTCCAAGAAAGAGCTTGGAATCTAGATCGAGGGCACAATGCTCTTGCAGCCAGCAGCTGCTTACCTCGATCTCAGGTCCTTCAACTCGCAGTGGCTCCGACGACATAGAGGTATCAGTGGGACGTTGGTCATGGCCCTTCAACCAGGAAGTCCTGCAGACATAACCAGATCGAGCTTTTGCCTGGCAAACATACTCTTGACAACAAGACACACGAGTCTTTATTCTGTCGTGGCAAGATCTGTGAGACAAAAGTCTCGACCTTCACCGTTGTAAGTTTTAAGGCCTCCCACGATCCCCGCAGCCATGCTGACACTCACCGACCTCGTGGAAGCTTCAGGGCTGGGCAAATGTAAGGCCACCAACGAGCGATACCCAGTGCGTCCAATATTCAGGCTGAATAAGCTTCACAACGTGAAGAAACACCACAATCTGATAAGGAGTCGAGCGGTGACATTTGTGAAGTCTGGAACTGCAAAGACAAGCATGAAGAAATGCTTTGTTCGGTGTGATCGCCAGCATACCTCAGGGATGCAGCGTATCAAGATTTCTCTAGCAGCGGCCGCTAGCATCGAGCCAGTTGGAGTTCCGATCCGTTGAAGTTTTCACGCAATCTCCTTCCATGCGCGCGAGATGTTCTCGAGATCAGTATCGCAGTCGGCTTGCACGTTCGGCAAAGAGTCCACGGAAGAGTTGCCACCCGGCGGAATGAAAAGGAGATACCATCGCATATGGGAGATTAATAATTGAGTCTTATCGGATACTATGCAAAGAATATGAGGCAGGAGATACAGGATAATATCGATGCTCAAGTTGCAGAAAATGGTACGAACGCCATCGCGCTAGACCGAACGCCTCCTCAGCCCCACGGTCCATTCTATAAAAAATCACATTGTTGATTGGCTGTGGAGGGATGACTGACAGGAACAAGCCTAGCGGGTTCTGATACTACGTCCACACGTTCTGGCACGTACACAGTCGTTCTTCCAGCTTGAACGTGGTCCCACATTACCAGTAGCCAAAGCGAGAGGGAGCAGTCTCCTTTTCGACGCAGCTGTATGCTCCATATCTGCAAGAGAATTCTTCTGATGGGTGGGCCAGATGCATCACCGTATCCTCGATCTCACATCGCAATCAAATTTCACCTCGTAAAGCCAAACTTCCAAATCCAACCCCTGTTACAGCCACCACAAGGCCAGATATCTCGGGGTCCCACCAAGACTGTCTAAAATGCCCCTGCCGTCAGCACGAGGATGGGGTTTTCGTCGCCTGTCACACAGGTGATAATTTGCTGCAGTGACAGCTACATGAGACAAACTTTGGTCGAGCGTAGAGAGTGCTTCCCGGGAGACCCAAAAAGTCCTTTGGAATCTTATCGCCGCAAGTGTGAATGTCATTGCAATGCCGATTACACTTGTCACTTGGAGATGCAAGTCCACATATGGCTAGATCTGCGCTGACATAACTGGAACGCTTGAAGCATAGCCCGTGGGCTACACCCGTAGGAGGGGAGCCGAATTAAATATGGTAGATCTTGAACGCACGGACTCTGGTACTACTCCGTCAAACCCAAAACTCCTTATAACGACTCGAGCTCCTTTCGACCCATCGTGTACCGCCGCTGCTGCGGTAAGAAACGATTCCTATCTTTGGGTCATGGACCTGATACCCCGGCGCGTACCCACTCGGCAGCTTGCCTACCGCTTTGTCTCTATGCCAGGAGTAACAAATTCACGACAGTAAAGTGCATTGCTTCTCAAACCGCTGTCCGTGCCCATGCTTGTTCGGCTGGACTAGTCTCATCTCGTAGATCATGGTCTTAGTGAAGGCTGAGAGGCGGAGACATCCCTATTTAGCTCGCCCTGTTGCTTGTGTTTCTTCTTAAACGTCCTGCTCGCCGTTCGGTGCCCTTGCTTCATAGACTTTGTACTTTTCTCGTGATACTCTATTTTTCCCTGGGCATCGCTGTTCGAATCCTTCCCTACGTTCATCGCATGTCGACGTAATTGCGAGCCGCCCATACTTTTCTCTGCGCCGAAGCCGATCCCATAAGCACACCTCTCGGCGCATCTCATCATCTCACTCCCTATCGCCAAACTTGAGAACCACTTCGATCGAACGAGATTCACTGTCGAAGTCAAGTTTGCGACAGACGAGACCCGCCAATCCTTCAATTCAACATTCTGTCTCTCCGAGTTCTGTACTAATTGTAATTCAACCACTTGCAAGCCTCCATCATGAATACCTTTGTACTCGGAGACCAGACGGCCTCTCAGATTGCCTTCCTGCGCAATCTGGTAACGCGAAAAGACAACACACTTCTGAGCTCTTTCCTCGAACGTTCAGCAATCGCGTTGAGAGAAGAAGTCCGAAAGCTGTCCAAGAGCCAGCGTGATGTGATCCCGAACTTTCTCACCCTGAACCATCTCACAGAGGCATATGCTGAGAAGGGCGTGAAAGTTCCCCAGATCGAGAGCGCTCTCCTGACAGTAGCGCAGCTGGCACATTTCATTGGGTATGCTTGCGGCCGCATTGCTGGCGAGATCATCAGGGGCTAACTAGTTTCAGGTACTACAGCGAGAACCCCTCAGAGCTACCCAACGCGTCAAATGTGCGACTAGTCGGTCTTTGCACAGGTCTGGTGGCCGCAGCTGCAATCGCCTGCGCAAAGTCCCTGTCCGATCTGCTGCCCATCGCCGTCGAGGCTGTTCGCATCTCCTTCAGAATAGGCAACACAACCGCCAATGCCAAAATCGCCCTTGAGCCAGTTGCCAATGGTCAGGAGCCATGGTCGACCATCGTCACAAACACAAATGAGGAGACGGCGAATGCCATCTTGGCCGATTTCCATGCCGCCAATGGAATTCAGCCAACCAGCCAGGCATATGTCAGCGCTGTGAGCGTGATGGCCTTGACGATTTCTGGTCCTCCATCCATCACAAAGCGTCTTTTTGAGCAGACGGACTTCGTCAAGAACCACAAGGTGCCGATCCCAGTCTACGCTCCATACCACGCATCGCATTTGTATACGGAGGCCGAGCGTGAGAGGATCTTCGACAATGATACCATCAAGAACTTGCGTTTCTTCCGGCCCGCCGCACTTGTGCACTCGGCAGCTACTGGGAAGTGCATTTCCGCAAGCAGCGCAGCTGAGCTTTTCAACCTGGTCGCGGAAGAAATCCTTGAATTCCCCGTACGATGGGACTATCTTCTCGAGGAGACCGTCTCGCAGATCACCGCTACAAACGCTTCTGAGGCATTTGTTGCTTCCTTCGGTATCACCAATGTGACGAATAGCCTGGTGTCTGCACTCAAGGCTGGTGGACAATCCAACGTGATTGTCAAGGACCACACCTCCTGGGGCACACCTTCCGAGACATTCGGCCGCACACAAAATGACAAGATCGCTATCGTTGGTATGGCTGGTCGATTCCCAGGCGCTGCAAGCCACGAGGCGCTTTGGGACCTGCTCATTAAGGGTCTCGACGTCCACCGTAAAATTCCGTCCGATCGTTTTGACGCAGACGCACATTGCGATCCATCCGGCAAGGGAAAGAACAAGTCGCATACTCCTTTCGGCTGCTTCATTGATGAGCCTGGTCTCTTTGACCCGCGCTTCTTCAACATGTCCCCTCGCGAGGCTGCACAGACTGATCCTATGGGTCGTCTCGCTCTCGTGACTGCGTACGAAGCGCTTGAAATGAGTGGTTACGTGCCAAACCGCACACCATCCACCAAGCTGGAGAGGATTGGCACTTTCTATGGTCAAACATCCGATGACTGGCGTGAGATCAATGCCGCTGAGAACGTAGACACCTACTTCATCACTGGTGGTGTGCGTGCTTTCGCTCCAGGTCGCATCAACTACTACTTCAAGTTCAGCGGCCCGTCGTTCTCCGTCGATACAGCCTGCTCCTCGTCCATGGCTGCTATTCAGCTTGCTTGCACGTCCCTCTGGGCTGGAGACTGCGACACTGCAGTAGCTGGTGGCCTCAATGTGTTGACCAACCCCGACATTTTCTCGGGTCTCTCCAAGGGTCAGTTCTTGAGCAAGACCGGATCCTGCAAGACCTATGACAACGATGCGGATGGTTACTGCCGTGGTGATGGCTGCGCCTCCATCATCATCAAGCGCTACGAGGACGCGATTGCTGACAAGGACAACATTCTCGGTTGCATTCTTGGCATTGCTACGAACCATTCCGCTGAAGCTGTTTCCATCACCCATCCACACGCTGGTGCCCAGGAGTTCCTGTTCAAGCGCGTCTGCCACACTGCGGGTGTTGATCCTCACGATGTTGCCTACGTCGAGATGCACGGCACTGGTACCCAGGCCGGTGACGGCATTGAGATGACATCTGTGACCAACGCTTTTGCTCCACGTGATCGCCAGCGTCGTCCAGATCAGCCACTGTATCTCGGCGCCATCAAGGCCAATATTGGTCACGGCGAGGCCTCCTCTGGTATCAATGCCCTCTGCAAGGTTCTCCAGATGTGGGAGCACAACATGATCCCAGCAAATGTTGGTATCAAGGGTGTCATCAACAAGACCTTCCCCAAGGATCTTTCCCAGCGCATGGTCAACATCCCGACTGTGAATACTCCTCTTCCAGCTCGCAAGGGTGAGGAGTGCCGCAAGATCTTCCTCAACAACTTCTCTGCTGCTGGTGGCAACACATCCACAATTCTTGAGGAGGGTCCTCTTCGCAAAGCTCCGACTGTGGTTGATCCACGTGGCACTCAGGTCATCACTGTCACTGCCCGTTCCATTGCGTCCCTCAAGCGCAACATCCAGCGTCTTGGGGAGTGGCTTGGCAAGAACTCCGAGACAACATTGACTTCTCTCGCCTACACTACCACTGCTCGCCGCATCCAACACAACTACCGTGTGGCATTCACTGTGTCAGACATCGGCAAGGTTCGTGATAGCCTTCAAGCTCAAATCAAGGACAGCTATAGCCCAATCGCCATGGTGCCCACCAAGGTTGCATTCTGCTTCACTGGTCAGGGCTCCCAATATACTGGTCTTGCCCAGGCTCTCTACAAGGACCTTGTCACCTTCCGCGAGGACATTGATCAGCTCGACAACGTTGCCCGTCTTCAGGGTTTCCCATCCTTCATTCCTCTCTTGGATGGTACGGATGTTGCCACGCTCTCGCCAGTCGTGGTTCAGCTCGGCATGGCTTGTATTCAAGTTGCTCTTTCTCGCATGTGGGCCACCTGGGGTATCAAGCCAACTGCTGTCATTGGCCACTCGCTTGGCGAGTACGCTGCTTTGCACGTTGCGGGCGTTGTGTCCGCCAGCGACATGATTCTGCTTGTCGGCCGCCGTGCTCAGCTCCTTGAGCGCGACTGCACCAAGTACACTCACGGAATGCTTGCTGTCAAGTCGAACGTGGAGACCATGGAGCAGCTACTTGGTGACAAGATGACTGAGGTCGCATGCATCAATGGTCCTGAGGAGACTGTCCTTTGCGGTACGACCGAGATCATTGCTGGTATCAGTGAGATTGTTGCAGCCAAGGGCTTCAAGAACACGAAGCTGAATGTTCCATTCGCCTTCCACTCTGCTCAGGTCGACCCAATCCTCGAGGCTTTCAAGGAGGCAGCAGCTGCCGTCACCTTCAACAAGCCACAGGTCCCAGTGCTCTCTCCGCTCTCTGGCGAGGTCATTCGCGAGGCTGGTGTGATTGGCCCAGACTACTTGGCTCGTCACGCTCGCGAGACTGTCAACTTCTGGTCCGCTCTTGCTCAGGGCCAGGAGGAGAAGGTCTTCGACGAAAAGACTGCCTGGATCGAGGTTGGTGCTCACCCAGTGTGCTCTGGCATGGTTCGCGCATCGTTGGGAGGCTCTCCAGTCACTGCTCCATCGCTTCGCCGCAATGAAGACCCATGGAAGACACTGTCGGCATCCATTGTCTCGCTGTACCTTGCTGGCGTCAGCATTGACTTCAACGAGTTCCACGCCGAATTCAATGATGCTCAGGAGCTCCTCAGACTCCCGACGATGAGCTTCGATGACAAGAAGTACTGGCTTGACTACCACAACAACTGGACTCTCACCAAAGGCGAGGCTCAAGTTGCTGCTCCTGTTGAGGTAGCCAAACCGGTTGCTGAGATCAAGAGCAAGCTTCACACCACTTCTTGCCAGAAGGTCATCAAGGAAGAGCTTCACGCGAACTCTGGCACCATCGTCATTCAGTCCGATATCACAGAGCCAAAGCTGTATGCTGCTGTCACCGGCCACCAAGTCAACGAGGCACCGCTTTGCCCATCCTCCTTGTACGCCGACATGGCCATGACTGCTGCGGACTACCTGTACAAGGAGCTCCGTCCAGGTGCGGGTGCGGTTGGCTATAACGTCTGCGAGATGGAGGTGCATAAGCCATTTGTTGCCATCATGCCACCACCTCCTGAAGGACAGCATCTCCAGCTTGAGGCGACTGCTGACCTTGAAGAGGGTTGCGTATACATGACCTGGCGAAACGTCAAGGCCGATGGCTCAATCATCACCGAGCTCGGCACTGGCAAGGTCAAGTACGAGGACACCGAAGTCTGGCACACCGAGTGGAATCGCATTGGTTACATGGTGCAGAGCCAGGTCGATTTGCTTCACCACAAGCTGCAGACTGGTGCTGCCCACAAGGTCCTCCGTGGCATGGCTTACAAGCTCTTCAAGGCACTTGTCAACTATTCGGAGCCATACAGGGGCATGCGCGAAGTCATTCTCGATGGCAAGCAGACCGAAGCCACTGCCAAGGTGCAGTTCGCAACGACCGAGAAGGATGGCGAATACTACTGCGCACCACAGTGGATCGATTCGCTGGCTCACATCTCTGGTTTCATCGTCAATGCCTCCGATGTCGTTGACTCTTCCGAGTCCGTCTACATCTCCCATGGCTGGGGCGAAATCCGCTTCGCTCGCCCGATGAGTGCTGACAAGGAGTACCGCTCGTACGTCCGCATGCAGCCGCTGGCCAATAACCCATCTGTGTCCGCTGGTGATGTCTACATCTTCGAGGGCTCCGAGATCATTGGCATGGTGACTCAGCTGAAGTTCCAGAACGTCCCTCGTCGTGCACTGAACGTCATGGTTCCACCAGCAAAGAAGGGCGCGCCAGCCAAGGCTGCCGTCGCTGCCCCTGCTGCTGCTCCAGTTGCCCGCGCTGCTGCTCCTGCCATCAAGACGAAGTCTGTTCCTGTCACCGCCGCGAAGGTCGCGAAGGCCGCTCCAGTCAAGGCTGAGAAGCCAAAGAAGGCACCAAAAGCGCCCAAGGCGCCCAAGGCTGCCGCTGGAGGCATGGTCAACAAGGTGATGAACATCATTGCCAAGGAGACCGAGGTCGACATGTCTGAGCTTGTTGACGACGCCGCTTTCGAGAACTTGGGTGTCGACTCGCTTCTCTCCCTCACCATCTCAGCCACATTCCGTGAGGACCTTGACCTCGACATCCCATCTTCCCTCTTCACAGACTATCCAACTGTCGGTGAGATGAAGAAGTACTTCTCTGGACTTGATGGTGGTGCCGTCGCAGCTGATGAGGATGACTCTGACGTCGACTCTGAGGCAGAGACTCCATCCGAGGACGAGGTCTCCACCCCAATCAGCTCCGCTCCAAGCAGTGCCCCGTCTGTGACAGGTGACAAGAAGGCTGCTGCACCAGCTGCTGCCTCTGGCTCTGGTCCATCACTCGCTCGCAAGATCGTGGCCGAGGAGATGGGCGTCGACATCTCTGAAGTCACTGACGATGCCGACTTGTCTGAGATGGGCATGGACTCGCTCATGAGCTTGACCATTCTTGGTGCTCTTCGTGAAGCCACCAACATTGATCTCCCTTCTACCTTCCTCGTCACGAACGGCTGCATGAAGGACATTGAAGATGCTCTCGGCATCCGCCCAAAGGCCGCCGCACCAGCTGCCGCAGCCGCCCCCAAGCCAGCTAAGCCATCCAAGCCGGCGGGAAAAGTGCAACCAGCTACCTCTGAGAAGCCCGCCGGGTATGCTGGTGCATTCAAATTGGCGGACAAGCTCCCAGAAATCCCAACTGACGCTGAAGTCGCTGTCAAGCTTGCCAACATCAAGCGTGACATCAGGGGTCTTCCAGCGGCCAATTCAGTGCTCCTCCAGGGCAATGCGAAGATTGCCACCAAGAAGCTCTTCCTGCTCCCTGATGGATCCGGATCCGCCACATCCTATGTCTCCATCCCCAACATCTCTCCCGACATGGCTGTCTATGGCCTCAACTGCCCGTTCATGAAGAAGCCAGAGGGTTTCACATGCGGCATTGAGAACGTTACCGGTCTGTACCTTGCTGAGATCAAGCGTCGCCAGCCAAAGGGTCCATACATGATCGGTGGCTGGTCTGCCGGCGGTGTCATTGCCTATGAGACCGCCATGCAGCTGATCCAGAACGGTGAGGAAGTTGAGCGCCTTCTGCTCCTTGACTCCCCTTGCCCACTTCAGCTTGACCCTCTACCAGCCCGCCTTCACATCTTCTTCGACCAGATTGGTCTGCTCGGCACTGGCAAGGCAGGTGGTACTCCCGGCTGGCTGCTGCCTCACTTCGCAGCCGCGATCAAGTCTTTGAGCGCGTATGAGCCAGTTCCATTCCCCAAGGGCAAGGCACCGCGCACTGTCGCCATCTGGTGCACAGACGGCGTGTGCCCCAACCCAGATGACCCACGCCCACCACCGGCCGAGGGTGAAGACCCACTGCCAATGAAGTGGCTGCTCAACAACCGAACTGACTTCGGCCACAATGGCTGGGGCCAGCTGGTCGATGAGCACAACATGGAATTCTATGTTATGGGCGGCAATCACTTTACTATGATGAAGGAGCCTCACGTAAGTTCACCTCTGTCTCATACTGAGCACACAGTCACTAACACACCCATAGGCACAAACCCTCGGCAAGTTCATGAAGCAGGGCCTTGGCTACGACGCATAGGCACTTGACTGGTTTCCTCCCATCATCTGCGATTTCAGCGTGTTTCCCCAGAAAGCATATGGCCCTGTTTTGTGCTGCGGCGCATGGGCTCATCTACATTCACACAGGCGTTTGGCTGGACGTTTTGACAAAAGACATCGCTTGTAATACTTGATCATAGCCGTCTATCGAATGGCTGGAGGGAACTTTTTGGGCGTGTGTGCAGTTCAAGGCTTAAGAGATGTTGGTTCCATCCCTGGTCTCGATTGAGCTGGTACTGCTTGGACTTGTACTTTCGGCCAACTCGATATTGGCTTGGAATTTTGCTTTGACTTTGGTATTGGATGCGCATGAATATTCTTGGTTGGCTCACGTTTCATAGACGTTTTTGCTTTGCTTTGCTGCTACTTCTTTCCTTGTCTCCACTGGCTGGCAATCTGTCACGCCCGGCTGCCTGTATATACTACCAATAGATCTGTGCTTGTACTCACTTATGTGCATTTCTTCTTCTCCACCTTCTCACACTCGTATTGTATACCGTACGCCTTGAATTCCGTACGGTATTGTACGTACTTTACAGCTAGCGCCTAGCATGTGTTTCGATGTACTTGCGGTACATTAGACGATGGCCTGCCCATGATGCACCACAGCATCTCACCATCCATCGACTACGCTCTCGCCGATCGAGTAGCGTGAATTACGAACTGACAATTCATGTGCAAGCCTGTTATCGGCCCGCAGAAACCAACTTCCCACAAGGAGATCCGGCGCCGGGGTGACAGTGCTTTGCAGGGCTGAAGACGGTGGATCGACTGAACGGGATGTCCCAAAGCGGCTGCCAGCCTTCTGCTGATTCGACGTCTACCCTTTCCGGAAACGACGCGCTTTCTGTGTTCGGCGAATATTTTGACAGTCTGCCCAGAAGTGCTGGAAGGCTTGACATCCGTGATTGGCGCTGTCGATCTTTCCAGATTTTTGACGTAAGAGACAGCATCTCTCGGAATTCTCCATCTTCGGTTCCAGCTCGAGAAAATGGTCGATATTCGTGATGAGTTCATTATCACTGGTCGTCGCCGTTGTATGACCACAAGAACGTCGCAGGGGTCTACACAAGTCAGTAGTTTTTATCTAATCATGCACTATTTGCCCAAGTCAAGGCTAGGGTGCCGCACGACGCCGAAGTTCTGCATCCAGGTACGCCTGACGCCCTGAAGAACTAATACGAGATTATTTCCGCTGGTGCATCTTGAGACCGGAGGTCTAGATTGCTTGTGCCCTGGCTTGTACGAAGACTGCCATGGCCTTGAGTTAACATCGAGGTCTTCGTCAACGATTGCAAGTTTTGACTTGGTAGGCACGCCTTGCAGGGTTGTCAACTTATACCTCCACTTCGCCCAGAACCAAGCAAGCATCGCAAGATCTAAGCTCCTGGCGCAGGCAGATGCCACTGCGTGCAGTATGATGATGCGAACGGCGTGAGCCGGCAGGATGAGCTCGAGTCAAAGATGGGTCATTGACCGGAATAAACTCCCTAGGCAAAGATCGGCCAATCCAGCGCTTTCACTTGCAGCTGTAGCCCCATACAACCTCGTCAAAGTTGCCGTTTCAGCTGTGATTTCAAACCCGACGATTGTGTTGAGGATGATAGACTTGATGATCGTTCGTGATGATCACTCTTGGGCAAGCTTTCGCGCACCGTTCGTGCTGCAGATACGGTCGACATCTCGTAGCCCGCATGTACCGTGTACAGGATGCGACAGCACTCCTCAGCAGGGCATGCATGCTCGAGGCTGCGCTGCTATGAGATCAACGAAGTGCTGGGACCGCTCGAGATGCAGGATTGATTGGCTGTGAAGTCGCTATTTTTGGTAGCACAGCGCTATCGAAAGCTTCAAGCTGCGGCAACAGCTGTGCCGGGAGACCGCGTCTTGATGTGCATATGCAGGGTGCTATCAGTGATGCTTTGGAGGGTGGAGTGACGATTACTGCGAGCGACCTGCTGCAGAAGCGAGAGGCATGAGCGCAGCATCATCGTTGACTTGTTGAGTAATTGAGTTGCAGTCGTTGGTGATGCGGAGCAAGCTCGACAAAAGCTGGAGAGCTTCGAGGGGTGGGGCATGATTGCGGCTCAAAAATGTCACGTGCTGAAAAACGCTTGTGGTTTGCAGCCTTGGAGAGTGGGTTGTGCGAGCCTGAGGCACCGTAACAGCTTCAAGTTTCTGAAGTCATTGCGCACAGGCTGGGCAGTACGGAAATGGCGTCAGAAGTCTCGACGGTGAAGTAGGTCCTCCTCTTGCTCCAGCATGTGTACGTGAAGTTACTGATGGTGTCTTTAGGGCCGGCGAAGGCACATCGAATCCACGAGGCATTCCTACGGCGCCATTCGTGGACAATGTCGAAGATTATGTTTCGAGTCGAGCGGAGGTGGAAGGCGTCTTGAAGAACTTTCAGGAGATGATCTCGTACGTGCGCAGGAGAGCAGGAGGTATCGCGATTCTGCTAACAGGAAAGCAGCAAGTATCAGTTTATGCAGGTCAACACAGAACGAAGAGCGGTGGGACTGCGGGAGAAGATACCTGACATACAGAAGACTCTCGACACGGTGAGGTTCTTGAAGACTCGAGGAGTAAGGGTTGAGACTAGTCTTGTATGCTGGGACGCTGGCTAATATCTTGACGTAGTCTGATGTGGATCCTCTGGAGACGACATTCGAGCTCAATGACACGCTGTACGCCAAAGCCGAAGTCCCGCCCACGGACGAAGTATACTTGTGGCTAGGTGCCAATGTGATGCTGGCGTACCCGCTAGACGAAGCTGTGTCTCTCCTTGGGGACAAGCTGTCGGGTGCACAGAAGAGCCTTGACAACTGCGACGAAGATCTGGACTTCCTACGAGAGCAGGTCACCACACTCGAAGTCGCGACGGCAAGAGTCTACAATTGGGACGTGGCACAGCGGAGAAAAGAAAAGGCAGAAGGTGGTGGAGAGGACAAGCCGAACGATTGAGGTCGGATCAAGCTTCATATCTACGGATAACTGAGATCTGGGTGGGGATCCAGCAACGTGCTTGAAGCCACAGCCGTGCAGTCGATCTCCCAGAGATGGTGAAACAAGCCATGCTTGAGCCGCTGTATAGGTTCCAGCATACGGGGACCTTTCTAGCAGATAGTCAAGACGTGAGGTCGGACCACGGAGCTCGATGATCCCGTGAGGAGCTGGGGGCTTGCCATTATCAGACTAGACCCAAAACCTATCACATTTATTGTGCAAATTGTGCATTGCTATTCATATAAGTCGCGTATCTCTCGATCCCGTATATCTTCATGTTGCAGTTGCTGCCGTTTCGTGCCATGGCTGCGTGCGATTCTCCAGGGATGGACCTTCGGGGAATGCAACACCAGCGAAAAGCTCCACTGCGTTCCGGTGAACAACACTACCTTTATGTTTGCTGCACATTGCGCTTCCTCAACTAGAACAAACTGGAACCGCAAACATCGACTGTCAATGCTATCGTCAAGTCAGTAGGCAGAACATTCTTCGTTGCCTGAATGCTGCCTGCATAAGGATCACATTATTTAACTTGGACATCGCGTTGAGGAACGAACAGAAACAGTTCAGACCCTACCAGACAGTGATCATGGAATTCAAGCCAGTCCCTCTATTTGGCGGTGCACTTGCTGTCGACCTCCCCACCACATACGCAGATGTCAGGTGAGTATCTCCGTGCTGGACTCGAGCAGACTAATGTACTAATGCATATGACGAGCGCCATTCGTGAGATACCCGACCACCAGGAAGTCTATCTGGATGCTCAAGGATATTCGAACGTCATCGTCGAGATACTTGAGCGCGTCGGACGAGACAGGGCACCCACGGACGAAGACGCCCTCAAGTATCATCTCCACGATATCGTGTCAACGGAGACGGACGAAACTAAGTTCTGGGGTGGAGCCGTAGCTCAGCTCACCAAGATGCCGTAAGTGGACAGCACAAGTACAACGCGCAGAGTATGTACTAATAAGTGTCGAAGCAACACGCCAGCATACACGCTCTTCTCCACACAGCACGTGAACAGAGATGCGCCTGGGCGTCAATCGAAGGAGGACTTTACTGGCACGCTGCTCACACTGGTACGCCTTGAGAAGGAGAAGACGGATATTCTACTTGTGGTGAATGTCCCACATATCCCGGGAGAATATGAGAAGGATAAGATCGATCTCGAAGCTGGAAAGGTTGGCAAGCTGATCGAGGATGGTCTCAAGGTGCGAGGACGGATACTGGAGACGTTTGAGGTCAAGGATTCTTCGCTGTTTGTGAACGATGATGCGGACGAGGGCGATGCATGAGCTGTATTGTATCGATGATTGGCCGCAGAAGGATGAGAAGCGATGTGCCAATGGAATGACGATCGGTTACATTATGGGCATCACGGATGGAAAAGGATGGCACAGACACTGATGACATATATAGCATGAACATCGTAGAAAACGACGCCGTACAAGGCCGCCGACTATCGAAGAAACCCAATGCGCTCTAAGTTTGCTGCTCGGTCTCCTGAGCGTCTTGCTCTCGAGCTGGCTCATAAGCCGGCGGCGGTTCAGTACCATTCTCAGCGCCTTCATCCCTCAGTATACCCAACTGCACCAGCTCTTCTCTTATACTTTCCGCCGCCTGCAAACTCTCATCAAATTGGTCCATAGCATCCTTCCTCCGCCTCTCCGCATCATACCTCTGACCGAAGGCCTTGTGTCTCCTCATCATGTGTACTGCGATGTCGAATTGATCTGCCAGATGTGAGGTACCATTGTGGTAGATAGCAATGCGCTCTGCACACATATACGCCAGTCGCCAGAACTCGTAGAAGTGGACCGAGTCGAAGAGTTCTGGGTTCGCGGTGAAGAACGACTCGGGCGCAACGAAGGAGTCAAAGAGATCAGCGATACATCCTGCGAGATGCAAAGCGATACGCTTATCAGCCGCAGTAAACGTATGCTCGTTCATCCTGGGAACGAAGAGAACGGCCATAGGCGAGGCGACCACGAGGTGTAGCGACTTGAGCGGAGTACTGTCGGAGTTCAGGATGGCGCTGAGGACCTGCGAAACAAAGGTGTCCTTCTCCAGTAGCAGCTTGCAGGTCGCATCGAAAGGCTCGCCATACTGGATCGTCTTGTAGCGATTCATGTGGTAGTCCATTGCCGCGGATTGGATCGCAAGCGACAGGATCGGTGTGGTCAGAGCTCCATCACTGGCATACACGATCTTGCGCATCGCAAATGTAACAGTGGGATTGAGTTTCCAGTACTCAAGACCAGCATCCGAAGCATAATCGTACTCGATCAAGGTCTGAATGAGACGCTTCCATTCCCAATGTAGGGTCGAGTCGTCGAACGCAGCGTATGCTTCCGGGAAGTCATCAGAGTCCAGGATGTAGTTCGCGTCCTTGCCGCTATGATCGTACTGCTTGCCACCGAGATCCCATTCGGGCGTGAAGAGGCCGTAAAACCACAACAGCACAAGATAGTATTTGATGTCCTTGGGGATGCGTCCAAAGAAGGTGCTCAATGAGAACATCAATCGCAGTATGTTGGCATTGGCATAAGGGTTCTTGTCCTCCAAATCATCTCGATCTCGAATCAGCAAGTCGTAGATCTGCTCGACAAGCCATGCAGATGGACTGTTGTCCATGTTGTAAGGTCCGGCAGTGCTGGGCAGATTCCCATGAAGAAGTATCCATATGTCTTTCGTCCGCTGTTCTGTATTGAACGGCATGTTGTAGACGAATTGCTGTCTTGCTGCGAAAAGGCCTTGCGAAGACTCGACGACTGCGTCATGGAACTCGACGATTTCGCGCGCCTGCGCTTTCTGGGCGACGGTTTGCTTCGTCGAGATACTACTTGTGTGCTCGACCCATTTGTCCCACTCTTCGATTCCATATTGGTTTGAGACGTCGTGGCTAAGCAATAATTAGCACATGGTCAGTAATGATCTATTGAACAAGCACCCACATTCGCAATGACTTTAGCTCGAAGACGTCGTTGTCTCCTCGTATGCTTCGATCGTTCCATGGACAGACAAGCAAAACGAAAGAATGGCCACCACGGATCTCCTCCACGAATTCCAAGAACAATTTCCGTTGCTCCAACCACGTTGTCTCATTCGCAGCCGTCTTCTCCAGACTGATTGGGCGCCAAAGCGCAACATTGTCGAAGTGGGAATAGATCCTGTGACTTCGCAGCAGCTTCACCAGGTCCTTGTATACTTTGGTCTTCTTGATGTCTGCTCCGACAGCAGTCTTGACCTCTGTAATATACTTGTCCGCATAGCACTCACCGAGCCCGACGGTTGGGATGACCGAAGCGAATTGTGCGAGCATGCCGCCAAAAGTGTCTAGACACTGGCCGAGATCAATGTACACGCTCGTCTGGATGAACTTCGATAGTGCCCACCAATATGTCAGATGGCTAAGGAACTGGCTCTTCCCTACAGACTTCTTGCCAGCCAGCCACTGAATATTGGACGTCTCCGGCCTCGAGAGTAATCTGTTCTCCAAGCGCATCATGTCCAGATCACGTCCAAAGAGCCATGCATCTTGGTAAGCGACGTTACCGAATCGCTTCGGTGTCTTCTCCGTGTTCGGATAGCAGTACTGCTGGATGTCAAGCTTGTCCGTCTTTCCGTTGTCGTAGACGATCAGACCAAGACCTTCGAGGGTGTTCTTAACAGGGATGTGGTAGCGTCCGAAGTGCTTGATGTCTTGCGTCTGCATTGCCTTCCTCGTAGCATGCGCAGCGTATGTTGGGCCTTTGCGGTGCAACGCAAGGATGGACTGGTAGAATCCGCTGCTCATCAGCATGAGATAGATCTTCGGCAAGCGATATGGCGCAGAGATGACAGCTGGAATGCCTTCAGCGACAAAGGTCGCGGCCAGCGCCGTGGCTTGGGTTGTCGATCCTACTCGGCCTTCATTGCAGGTCATGAAAACAGTGTTGACCTCGTGCTTATGAAGGAGTTCGGCGACTTCATAATCTGGCACGGCGTCGAAGTAAGCGGAGTTGATCGAATGGAAGTGGAAGAACCTACGAACTCGTCAGCTTAAGAAGAGCGAAGACTTGAAGGGGTGTAGCTCACCCCTGCCCGATGGGCATGTCTAGGTGCACCACATTCCAGTACCCCTTCCTCTGATTCTCAAGATACTTCTGCAATGCTTGCCGGCTGCCCGGACGGCAGATCTCAACATTGACATGGATCGTCTCGTCAACGCCACTGAGCGCCGCATGCAGCGGCCGCGCAATCTGAAAATGGCTATCCGCATCGTCGTCGTCATTGGTATCACGGCTTGATACAATCAGAATATTGTAGGTGGGGTACTGGTCCCTGATCGTTCCGACCGAGAACGAGACTTCGAATTTGTAGACACCGTCGCTCGGCTTTCGTCTGCGTTCAGAGACAGGCTTCTTATTTGCAGTAGCTCGACGGCAGACTACAATCTCAAGACTGAGGCGCTTTGCAGTATCCGAATCGTACTTTGTCCCCTCCGGCCAAAGGGAGTGATGTTCAAGCAGCTCCCACGGAAGCTTGAAGAGTGTTCCTGATCTCGAAAGATTATCCTCAATCTCGATATAGATTGTCGAAGTCATGGACCTGACATCGCTAGTCACTCTTTCGACAATGTCGTCCAATTTGAGATCTTTGATGAATTGCTCGCATGCTTTCCTGGTTGCAATTCGAGTGTCGAGTGCCCGGTCGCGGTTCAATACATCGAGTCTTGAGAAATCCTCGATGACCCATCTAATGTCCTCTTGTAGCTCTGGGGAGACGGGGTTGGTCATGATCACAGTATCATTATAATTGACCTTCGAGCACGAGATCGCTATGCTCCATGTACCCTCTATCGAGTTGCTCGTGGTCGCTGGCTTGATCTTGATGATCGGGTTTGTCTTCGCCGACGCCAGGTTCCACTTTGGGCGACTTGCTGTGGTC
Organism: Scolecobasidium constrictum UM 578; assembly: GCA_000611715.1. Lineage (NCBI taxonomy): Eukaryota > Fungi > Ascomycota > Dothideomycetes > Venturiales > Sympoventuriaceae > Scolecobasidium > Scolecobasidium constrictum. Next base: position 229,594 of record AZYM01000046.1, on the reverse strand, counting down.
TCGCCCATCTGTTGATGTTATCAGCTCTGAAATGTGTGATCATGACCTTTGTGACAAACCTTTGACTCGACTGGTCCTGTGGGGATTGTGGTAGATTCTTGCACAGGCGACTTGCCCCGCTCTCTACTACGGCTCCTATTCCTACCGTGATGAGGCAGGGCCTTCAGCATCTTACCGAACGAATGCATCTTGTCTCGCTGTCCAAGCTCTTCCTTGCTTCAACGTGCCTGAGGATGGAAGGAGAAGAGAAAGCTGTTTGAGACAATTGGACACCGAGAGTGGATGATCAGAATGGACTTCGTATTCAGGTCCTTTCAAGATCTTATACAAAGTCTTCATGCTACTCCCACATGTGCTTCCTCCACAACTCTCATTCTGGTGCCTCCATGCACAAGCCAAAGCCATCCTGCTGCATGTCAACACGACTTGTGGAGGCTCGTCGCGGTCAGTCCTATTGGTAGAACAGGCTCGACTGTCCATCTTCGTTTTGACATGTTCCAGAATGGCAAAGGGAGCACGCCCATCGAGTTGTAAAAATAGTAAACGCGCTCAGCTTCTCGTGATCGAAGACGTGGTGGCGCTTGCCAAGTTGTGGCTAGCGCAGATTGGGAAAGGGCAGGCGCGATGGATCATGGTCACGTGCCGATAGTTCTCTTGGACAAGCACAAGATTGATAGACAGTAGTAAGGCGAGACATGGCCGCCCCTATGCTGGAAGTGGACGTTAGCTGACAATACATAGTGTAGTATCGATCGCTTCTCTGCTGGGTCAGCATTTCGGAGTTACGATGTCATGAGAATACACTGCGTGCGGATCGAACGAGAAGAATATTTTAACGCCGCATGACGAAGACAATCGGATGATGCTGGTAATGGATGTATTGCAATTCGATCTCATGGCTTGATTGTCGCCTTGAGAAGCCTGGTGTAACTCCGTCTTGTGCAAAAGCCCTTTTCGCAGGCCGAACGTCCATGATCCGCGTGCTCCTTCAATTCATATCCGCACAATTCATGAAGCAACCTCTTTACATCACAACACCGGAGTTCGATGCGATACGTGGCCAGAGCTCTGCTGCCTCCTTGCCGACTGGACCGGTGATAGCTGAACCCTTCATCTCGCCCTTGGGGTTGACAATCTGTGTCCAATGTTAGTATGCCAATGTCTCTTCCCATTGAATTGCGGTCTCGACATACGACTGCGGCGCTGTCCTCGAAGTACAGGTATGTGCCGTCTGCTCTCCTCCATGGCTTGCTCTGTCGGACGATAACGGATGGCATGACCTTCTTTCTCAATTCTGGCTTGCCCTTCTTGACTGTCGACATGACCATGTCACCTACGAATCTCTTAGCCTGTGTCCTCGAAACCATTCGCGCATTCTTCTCTTACCGACACCAGCAGCTGGCAGACGGTTCAGGCGTGCACCGATGCCCTTAACCGAGATGATGTAGATGTTGCGGGCACCCGAGTTGTCAGCGCAGTTGACGACGGCGCCGCTGTTCCAATTGTCAGCATTTCCTGTCCATCTCCATAATCCATTGTTCGTGCGATCGAAATGTGGAGGTGCGGAGGACGTACACAGGCAGACCGAGAGTCATCTTGAGCTTGTTACCGGAGGTAGAACCTCGTCTAGGGTCGTATTAGCACTTATTAGGTAGTAATGACTATTCGACATACCCGCGCTTTGAAGACATCTTTGCGAATTATCTGTGATGTGATTCCGGGTGGTTGTCGTCACTCGCAAAAAAGTTCGCGATCCGATCAAGAGTTTCGCTGTGTGGGTTGGTCTGTGCGTCTTTGATCATGCCTAAGGCATTCAGGCATCCCAGAGCAATCACGTCGCGTCGACACGAGATGGACAAGTTCCATTGCTCAATGTACACCCATCTCTATGATGATGATGCGTCTCATCGAAACGACAACTATATACAAATCCTCCCCAGTAGGGGTTCTATGCATGACGCAGGCCAGCCGTACTGTTAAAAGATTCGAGATCCTGTCTCGAGCAAGAAAGCGAAGAAGTTTCCGAATGTTGGCCGGCATGATATCCGAACTGCGCACATAATGGTCGAGACTTCTGAACCGTATCCGGTTGCATTCCTACGCATGAAGTGGCTCTTGAGCTGCAATGTCCATGATGCAAGCGTTTGGCGACCGCGCTGCGCACGTGGAGACACCCAATGGGGAATTCTGCGCATATGCTATACACATAGCAATATCAAGGCTGCAAAAGTGATGCAATGCTTATGAAGTCCTTCCCGTTGAAAACATAGCGACGTTACTCACTGAGGGACTTCGCACATATGAGAACAACACGAAGAGGGCGCATGATGCTGTCACCGATGTCAAAGAGCTTGGAAGGATCAAAGGAGAAATTCAGCTACATAGCAACCATGAAAATCTGGCCCATCCACTTTGAACCAGGCAGTGGTCGTGCTAAATGCGTTTTAGCTGATCTATGCAGTTGAACAGGACTTCACCTCGCCGAACGTTCTTCACAGCGAAAATGAACGGCTGGCTTAGGATCTTGTAAGAGCCCGACATTCCAATCTCATCGCTAGCTTCGGCTACTCATGGTGTCTTGATGATGCGATCGGCAGTAGAACACGATGCGGCTCCGGGTCATGTATGGTTTCATTCAGCATTAATGATGATGATGATGATGATGATGATGCATCGGATAGCACAGGAACACTAAGGGTGGAGATTGCGCGATGGCATCTGTTATCACGGCTTGTTGCTGAGGTGTTGTACCCGCGCGATAGCGCTCGATCTCGCAATCTTGGTCGCTTCCTTGAGCTACCCGGTGCCGACACCACTCATCCTTCAAAACCGCGCGGTCTCTTGGTCTTACTCCTCCATTCCTTTCATCAGTCGCTCCTTATACGGTGTCATCCTGCACACTGCATCCATATCTTTGACCACAGAGATACAACCACTTCTTCCACGAGCAGAGTAACTACACCTTTTTTGACAACAAGTTCACTCTTTTGAGGTACTGCCGTAAGGGTAGCAAGAACGCTGCGATGAAGCTCGAAGTGTCTGCGCTCCTCCTCAGCTTGGCCTTTGGTCTTGCTAATGCTTCGCCGCCACCTTCTAGTAAGCAATGGCAAGGTTGTGCATGCTTCACTGTCACTAATCGCGATAGGCAAACCAATCTCCAACACTAAGCGTCCGGTCGAAGATCTTGACGGCGGCAAGCCTGATCACTGGCATCACGATGGTCCGCCATGGGCTGAAGACGACGAGGCAGAGACGGTCACCGAGTACCTGACGAGCACGGAATCGGTGACCAAATGGCTGACGACCTCTGAATGTCCGCAATCGAACAAACCCTGCCAAAAGACGGAGATGGTACCAACCAGCTGGAGTTCATGCTACGTCACTACCATCTATTACGATCCTCGGAACGGCGCGACCGTAGGCGCAACACCTGCTGTGCCTGTCCCTGCGACCACCATGCCAACTCCTCTCACAGCGACACCGAGCGCTTCTCCTGCTGGCCCTCCACCGTCTTCCATTATCCAGCTCGCTCCTGTGACCGCCATGCCACCACCTCTCGCAGCACCACCGAGTGCTTCTCCTGCTGGCCCTCCCCCGTCTTCCGTGATCCAACCAGCCCCTGCGCCCGTTGCCCCAGCCGGCTCCTCGCAGTCAGTTCGTCCCGCTTTTCAGCCCGGTGGCTCATTTGCTCGTTCAAGCAGCAATCGCGTCATCACAAATGAAGCGCTTGCTACGGGAGTCCCAGGCTCGGTCCTGACGAGTGGAGTTATCACCAACGACGCCATCGCGACAGCCGACTCTGGCGGATCTGCTGTTGGCGTTCCAACTCCTCAGGGTGCTGCTGGTAGTCCTGGGCAGAGTAATGTTGGGACTTCTGGGCAGAGTGCGACGAATGCTGTGCCTTCTGCTGCCAACGTACCTGGACAGGCTGGACAGTCTGGGTTTGTCGGGAGCTCTGCCCAAGGCGCACCCGCTGTCGTGCCTGCGTCTGGTACTAATGTGGGCCAACCTGGACAGCCAGCGGACAGCGTAACGCCTCAGTCATTGCCAGGCGTTGCCGGTGTTCCAATGCCTCTAGCATCTGGAAACTCTGTCGGTACTTCAGTCACTGGCGTTCGGGGCACCACCCCAATTGGCAACACTGCTGCTAGTGTTCTAAGCAGCCAGAACAGTGGTGCTACTTCGGCCGTGAATTCTCCAGCCGTTGGATTTTCAGGCACAACTCCAGGACAGAGCGCTGGAGTTCCTGGAGTTCCTGGGGCTGCGGGTGCTTCTGGAGCTGCGGGTGCTTCCAATTCTGTTAGTACACCAGGCTTTTCATCTCCTGTCGGCACGGTCGTTTCAGCGAGCAGCGCTTTTGCTTCCGCGGTGCCAGGGGGACCTTCTTCTCCTCGTAGCACAGTCATTGGCGGCAGTACCAACCCGAACTCTGTGATAGGCACCGTGCCCAGTACTTCCAGGACTCCCGGCTTCTCAAGCAGCACTTCACTTCCATCCAGCTTTCCCGCAACTGGTGCATCGTCGAGGCCTTCATCTGTCTCAGGCGGTGTACCTTCGCAGGTGCCTTCGAGTTCTATCCTTACTCCTGGCGTTGTCCCGTCATCCCAGTCAAGCAGCGTCGTCGGCTCATCTCCCATCGTCGGCTCAACTGGATCCTCTGGAAGCAGTGCCTTGAGCAGTACTCCAGTCACACCACCTTCATCAAGTGGCGACACTCGATCATTTCCGAGCAGCAGCGCTTCTTCGTCGTTGAGCACGTTCTCTGGCACGACTCTTCTGTCGCAGACTCGATCGAGCGCAGCCTCGTCGCGGGCGAGCTCCTCAGCACCGGGTGTCCCAGGCTCATCGACCAGCCGATCAAGCTCTTCCTCTACATCCCCAAGTGGAACTGCGACCTCGTCAACCAGAAGATCAGCGTCTGCTGGCGCAACGCCATCGACTTCGAGCGCCACTCAGACTTCGTCGTCTTTTTCTTCGCGCGGGAGCAGTTCCGGTCCCACCACTACTTCCAGCTCGTTCACAAGTTCATCGTCGAGCTCGTCGTCGTCGAGCTCCTCCTCTGAAGCGCCGCTCACTGGCAATGCTACCATGGACAATTGGGGAACGATGTACATGCCGATGAACTTCTGGGATATTCCGGGCCAGCAGACCATCGGTTGCCCCCAAGGAACAAAGTCGTGCTGTGTTAGTGTGCCTGGCACTACGACGAGGTCGCATGTCGTCTCCTACGCACCGATCACTACCTGGGTGTGGTCACTTGCAGGCGAGGGTGACTATCATCCGATTGGCGTGCAGGACCCAACGCATCCGGCCGCAGGCGTACCGATAACGATGTGCAGCTTCAAGGGCAAGTACTCTGCTGTGCGGAAGCCGACGACCATTACTATTCCTGCAAGGACCATCACCAAGTTCAACTTCGGGCCAATCTGCATGCACGAGCAGACCGAGGAGGGAACAAGAACTGTTGATCCATGCGTGTTTGCCACAAAGCGTATCCCGCGTGTCACTGCCATGTTGAATGCGTCCGAGATCTGGCAAGTGCCATTGCCCATGCGTCCGACGAATAACAGACCAGCTTCCAATGCTGGCACGGTCTCCGCGGCAGCATGCAAGCCTAACAATACATGGATCATTCAGCCAGAACCTACACACCGTGTTGACTGTTCTATGGCTCCGTTGATTGTGGCGCCGACTGCCCCGCCAACGAATTGCAGTAAGTCGAAAAGCTCTATTCGGAACACTCAGCATGCACTAACACTCGACAGCTTTCGGCGCGGCCGGTTGCCTTGGTTCCAAGCGAGAAGACCGTGACCCTCCAGAATTCTACGACGAGGATGACAGTGACTTCGATCTCCCAGACATTGATCTGTTTGGGGGATGCTTCCGAACTGGCGGCATCATTACTAAGATCCTTCCGTGGCTGGGTGCTCGTAAGTTTATGTTCCCTCCGCGCAATATTGACTTGCTAAGCGATGCAAAATCTAGTGAAATGCTGGTGCGGCATATTTGGTTGTGACGGCGGCTGTGGCCCCTTGGGTTGCGGCATACCATGTGGCCTTCTTGGACAGATACCCTTGGTGGGAGATATTCTCGGCGCTTTCAATCTCTGCCCGAAGCTCTGCGATCCTCCTTGTGGTTTCGGTGGCAGCCCTCGGCTTCCTCCCCTGAGAATAACCAGCATTCCGATAACAACACCAACTCCCAACCCCACTGGGACTGGAACAGTACCGACTGGCTCAGGAGGTACAGGCACGGGAAAGGGCTCAGGCCCTACAGGCTCGGGCACTGACGCCTGCACGGAGCCTCGCACTGGCACCAATCTTCATGTCTCCTGCTTCTCTGGCACTGCGGTCTCTTCAACGTGCACAACAGACTCGAGCATCACTATCGGCTGCACGGTCAACGAGATCACGACTTCAAAGCACTGCTCAGCGAGAACACGAACTCAAGCGTCGATATTCTGTGCATCGTCCGACACCAAGAGTTGCGCATCCACAAGCTCGTCTACAGCGACCGTCTTCACAGCTTGTGATGCAGAAGCTAGCTCGACAACGCTTTTCCCAGCCTGTCCAACACAGCTCATGTTGCCGCCCGATGATGGACTTTGGGATAACGGCGACGATCCGCTTGGCGGAGATGCCCCCATATCGGGACCAGCAGATCCGACGTGCGAGAGTCAAAATGGAGTTGATACAGTCGTGCCGTACGACACCATCTTGAAGCCAGAAATCGAGGCATTCTGCGACAGACCTGGTCCACATATGATGGCTGACAGCAGCGAAGCGATCGCTCGCTCGTTCAATGACTCGTCACACTTCAGCCTCACAGAACACAGAGTTTGGCATCGCCTTTGCAGCTTCAGCAACAACAATGGCTCGGTTGCTAGCCTTCAAATGGCGACGTCACCCAAAGAAGAATGCCAGAAGGACTTTAAGAAGGAGGACTGCTTGAAGAACTTCAAGTCTATTGCTGACAAGTGTTCGATGGCCAACAATAAGAATGAGAAGACCGACGGACACATGTTCGATCAGAGCTGCTTTGGGTGAGTGGACAAGTAACATACAGCTTCATTGCAACACTAACAGGTGCTCAGGTACAGGATTACGCCCTTCAACTACGCAAGTGGACCCAATCCAGCTTATTGCGTGGGGTCGCGTCCATCGTCAAGTTCCTCTTCCATCTCGAGGTCTTCATCATTGGCCTCCAAGACCTCATCGACCTCCAAGACTTCATCGGCTTCCAAGACATCCTCATCCACCTCTAAGAAGCCTACAGCTACAGCTCCCGTCATCTGGGATGTGACCAAATTTGAAGAGTCGGCATTCGCGCTCGCCTTCCACTGGCGACAAAACAACTACGACGCGAATCTGGGTGCTGGCGTGATGATGCTTAATGTTGCCCCAGCCAAAGCTGATATGTGGGATTGCGGTTCCTGGAATGGTATGCAGGGCAACACATTCTTACAATCTCCCTTCGATAAGACCAGCGCATGGAAAGTTGGCACCAAGCTCAAGGAGATCGTGGATACAGCCAAAGACAAAATTCCGCGGCCTAAGCCCAAAGAATATCCGGAGGTCAGCGCACCAGAGCTCTTGCTCAAGAAGAAAGAGCTCACATGCGCTCGTTTCTGCAAGATGATCACGTTCGACCATGGCAAAGGCAAAGTTTCCGGCCCTGCAGTTGTCTGCGGTGGACAAGAGGCCGAGAAATGTGTAGACGGCACCGGAGAATTCGTCTACATGTGCAAAGATGTCACGGAGCCACGAATGGAGTGCATGGAGAAGGGTTTCTATATTGCTCCATCGAGATACTGTGGAGCTGACGTGCCTGGCTCTGGCAGATGGACAGGCAAACCTTGGCTTCAGGTCCAACCTATACCAAAGAAACCCGAGGTCGCGGCTCCTGCGAAGAACGCGAACAATGCTGATGCTTGGAACTTCCTATTGACCCTGCAATGGAACAAGAATGATTACGACAGCAATGCAAAGAACCGACTGGAATGGGGCTTCTATGGAGGTCTTGCCGAAGCAGACATGCACAGCTGCGATTTCTACTGGGCACAAAATCCGGATTCAGCCAAAGTCTTTTATGGGCGAGGAAAGGCCTACTTGTTCCGGATTGACTACGCACGCACTTGCAGCGATTGCGCAACCAAGACCTTCGTGGAAGACAAGAAACTCCGGGTTGAAGCATTGCCCGGCGACATCCTCCAAGGCAAGGACGGTGGCATTCAAGGAAAGGGAGTTTATCCTGCAGATGGCTCATTCCTGGAACTTGATGGAGCTTGCAACAAGCACTGCGTCCTGATCCGCGATCGTGCAAAGCCTGACGCACTGGTGGTTAGATGCACGAAACTGACCAAAGACTGCGACATGATCAAAGCCAAAAAGTTGGAAGGCTCAGCAGGCAAGTATATGATCGAATATCCCTGTGAACGGGTATCAGACAAGGGCCGAAAGGAGTGCAACTATCCCAACGGCAAGCAATTTGGAAGCAGCGTTGGCGCCAACACGTTCATGCAGATGATCCGCTGCAAAGCCAAGAATTTGAAGGTGCAGGAAATTCCAAAGGAGCTCAAAGTTCCTGCTGGCGCCGCAGATGCCAGCTACAGAGAACTCAACTTCGCTGGTGTCTTCCATTACACTGAAGCAAATTACAAGGCGAACAAAGGCTCAGGCGAGTTGATGCTGTTCGCATACAAGCGCAGTGTCTTCCACCTCGACTGCGATTTCTTCTACCAGAAGCCAGGTGATGCCTACGGGATGGTGAAGGAATCGAGATATGGTAACGAGAACGCCCTGAAGATGATGATCGACAGATCAACCTTGGGCCCACCAAACCCTTTTATCAACTTCGAGACAAGGACACCAGACAACCTAATTGGACTGCCGTATAACGAGGACGTCGCAATGAATTGGACGCAGAACCCATGCGCGAAGCATTGTAGGTTGGACAGCAGCCAGAAGGGGGGTGGCGGCAAGTTTGAGACCACGTTCTGGGTCAACTGTCTGCCGAAAAATAATGACAAATGCGCGAATAAACCACCAGAGAAGTACAAACAGGGCAGATATGGGTTCATGTACCGATGCAAGATCGTTCCAAGGACGGACTTGAAGCGACTCGAGTGTGGCAAGGACAAGCAGGACTATTTCATCACGGGCCTTGTATGCGATGGTACTGATTATGCAGGATGGGGTGCAATGCTGGAGGAGGGTAAGAAGAGCCTTCAAGATCTAATGAAGCTTGACGATGGGAAGCCCTGAGGTAATCACCGAATGGACCAAGCATGATAGAAATGAGGATGAGAGTGCTGCTCAGCATTGCAGTATTCCGGGTGTACGTGAATGGCAGAAGCGGACCTATGATCTGAGAGATTTCGAGGATCAATTGGAAGACTCTTAGTTTATCTAGAAAGGGACACATACGGATGCAGTCCCCAAAGATGTACCATAATCTTAGCCTAAGATAGTGATGGGTAATTCTTGAATATCATTTCAGTATCTGAAGCACTTACTCATGATCCTTGACTCTAGGCATGTCTTTGACGTCGGATGCCTTGAAATGCATTGTGTTGAGTATTCAACGTTAAGTGTAGGCATGGCGAGTCCATGGCAGAGGCCCACGGCTTTGATCAAGAAAAAGCTGAAGCCTTCCAAACAAATCAAGGACTCGACTTTGTTTCACTGAATTGCAGTGAACCTAGGTTTGCTTTATCGAATCTCGTATGACGAAGTAAATGATACATATCGCTGTATGAATGCAAGGAATTTCATTTGGCATCTCAAGCTAGTAGGCTCACAAAACATGGATCTCATTGTCCAATTTTCCAGTCTCATGCCCTCAGCATCATTAAATTCGTGAATTGATAATACTCCTCCACGTGGACCCACAAACCCATGACGCCGATGCCCTTTTCCCACCCATTCCCCAACAAGAACGCTTCATGCATGAACGCAAAGATCGCTGCAAAAAATCGGCCTGCCGATCACCAATCCTCCTCCTTGCCGATAGTAAGCACAGACGAAAAGTCTCTTGCTCAGCATGCTTGCTTCCCGTCTCGTGACGACTGTTCGTGCGTCGTGGTGCAATTAGAAAGCCCCCCACACGTGGGGTGCATACTCGGTATGCATGTTCCCAAGGCTTCCGCTCCGCGATGATCGCACGACAGATTCTCGGGGTGCTCGAGATGCTCATTGGCTCTCAAGCGTGTTTTGCTTGATAATAGCCATCAGTTGTTCAAGTTTTTGGCAGTCTGGACTCCACTTCATCCGTGGTCGCATGCACAAGGCACACCGACAGTTCTCAACAGAAAAGACCTCCCATGATCGATCGAGCGTGATCAGAATGCGTCGTCTGGGATGAAGCTGAAGGAGCGAGGGGAGGAGCTGTTGCTCGACCTTCGTGAGGATGATGGCGTTGAGAATGGAGTCGAGGCAGCGGTCGTGGATGGTGTTAGGCTGGGTGTGGAGAGAGCCTCCTTCGCGATGGAGCGGTTGATGGCGTCGCGCAGTTCAGAAGTCATGTCGTCTTCCTGGCATTGGTCGATGAGAAGTGCCTGGCCACCGACGAGGTTGGTGATGTAGACGCGGTGCGACTTTGGAAGAGTGTGTGCGGCGGACATTGTAGCTGTGGTTGTAGTAGTAGATCTTTGTAGTCGTATGATGATGATTTGTTCTGTCCTTAGACAATTGTATTCTCGGTGAAGATATTTTGATACTGCAACCCAAAAGACGGGACATGCCATTGACTATATACCACCCGCTCCCGCGCCCTTGCTCCACTATCTTGCGACTTGCGTGATGCACGATGCCACGCTTTTCCTCCGTTATGTTCGAAAGCGCGGCGGAAACATTGCTAAGGCCGAGAGATCATGGCGTCAAGCCTTATCCTGGTCCGCTGCTATGCAGGTTTAGCTTGCGTAACGCTCGTCTCGGTGGAGCAGTTCTCGCTCTAGCTTTTCCAAGCGAGCGAATCAATCTCCTCGCGGCGCCGAGTAGCATGACTTATCAGCTGAAAGTGTCTGCAGTGGGTAAAGCGGCGGTCGAATCCCTCTTACTATCGTTTCTGAGATCCGAGACCCACACCGGACTTGGAGCAATAGTAAGCTCCTTCGTAAAACCGTTGTCGCTCCGCTGAGAAACACCATACGAGCGCCTGCAGCACGCATCATTCTGTGAATTCCGCCACCTGGATTCGCGCTTAATCGGACCCGATCACTATACCACCGAGTTACCTACTCATCCATCTCACAACCGTGAGTCACAAGATCTCGCGATGGATGTGTGGTACGTCAGTATCCCAATATGATCCGGAGTTATCCACGATGCACAACGCGAGTCTTTGTCTGCGCGATGTGTGACAAGACCGACACCGATCACAAAATGCCATGCATAACGTTGAATCGAATTGATAATTAGGCCCTTGTGCCCCTCCTGCACCCCACCGTGATAACACGCGTTCCAACCCAACTCGAGACGAGACGGGAAACGAGCATGTCGTGCTCGGTCGCCGAGCGCAAGGTTGACATGGATGCCTGTACCTTGCGAGCGAAACGAATATTGGAGTCTGATCTGGATTAGTATATCGCCCGCTTATACATTCAGCAGGCAGACATCTCCATGGTCATCCGGCTGCTCATATTTCTCACTGATGCTGATTTAAAAGCATGTTGTTCTGCGGCCGTACATTCCGCTCTCTTTTAAATTTTGTCGTGATGCGATGACGTCGTCCCACCTTGCTATCCCATGCGCTTGGTGTTGAGTCCAGGCCAACGCTCTCCCATCTCTGAGGTTACAATGCATACACATCAAAAGGAAAAATTGCTTCGATTCGCTTCGATGCACAGAATCTTTCGTTGCTTGCCCAGACCTCATCCCCAGACCATATGCATCGGATGCCCAGCATAGGAAGGAGCGAACCTTGTTCCTGGCGCTTTCCGACGCGGCCCAAGAGAATATGAAGAACTTCCAAGACTGACCTCTCGCATCACCAAGACTTTGAGCATTCAACATTCGATACTCGATAATCATTCCGCTTCGGCAGAAGCGAATAATATTTACGTTTTAACCCTTCTAACAAGAAGAGAGCAAGAGCCAATAACGAGCACTGCAGCGGCCGAGGAACTCCATTCCCTACCTGCTTCGACAGCATCCAACTTTGACGGTATGCCGCGATACGATTGAAGCACCATATCACGTGACGTGGCAGGGCGTCGCCACGGCCAGAACGCAAAAGCAACCTCATTCTACGCTTCTCTCGAAGACTTCAGACGTCGAATGCTTCAAGAGGTCCGCGAACACCAAACTAAGGTGAACAGATCGCCAACCAGCTGGGCTTCAGTCCAGACGAAAACAAGAACACGATCGTGAAGTCCAGCAAGGCAATAAGTGGAAAAAGCTACGATCGCCTCCGCTTCATTCGTTAAACTTCAGACAGACAACGCCTCATGCACGCGGCGAAGAGCAGAAGCAAAATATTTCGAAGAAATCCAGAGCTATCGATAATCAGACTGTAACTTCACAACTTGACACTGCTAAGACAGATGCGGATACAAACAGGAGAGAGACTATGTACATTCAATCCAAACACGCAAGGCTAACCCTATGATATATATACGGCAAACTTAGGATATCACTTACACACAAGCAAACCAACGGAAAACCACACGCAACGCCCATCCCACCAACCACTTATTCCACATCATTCATTCTGATCCACTGACGTCTTGCAGCTCGCCTACAACCCACCCGCACCGCCCCTCGGAAACTCCCCAGGGACATGCAAATCCCGCACCGAAACGTCGGTATCATGCCTCAGCACGGGCCACCGTCCCGTCGGCCTCGCATTCACACTCCCATCCCTCGCGGTGTCGTACAGCGTGTGCCCCACCTGCTCCTCTCCGTCCCTCGATCTGGGCGGGGACTCCGTGAGTTCCGTCCCGGCCGTGGACGCGCTGAGTATAGACGCTGACGCCGCGCCTCCTCGGCCAGCGGAGGACGTGATAGGCGTGGTGAGGATGGGCTCCACGGGGCTGGAGGCGGCGATCGGTTCCTCCGTTGGAGATTTCTGCGTTGACACAGGTGGGAGGGGGAGGACGCCTGCTGAGGCAGCGGGACTGCCTGCGCCGTCTGCTGCGGGTGCGGGGTCGGGGATGCTGTCATCAGCTCTCGCCTCGGCCTCCTCCCTCTTCTGGCGCCAGTACGCGCCTGTCCCCACGGCTGCGGCACCGCCTGCTGCTCCAATGGCGGCAGGAGCCATCCACCCTGCGTAATTGCTGTCGTGCCGCGTGAGGTTGTCGCCTACACCGCCCGCGAGGAAGGGATCCTGCGATGGTGGGAGTGCCGAGGCCTGTGCGGGTGGAAGAGGATTTGTAACGAGCGATTCGGCGCCGGAGTACTGCTGTGCGGGTCGCTGGGGGGCCGGCTGCGCGATGACAGGCGGCAGCTCACGCTGCTGCGGTGCCGGGTTCGTCGCAAACGTGCCATCGATAGGAACATCGCGCTTCACGGTCTCCGGACCCCCCGCAGCCGCCGCCACCGCCACAAGCGGGAACGCCGTGTTCGTCTCCTGCTGGAGACCGCCAGACATGGTGCTTAGATCTTGGTGTGGTTGTTGGACAGCACGCTCCGCCGCCTCGCCGCTGCTGCTCCCGCTACTTGGATCCCTTAGCCCACGGTTCAGCTGCAAGACATTGAGATCCGACGGAAATCGCCCACCTGGTTCTGGTCGCTTGGGAGGCGCCTCATAATGTTGGTTCGCATGATCAACCCCATCCACTCCCTGTCTCACACTCCCTGCCGATGAGAAGGGGACCTCATCAGCCTCGTCCTCGTCGAGTGCGCTATCCCCGCTGATACTCGACGCGCGATGCGAGCCCTGGCTGAACGAGCGCGCATGCTTTCGCACAAATGCGTTGCGCTCCTCGCCCGTCTTCTCCGTCAGGTTGCGGATATCGTCGAACCACGCGAGCATGGTGTCGTACGTCTCGGCACGGAAGACCCAGCTGTGCCCGCGATGCATAGATCCCGTCTGACGGCCCTTGAGCATGAACTTATGGCTGCTGGAGCCGGGCTGCGAGTGCGAGCCCAGCTTCTGATCGGAGAGGAGGAGCGACATGACAGGCGATTGCGAGTAGATGTGGTCGGCAGACTTGAACTCGTGGAGATGCGTTGGCGAGAGCACGTACCTGTATTATGCGTGATGAGATTAGCAGTATTAGATGCGGAGTGAGGTGAACGCACCAGCCTGGAGTGTAGCTCTTCAAATACTTGCTCTTGCGCTCGAGCATGCCTGCGCGCACTTCGGCTGCAGCTGGATGCAGTTTACCTGGGTACTCGATGTCTTCGACTTTTCTGAGCGGTGTATCTGCGCTGATGAAGTGAGGATCGCTGTCAATGAAGTGGTTCCATTCCAGATCCTTGGGAATAGTGACTGGGCCTGAGCGCAGGGCATCGACGGTATTGTACGATTCGTCGGCTTCGCGCTTGAGGATGCCTGCAAGTGCATTGTATGCTTTTTGCACCTCGCCCACGACAATCGACTCGAGTTCGCGGCCTGAACCTTCGAGGTTCAAGTAGGCCTGTCCACCGTGTTAGTACTTCAACAATGCGAGTGGATGTGCTTGCCTCACCCTGTGAAGATAGTTCTCCTCATCGATCTGCCGCTCAATCTGCCTGTCCACGCCCAACCGAATGATGTACGGATCCTCTTTACCCACAAGCGCAGAGCTATCCCTATCCACGACCGCCAGCGCCTCCTGCAGCCCATTCACTGCCCTCCTCGTATGATCCTTCTCCTTCTCCACCGAATTCTTAAAGTCCCCACTCAGACTCTTAATCTCCTTGATCTTCTGGCCGAGATCCGCCCTCAGCCCCGCCAGCTGCGTGATGACGTCGTCCTCAATGTCGCGGGCCTTGTTGGCCTCAGAGACGGCCTGGCGGTGGTAGTCGCGCAGGATGCGGTTGGCTTCGTTGAGGCCGCCGGAAGCGAGGAAGATGGAGGGCGCGGTGGTGTTGTTGATTACGTTTGCGACTTTGAGGAGGGCTTTGGACCGGTGCTCGTAGCTGGTTTGGACTTCTTTGAAGTAGGCGATGAGGTCTTTGAGGAACTTGCGCCATGCTGTTGCATGTGCCTGTTAGTATATCTGTAGTTAGCGGAAGAGGGTATGCAACGCGCACGCACCTTGAAAGCGATTAGCGAGAATCTCAGTCGGACTCCCAGTCGTGGGTACGGGGCAGTAGAAAGCGCTGTTATACTCATCGCCCACCGCACGTTTCGGATCATCAATCTGCACGCCCTTGATACTCCCCGCAGCGAGGCTCTTCCGGCTCCCACTGCGCTTCAGACTCGACTTGCGACTGAGCGTGTTGCGGCGCGAAACGCTTCCTCCACCCGCGGCTTTGGAGCTTGACGACGCTGTGCGGTGCAGACCCGCGCCCTCGAGCTGCTGCACCGTTGGGCCGGTAGCGTCGATGTCATCGCCCGGCGCATACGAGTAGGCGGCGCTGGTGGGGCGGTTGCTTGCGTTGGCGAGAGCTGAGCTGTCGGTGGCTTTGCCGGAGAGTGGTCCTCCGTCTGTGCATGTGCGCGTCAGTATGTGGCATATACAACTTTCACGATGGTAGGATCTCTTACTATTTAGCCCGCCATAGCTGTCGTAGCTCGCTGTCCTCGCTCGCGCAGACATTGTTGCTTGTGTTTGTTGTTATTCCTCCCGTTGCGCTGCAATATCTCGAGTCTTGTCCAGTAGATCCGCTGGCGGTGAACCGTGCTGGCCGTCCGTCCTAGCTCCAAATTCGGCGACGAACGATAAGCACAGGGGATCTCTTCTCCTCTCCACAAACTTCTTTCGTGAGAGCTCGCACGCGCGCGACAAAAGAAAAGAAGCAGAATGATTATTAGGATGTTAAGAATGACACACACACCTCTTCCGCAGCTTGCCGGAGTTTTCGAGGTTGGAGATGCAGAAGATGAAGGTGCTGCTGCAGGGAAGCGCGCCGCTGTGTGGTGATGTATGGCTTGGGGGGAGCTGCTGGCAATGACGTACTCGGCGCAGCAAAGCAAATGGCGACCTGCGACACCCACTGCGCTCCGCACGCCCAGCCCCAAATCGATCGTCGTGAACCACCCGGTGCGAGGTCCGTTCCGGATTGCCTGTGATTGTACTGCTACAAGACCATTTCTTTGTGCATCTCTTTCTACGACTTCTAATCAAATGTACACGCGCTTTGTTGGTAGCACCAGCTGTGTCATTCGCAACATGAATCACGAGTTCCGCTCGGCGTATTTGCAAGATCACGGCCAAATATTGAGAAGTCATTCCACGATTCAGACAGTGGGTTCATGCCCATTCGGGTCCGTGGCGTGAGCCGAAAGTCCCATAGATCGTGACTCTCGGCACGACTCGCCCACTGACGCGCGATCTACTCAAAAATTTATGGAACCGAGGAACAGAACTTTTTCCTCTGCGACCAAGAGACGAGAGAGAGACCGCAAATCTTATAATACCTGTTGCTGTCGTCTGGTGGTGACCTTAAAGAAGCTCAAAAATGTCAAGCGGATGTGAGGTGTATCTGGTACACGACTTGCATCAAGCTCTCAAGCTTGTATGTCGTGCATGTGCTCACGATCTATGACGGAATCAGATCCGAGAAGGAAAGCTCCGTTCTGTCACCACTAGTACTAAGTCACCTGATGGTTGTTACCTACTCTATCTATTCCGAGTCATTTACCGACGGTCTATAGCCTCTGTAATAGTCATAAGATCTCGTTCAGGTAGCGAGCTGTAAGAGCATGGAGTTCATTGTTTGGTGAGAGGCAGTTAGTCCATCGAATCTACACAGTACACAGTCACGCAACGGAGCATCCATCATCGATCTGCAAGATTCCGACACCGAAGCCACGACTTGGTGAGCATTTGGATCTGGTTGAATGAAGCTGTCCTCCACGCTCAGTCGAGCGGTAAGCTGACAACATATTACACCTCCTCTGTGCAGGAACGCAAGCGATGCATTCGCCATCCTCACGACGATGCTGGCTATCTTGCCTATGAGCCATTAAGCGTTGGGGGTTTCGCGACCTTCATGCATATCTACGCTTCAGTTATCTTCAGTGTGCTCGGAAGGGAGGGTATTCATTGTTCGCATCTCTGCTACTTGTCTACATATATCTCGTGTCTTTCCGAACGAATCCAAGAACCTTCTTATGCACACACACACAACTCTTCACCGCGCCCGGCAGACCAAGCAGGATCCATGCGCGCAATAACCGTGAAGAAGACGATGGCGATGCTTCCCCCCAGCCTCGCCTCTCAATAGCGCACGACTGTCACACTTGTGGTGACTGGCTGTCCAGGACGACTTGCGCGTTCGTGTGCTGCGGAAACATCCAACCACATTTCGACATTGGAGTCCTAGGATGATCCTCTATGCCTCTGCCTGTAGCTCTCTGAGCTTTTGCCCGCTTCATCAGTTGCCTTCGCTTCCAAACTCCTTTGTCCACTCGGCGTTCCTCTTCAGGTCTTCCCCACTGACCGTCGGTCTCGCGGTCTTGATCGCCTTCTCGAAGTCCTTCAGGTTCAGTGGTGGTTCCTGTAACTGCTCGCTCTCCACTTGCGTCCAGTCCATTTCCATAGCTCCCGCATCACCAGGCGAACAAGGCGTCAGCTTCTCCACGCCATCGACCATGACCTGTGCATAAGCATTAGTATTGAACAGCACGGATGGCGGGTATTATGTACCTTCTTGTAATGCGTCGCCGTCTGAATCTTCCGCACAGGCTGCATAAGCGCATCCTGCACCGCAATAGCAATATCACTCCCACTGTACCCCTCACTCAACCCCGCCAACCTCTTATAATCCCCGGGCCCCAACTCACACGGCGTACTCCCCACGGCCAGCTCAAACATCTTCATCCGCGCCGGCAGATCCGGCAGACTTATGTGTACTCTGCGCTGGAATCTTCGCCGGATGGCCGCGTCGAGCTGCCAGGGGATGTTTGTGGCGCCGAGGATCAACACTCCGCGGCTGTCCTTGCCGACGCCATCCATTTGCACGAGCATCTCTGTTTTTATGCGGCGCGAGGCTTCGGATTCGCCTTCGCCGCGGGGGCCGCAGAGGGCGTCGATTTCGTCGATGAAGATGATGGAGGGTTTGTTTTCGCGGGCCATGTTGAAGAGTTGCTTGACTAGTCTATAGCACATCCACTATTAGCGCTTCCATCATATATATATGTGTGGAGAGGAGATGAACATACCGCTCCGACTCGCCCATCCACTTACTCACCAAGTCACTACTGCTCACGCTGAAGAAGGTGCTGTTCGCCTCCGTCGCGACCGCCTTTGCCAGATACGATTTACCGGTGCCCGGCGGGCCGTACAGCAGAATGCCCTTCCAGGGCTGCCGCTTCCCCTGGAACAGATGCGGGAACTTGATGGGTAGGATGACGGCCTCCTTGAGTGCCTCCTTCGCCTGCTCCAGGCCCGCCACGTCCTCCCATCGTATATTCGGTTTCTCGCTTAATATCGCGCCGGCCAGCGCGCCCCTCAATTTCTTGCTATCCGCGTCCTCATCCCCCCCATCATCCTTCCCCGCGCCATTCGTGCCCGCCTTCCCGTTCGCGCCCATGGCCGCCGGTTTCTTGCCCCCGCCATTCTCCTTGGAACCCAAATGCTTCTTCAGCTTCTCGGCGCGGTCCATGTACTCGGCGACCTTCTTCTTGAGGATCTGCTTCGAGGCCTCGCTCTTCTCCCACTTGATGGCCAGCATGAAGAGCTCGAGCGCGGACATGTACGTCTTGTAGGCCTCCTCGTAGTTGGCCGCCTCGTCGAACTCGATGGCCTTCTTGACCGTCTCGATGGCGCGGCCCACCCAGTCGATGTGCCCGCTCATGCTGGGCGATGGAAAAGTTGGGACGCTGCTCTATGTGTTTGTGTGTATTTGTGTCTCTTTGTACTGTTAGTGAGAGGTGCGGGATGTGGTGTTTGGAGGGCGCGGGCGGCGGCAGAAGGCAACCGGTTTCGGCGCGGCGAAGGCGAAGGCGGTGGCGGTGTGCGGGTGACGACGAGGCCTTCGAGGAGGGAATCGAGAAGAGATAGTCTAAGTCAACACTCGAATACAGATCCCGCGTGTTTCGTGTATGAACAGTCGCATGTTGTGGTGGAGAGTTGACATGATCCACGGACCGGGGTTGCCTTGCCCCACTATAGACATTGAATGGATATCATAACATGCATGGCAGGAACAAGCTAGCACCACGACATTCTAATGCTTAACAATCTCCTGTTCCCAGTCGCGTACATATATCAGAAGTCTGTGGAATCTCTCGCCTCATTCGATTGAGCAGCATGGCCGACCCCAAAGCGCACCTCCAATCCCTCTCAGACGAGTTCCAAAAACTCCAGAATGGTAACTCATCCACCACTCTCCCCAATGCCATGCACATACTAATAATGCTCAGACCTCCAATCCGCCATCTCCCACCGGCAAACGCTCTCCAGCCAAGAACAAGAGAACCTCTCCGTCTCCTCCGAGTTCGCGTCCTTAAAGCCGCACAACACAATCTACAAGATGGTCGGGCCCGTGTTGCTGAAGCAGAGCCACGAGGACGCGAAGATGAGCGTGGAGAGTCGGCTGGGGTATATCAGGGGCGAGGTGGAGAGGGTGGAGAAGAGTATTGAGGGCTTGCAGGGAAAAATGGAGGGGAAGAGGCAGGAGATTGTGAGTGCGCAGGTTAAGGCTGGTGGTGCTGCTGGTGGGGAGTGAGATGGGGGAGGGAGACAGGTGGGATGAATTACCGCTATAAATGCTTGGTTAGATGGCCGTGTAGGGGCGTGTTGTCTAACTGACCACGGTGCTATGCTAGTCGACTGACTGCATGGCTGAGGAAGACCCGCAGGCCAGCAGGATCAGACGATGTGTCGAGTCCGTTGTTATATGGATCACATCAAAGATGGCCATATGGCTCATTCCATGGCTCGGTCTGGAACTCCAGACGGACGCTTCGAGAGTCCTGAGAGGGGGTCCAACAACGAGGGCAGTGGCATCGAAGATGCTATGATGAAAGGCTCCACATGACACAATTCTAATCAATGCATTCACAAGATAAGTTTCAGGTGACGCGCCAACCTCAATCGATGAACACAGAACGCGCAAGCGCAATAAAGAGTAATGGATGCTGATTGGCAATAGCCTATTAGGAACAGGTGGACGCAGCAAGGTGCGCATTCCCATCTCTCCAGCGCAACATCTACGCTGTGCGGGCTGATAGTCCGCTCACTTGCGCGTTCAAGTCTTAGACACATGCCTAACCTCCTCCACCCTCTCCTCCTCATCCAACTTCTCCGCCTGCCTAGCCGCAACCCCAAGATCCTCCACATCACGCATCTCGCCCGCCCCACCACCAAACAACTCATCCATCCTCTCCAACGAGACCTAGTATGCACGTCAGCCTCAACAAACCACACCATGAGGAGAAGAATGAGAAGAGTACATACGCCCTTTGTCTCCGGAAGCCAAAACGCACAGATGGCCATGACGACATTGAATGATCCGAAGATGAAGTAGGCGCCGTACGGTGTCGCGTTGAGGATGACGGGCGTGGCCTTGGAGACGGCGAGGTTCATGACCCAGTGCGTGAGGGAGCCTAGAGCGACGTTGTAGGATCGCAGACGATTTGTCGGAATCTCAGAGCAATAAATCCATGCTGTGCACACTTTGCGTTAGTGTCGCGGAGGAGAGGATGAAATGGGGAAGTGGGGAGAGGAAACGTACAAACGGGGCCCCAGCCCATGTTGAATGCCGCAGCGAAGATGTATATCATCGCTAGCGCCGCGATGCCCGCTGGTGGCGGACTCCCCGCGCTCTGCTGCCCGGCCCCAAGATCCTGTCCGAATCGCAAGTACTAGAAACGATCATCATCAGCATTTGCCCCAACCTATGCTAACCAAGCCAGGCCAGACCAAACAGTAAGATCAAGTAGGCGCAAGGGAAGGGAAAACCCACAAAACCGACAAAGAACATGGCGAACCCCTGCACGGCACCGCTCCACATCAGACTCCACCGGCGCCCGAGCGAGTCGGCGAGGAAAAATACGAAGATGAGGCAGGTGACGACCTTGACGACGCCGTAGATGCCCTGCGCGAAGAGGGAGGTTGTCGTGCTCGAGAGGCCGAGGCCCTTGAAGATTGTGGGGGCGTAGTAGTTTATCGCGCCCGTCTGTTCATCACGTCAGCTCTCATATCGCATTGCATGGCATCCATCTCAAGGAATCAGAATGAGTAGGATGGGAAATCGGTACGTACACCCGTCCACTGCTGAAACGTAACCATCCCAATCGTCAACAGCGCTCTCAACCGATTACTCGGCACACACCAGCACTCCCTCTGCAACTCCCAGAACCCAGCGCCGCGCATGACCTCCTTCTCGTGGTCCAGCTGGGTGCGCAGCTCGAGCAGTTCCTGTTGGATGTACGGGTGCTGCACGGGCAGGTGACGTACATCCGACAGGACGGTGGCGGAGGCATCCCAGGCGTCTTGGGAGGCGAGCCAGCGTGGGGATTCGGGGCAGAAGAGCATGCTTATGAACAGGAGGAGCGGGCAGATGCACTGGCAGGCTAGGGGCACCATCCATGTCGCCATTGGCTATCCACATTAGCCATGGATCCAGTTGATGGGACAACTCGTGCAAGCACTGAGTCAAATGGACTTACCGAGAGGTGTTTCAGCGCGCCGTAATTGATGAAGTAGGCCATCATACTCCCCGCCACAAGGAACAGCTGAAAGAACCCCACCAAAAACCCACGGATCGCCCTCGGCGCATTCTCAGAAACATACGTGGGCGCCAGCATCGTCCCCGCACCGAGGCCCAACCCCTCGATGAACCGCCCGATATAGAAGACGGCGAAATGGCCATACGAGACCGTCTGCATCAGTCCGCCCAGGAAACCCACGATCGCCACGAGCAGCAGCGAGGGTTTGCGCCCGTAGCGGTCCGCGAAGGGGCTGCATACGAGCGCGCCCGCTACGGCGCCCGCTTGCATTGTTGTCACGAGGTTGCCTGATATGTCGGCCACGGCGGAGGGGGTCTTGGTGTCCAGCCGGAACTCGCGCTTGAAGTCTGGCATGACGAGGACGCCGCCGATGATTCCTGCGTCGACGCCGAAGAGGGCGCCCGCGAAGCAGGCGGCGCTTGCTAGGGCGACGATGCGCCAGTTGTATATCTCGGGGGGATCGATGCGGATGGCTTCGTTGCGGACGACGCGCCGGAGGATGGAGTGGATGGCCATGACTGTTGTGTCGGTCCCGCACAAGATTCAACTGATGGATGTAGTATATTGCTCAATCAATTGCTCTGGTCCGAGAAGGCACACTGAAGCCCGATGATCTATCCTGAAAACTGAGGGACTCCATCATCATATAAGTATTGAAGCATGTAGACCTGATCCAGAGTCAATTATCGCTTGATCGGGACGACTTTGGAAGCGGTAGAGGTGGACGTGGGGAAGAAAATCTGGGGTAAGCGAAGCTTCGGGGACTGTCGGCAAGCGCACCACGCCATTCTGCTCGCTTGGAATTCTGGTCGGGGAGTGTCGCTTTTGGTCATATTGTGAGCGAAAGTTCGGACGCTATCAGCCGAGAGTGCACACATTTTCCGGATGCATTGCGTTGCGATGGACCTGGCATATTCTCTGTATCGGTTCTTGTTGGTCTTTGGCGTATTGAGAGAACATCGAGTAGAATCAGAGCAAAACGGCTGGAGGACCAAGCTCGAATATGTCAATTTCAATCTAAGTCTAGAACTCAACTGCTGCACTCTTGCTCCATCGCTCAACTCCCCGAGGAATCATCACATCTGGCCCAAATCTCCTCCAACTCGGAGCAAAGAGAAGGTATCACACATCCACTGCGGGTCCGGCACTCATCAAGTAATTCGAGCACACGCTTCTGCTGTCGAGTGTTATGAACGAACATACCGGCTATAAGTCAGTTGTTAGCGCATGCGCCGCTCGGTGGTGCTCGTGAGCATACCCATGAAAAGGCACTGGGAAGACGGCATGCTCAGTGCCTCCTCTGTGATAGTGCAGGCAATGCCGCAAACGACCTCTGTGCTCTCCTGGATAGTCTTCTGACGTGCTATGAAATTTTCGATCGTGCCATGAGTAGGCTCGTGTGCACAGACGAGAATTTTTGAGACGTGGTGAAACTGCATTGCCAGTCCTGAGATGTGGATTAGTCGACGTCCAGGCAGCAAGTTCGGCGAAAATTTACCAAAGGACTGAGGATGCATAAATCGGGGCCGAAAGACCTGATCCTCCTGCTGCGCATTGTTGTGCATCTCTGTAAACTCAACCGTCAGATTGGCTTCCCACTCGTGGAGTAGTCGCCGCAAGGCCTTCGCCCAGCCTAGTCTCCACGCGAAAGTGCCCTCGGTCTCCTCTGTGCTGGGACTTACAGCGCAAAAGTTCACAACTTGCGCGAGGATCCACACAGCACGCGAAGCGATCTCATGGCTACTGAGCTCGGTATACGCCTTCTTCGGCACCCAAGTACTATATGTCCGCCTCTTTTCGCGGAAAGCAGCCCAGATGTCTTGCCGTAGCCATGCCCACCAAGTCGTGCTTTCCAGGCTAGAAGCTTCGACCTCGATTTGACGTGACCGAAGAATCCAGAAGACGCCTTGGAGATGCTGCTGCCAGTCTCTGCGGGAGCCGCGCAACATCTCGTAAGTCGAGATTATGAGAGTTGTGGCCATCAGCTCCAGACTGTTTCGGTATGTCGAGTAGCGCATGGCTTTTTGCACATAGTGAAGAGTCTGATAGTAGTATTGCAGAGCACTATTCTGGTCTGTGCGCTTATCCGGGGGGACGTCCTCGTCGAGAGATTGGTGATAGCCTGAAAGGGCCAATATGGCATTCAGAAGACCTGCATTTCTGGTAGCAAGCCGTGGCACAATTGTCGAGAACTTGCAAGCGGTGTCAAAAAGGTCGAGCTGTCGTCATCTTTTGTCAGAGTCACCTTTTACGTAGAACGCGAAGAAGCGTACCCATGAACATATGCGATGCAGAAAATTCGCGAACGATCTCTGCTCGTGATCAAGCAACACAATACTCTGAGATGCTTGCCATAGAGCCTCTTCACCGCGATCTACATCTAAGGCAGGCTGTTCTGGAGGCTGGTCATCAATGATCTTGGTAGCATACTGTAGTGGAGTAGTGGCATGCTCGTCATGTCCATTGAAAGGGTCTAGGTATCCTCCTTCGAGCGTTTGAGGCTCATGTCCTTGGACTTCACCATAAGCATCTCTGGTTAACAGGTCTAGCCACTGAACTGCAGCTACTCCGGTCGACGCTGCAGGAGAGGTTGCAGTCGATCCAGGACGCGTGGCCAGCCACTCGTAATCTGATAGTTGGGTTTGCTGCGGGATATTCTCATTGTTGTTCCATAAATGAGTGTCCGCAATATCACGAACTGGACCATAATCTTCTGAGTTCAACGCGAGGTTCCCGCCTGCTGTATTGACCTGTACTGCCGGAAGGGACTGGACCGCATGCAGCAAGTCTTCCTGAGAGCTAATGACCTGGCTCAGTTGTCGAAGAATCTCTAGGGTGGCAGGATCGAAACTGGCGACCTTGGATCAGCACTTTCCACATACAAGAGACACTGGGAGAGACCCACGAGGAATGGTCTTTCTCACTCTCACCATACGAGCACGTGATATTGATCGAGGCGCAGAAGCCGCATGCTGGTCGGACATTGTCACACTTGGTCTTCCTCGCTCTGCACACATGGCATGCTTTCAGACTTCTTTTCCGTGGATACCGAGGGTCCGAGATCTTAGTCCTTGGCCGCTTTCTCGATTCCAGATCCTCAAAGGACGGATCATGAGGTTGTCCTGAGTCCATTGAAATCAAATCTGGCAAGTGGAGTTCGAGGGAGGAAAAGCTTCATAGAGCGGGTCTTTGATTCGGGGAGAATGTGAGCAATCCGGTCGTTGACACTTTCGGTCCATGTACGAAGGTTATGCAGCTTCAACACCTGGTGGAGTAGTTCGCGTGATGCAGCCTCGGTATGAAATGCGACAGTCCCCGAACCTTGCTCCGGTCCCGTCCCCTGTCGCTCTCATCTGTTCAATAGCTTCGCTTACCCCAGTCGATCCATGAGGACTGAGCGGTCTGGCGACATAGTTCGTCTATAGACATGCGAAACATTTAGGCCAGTCCTGAAGCCATCCGCCGGGGAGGCTGGTGCATGGCTGTGAGATGTCGAAGTCGAACTGGCTGGAAACACGGAGCGGCGGGCAAGGTCAACTCGCGGCCTTGGTGCCTCAGGCCTCATATCTAAACTCGTCCAAGGATCGGGGAGAAGTTCACCAAACGTGCATCAACTCATCGGTCTTGAGCGTCAAACCATCTGTGAACAATATGGACTGCTCTCTACATGCATTGAAAGTCCGTACGAGCTTGGATTCGGGGAGTATCGGCACGATGGACAAGGCTTACGAGTAGCGCTCTCGCGCCACATGAATGCTTGAAAAGAATAGGTAGCCCACTTGACAAATGTTCATCTAATATCACGGCAGCGTCAAACAGACTTTCAATTGTCACCACTTCATTTGCAATCTCGCTTCATCGTTGTCGTCATTCCAGCTAACATGGGAGACGCTATCCTCCCCACGGAGCCCGAAATTCTCGTCGAAGATGCGCCGATGAACGGCATCAACCCAGTATATACGACTTGGGAAAACGTCGGGCTAGCAGCCAAGTCTAGGAACTTCTCTACCGATGTCCTCGTGGTTGGAGGTGGCTTGGGCGGAGTAGCTGCCGCGCTCGGCGCGCTTCGAAGAGGCAGGCGCGTCTTCATGACCGAGGAGTACCAGTGGCTTGGTGGTCAGCTCACTAGTCAAGCGGTGCCTCCTGATGAGCATTGTTGGGTCGAGCAATTTGGCATCACTCGCTCATACCGAGCTCTTCGAGATGGAATCCGCCAGTACTATCGAGCAAACTACCCTTTGACCGATGAAGCGAAACGAAGACCGCAGCTCAACCCTGGAGCCGGTCATGTCAGCAAGCTGTGCCACGAGCCTCGTGTTGCAGTCTCAGTCATCGACAGCATGCTCATGCCGTACGTTGGTAGCGGCAAACTTGTCATCAAGAAGCGAACAAAACCAATCTCCTGCGACATGGATGAACACGGAGGGATACACAGCGTGCGCTTCCAAGATCTCGACGGCCGGGGCCAATTCACCACAGAAGCCGCGTATGTGATCGACGCCACTGAGCTTGGAGATCTGCTCCCCATGAGCAACACACCCTACGTGACTGGCTTCGAGTCTCGCAAAGACACCGGTGAACCGAGCGCGCCTGAAGAAGCACAACCACTTAACTCTCAAGCCGTTTCCATCTGCTTCGCCGTTGATCATACAGAAGGCGCAGATAACACCATTCCGGAGCCACCAAACTACCAGTTCTGGCGGAAGCGCCATCCTGATTTCTGGGGTGCGCCTCTGCTGAGTCTCAAAGCACCTCATCCACGAACGCTTGAGATCGTTGAGCGCGAGTTCACTCCAAATCCCAATGACGATCCAAGACTTGTTTGTGCCGATCAACGCAAGTCCGGCGGCGACATGAATTTGTGGACCTTCCGACGGATCGCTGCCAAAGACAACTTCATACCCGGTGCCTATGAGTCTGATATTTGTCTGGTCAACTGGCCGATGATTGACTACTTTGAACAGCCGATGATCGATGTTCCGCCACACGACTTCGAAAGACGTCTAGCCGAAGCTGCCTCCTTGTCTTACAGCATGTTGTACTATCTGCAGACCGAATGCCCACGCGCCGATGGGAGAGGCAAAGGCTACCCAGGCCTGCGTCTGCGAGGCGACATTACTGGCACGGAGCATGGACTTGCAATGGCACCTTATATTCGTGAATCTCGGCGCATGAAGGCAGTCACTACGGTCGTAGAGCAAGATCTCTCTCTTGCTATTCGGGGCAGCGAGGGAGCGAAGCGTTATCCAGATAGCGTGGGAGTCGGCATGTACCGCATCGATCTTCACCCATCCACTGGCGGCGACAATTACCTTGATATTGCATGTTGTCCTTTCCAGATTCCACTCGGAGCATTGATCCCTGAGACACCGAGCCGGCCCAATTTGCTGGCAGGTTGCAAAAATATCGGCACAACGCACATTACGAACGGCTGCTACAGATTGCATCCTGTTGAGTGGAACATCGGCGAAGTGGCTGGTTTGTTGGCTGCTCACTGCTTAGACACTGGATTGTCGCCTCATCAGGTTCAGGGAAAACCAGAGCTTTTCAAGGAGTTCGAGAAGATCATCGTTGAGGAAGGTGTTGAGACGGAATGGCCAGACATCTCGGGATATTAGCCTGATCTGAAATCTGAAGTGGTCGACAGACTAGCTCATGTTTTGCATTCTAGAAATTGCAGCGTATTATTGCCATCTTGATTGGATCTTCAGAACCTCAACCTATTTTCAGACATGTTTGATCACCTCAATAATCTTTCGAGCTCTAGCGAAGCGCTGCGAAATCGTCTGAGTTTTTCGACTCTTCATGGCGACCCTAGAAATGATTGGTGGGATTTTAAGCCTTCAAATTGTCTCGCAAACGGCTTGAATGTAACGTTCCTACAAGTTGATGATAACGTGATGTATTTTGAAGACGAGATATAAATCAATGAAGATGTTGAAGCCACCGGTGCGAAGTTGGCCGAGGAGAAGAGAAAATACACCACCACCTTGTCGTGCACGCCAACGACCTAAGCCGCCTTCGCCCAAGCAATCGACGCCTTCAACCTTGCACCAGACTCATAGAACAAGTAAGTCTTCCCATCCTTTGTCACAACCTCTGGACTGGCGACTCTCCCGACATCCTCACCAACTCCACTCGCCTTATGCAGCAGAATCGGCGTGGTTCCCACGTTCCTCAGCGTGCTGTCGATAGTCCTCGCGTAGCTCTTCCCGCTGCTTGCATGATAGATGACGTACAGCTGCCCGTTCCATTCCCACAGACTACCTCCGGAGACATTACCCTGCTCCTCTGCGCCAGGCGAGACCACATACGCGGGATCGACAGTCCAGGCCTTGCCATCTACTGACTCGGCCAGACGGATGCGGCGTTTGTTGTCCTTTTCGTTGCCCATGTAGAACATGCCGTAGTTGTACCCAGAGGCTGGATTGCGATGCGTGAAGACACGTGCGTAGCTAGTCTCCGTCACATTCGGACCGCCCATCGCATTCGTGACAGCAACGCCTCCGTACGTGAAAGTCACACCATCAAGTGTCTCGGCCCAGCGAGTCTCAGAGTTCGTGCCGTGGAAATACACAAAGAGCTTCTTGGACTGCGTGTTCCATTTTGCGTCTGGAGATGACACGTGCGGCACGCTGTACTTGCCGGGCCAGACGTTCGAGATCACGGGGTTCGACGCGTACTCAGTCCATGGTCCTTCGATGTTGTCGGCGTACATGAGACAGATGCCACCTGGATTCTCATGCGGCGCGTAGTAGAGGTACCAGTTTGCGAGAGGGTTCTTCAGGTAGAGCCCGGCTTGGAACACACTGGGGAAGATGAATCTGTAATGCATGTCAGCATTGGTACATAACCATAAGATGGTACGGGGAACACATACTCGCCAGTCTGATTATAGATAAGGTCATCGGTCAGAACTCCCTGGTAAGTGAAGAAGGGCCATCCCGCAGGTGGAGGAAGAACAGCAGCACTGGCACAAGATGCCAAAAGTGTGCCAACAAGAGGCAGAACACTAAAGGAGAAGAACCTCATGCTATTGAAGTCAGACGACTGCGCAGATGAATTCAGAATTTTGATTGCTTGACGAATGCTTCAAGGCAATGGACAGCCTTTATTATACTTCACCACTCCATCATGTACCCCAGATTTTTACGTCCTCATGGAATCCCAATGGAGTAAGGCGCGGTGTGGAGTGCGTTGTCTGAGACCATTGCCGACAGCCCCCGAACCCAGGATGCCTAATTTGAGACTTCGAACAACGCCAAAAATGCAGTGTGTATTGTACAATTAATCTCGCGGCCGGCCTAGCCCAACTTCCAGGTCTATCGTCCTCCAAGATTGGGCTCGACGGCGTCTTCTCGGTGCAGCTCGTCTAGGATCGTGCCACCCGCAAACTTGATTTTCGCCATCGCATTTCGGGATCAAGTTCACTAAGCTCCCAGTCCTCTGCCACGCTTCAGCGCCCTTAGGGAAATAGAATGTTATCGCGGACATGACGGCAAGACAGGCTATCGATACTGCGGCGGCGGGTACGGTGCTATTCCAGGGAGTCGTGTCAGCTCATGTTCACATCTGGATGGGAGAGATACATAATTGCGTTCTTGTATGACAATAAGGAAAAGTATGAAATCCCTTCTTGACGCCGTCCATTCCTGGGATCAGAGCAGACATCTATCAAGATTGCCCTCACGCAAATCGGGATAGTGTCTTCGAATCTCCCATTCAATAGCATCAAGAAAGTCCGATTCTCATCGCAGTCTGGGAGCACAGAACACATCAACCAAGATCACGCGCACGCAATCTCACATAATGTGTTCAGAACTCCCATTCCATGTCTCACGATTTCCTTTTTCCCAACCCATCTCCGGGATCAAAGCACACATCCACCAGGATCGCACACACGCAATCCCAGATAATATGTACAAATCCCCCATCTCCCCTCAATTTCACCAATAATGAGGATCATACATACCATTAACCGGCGTCCCATAACCCTGGTAGCCCTGCGTGCTCGGCGGAGGCGGGTACCCAAATTGTGGCGGTGGCGCCCCAAACTGTCCCGGCGGTGGCGGTGCGCCCGGCTGCCCCGGCATCGGGATGCCCATAGGCGGCATGCGGATATGTGGCGGTGGCGGCAACGGACCTCCCTGCTGATGGGGCGGCAGAGGCATCGGCGGCATCTGCGGCGTGGGAGCAGGCTGATGGTACCTCGAGTCCATTAGTCCCGGTCCGGCGGCGCGGAGATTCGCACTCCCCCAGATGTTCGGCTGCAGATTGACGCCGCGCATGACGTTGACGAGGGCGAAGGGGTCGAGCTGCGGTGTTAGGCCTGCGGCGTGCCGTGCGTGCGGCAAGACAGAGAGCAGGAAGTTGATGTGCTGCGGGACAGGCCATTGGCCGGATGCCGTTGCGGGCGTGACTACACTTTGCAGTGGCGTGTTGCCTCCTCGGGATGCGTTGGCTAGTCTACGCCCTGCCGCGCCCTTGAGTGGTGACTCGCCTCGCGCAACCTTTCGTGGTGGTCCGTCAAGCGAGCCATCAGCACCATATGGCCGCTTAGGTGAGCTCGTTCCCAGGACACCGGGTGGATTGAGGTACCCTCCTGCACCAGCAAGCTCGATACTCGGCACCACAACTCCACCAAGTGGCTCCCGCAGCTGCGTCCCAGGACTGACGATGACCCTCACAGCGGTGGGATCGAATCGCTTCTGCAGAGCGTTCTCGTACTCGAAGCGGTGGGCGAAGACTTGCAGTGATGGGTCCTCAGGGAAGAGATCGCGCATGCGCTGCTCGAGTTTCTGGATCTGCGCTAGCTCGCCGTACTTGGACTCGAAATTGTGGAAATAGTAGTAGAGGGGTTTGGCTTTGTGGACGAGTTTTGCGTCGGCTGAGAGCCGGCTGACGGCTTTCTCGAAGACTGTGCGGGCGTCTGGGTTGATATTAGTTGGCACTACTTGACCACCAAGACATTAGCGACTCACTGGTCAGATCAGACTGCGCAATCAAATGCTTGATATATTCCAACGCGAAGTTCTCGTCCGTCGGGTACAGCGTCATGCCCTTGTCGAACAATCGCAACGCCGCCGGATCCTTGTAGCAGTACCACTCCGTCAGAGCACACTGAATATACAGATCACTCGTGATGTTGCCTCTGCGTCTCGTCTCGCTGAGAATGCCTCGTGAACCAGGCAAGTCACTCGAGCCCGGCTTGCCCTTGCCCTGGATCCGGCGCATAGCGCGAATCAGCGCCACCCATGCCGTGGTAATCAGCCGCTTCAATTCATGCAATTGCACATTGTAGCTCTCTTTGATCTCGTTGATCTCGGCGTCTCTTCTCGAGTTGGCACCCTTGCTCTTCGCCTCCGTATCGTCGGGGTTCTCCTCATCGTCAGATCCCGAACCCTTATCATCCTGTCTCTGCTCTCCTCCTTGCTCTTCCTGCGCATATCGCTCTTGTATCTCGGCGACTGCCTTCTCTGAGCGGTCCTTCGTCTGCTTCAACAGCTCATACAGCGCATCAATGAGCTTGTTATACGGCTGTCGGACAATCTTGCCCCGTTCCGCAGGATCGCTCTCACTAGCCGTCTTCGTCTCCGTACGATCTGCCTTCGCAAAGGCAAGCAGGCAGCTCTCCGGATTCGCATCGAGGCCCTGATCAAGCAGCTTCTCGCCGTCTTCGGTGAGATCATTGTCCAGACAGAACTGCGCGGCATCAAACCACATCTGCGGCTCAAAGCGCAGAGTCATGAGCGAGACCTTGTAGATGAAGAGGACACGTGCTTTGAAAGTCGAGCCGTCTGGTTTCTCTTCCTTGAGCTGGTTGGGATCTGTTTTCTCAAACTCGACCCAGTCGCGCCACAGCTTCAACTGTTGCTGGTACTCCTCAAATCCTTCGTATCCTGGCAGAGGTGGAAACCTGGGTAGCGTTGAGCGGCTGAGGTATTGGATCTTGTTCTCGAGTGCGATGTAGGCCTGCTTAGCCGTCATATAGGCAGGCATCTGCTCATTCATCATCTTGCGTCCCTAGTAGGTGGTCAGCTTTGTCAGATTCATGAAGACAGTCGCATGAAGCAGAACGATATCAATGCAATGGAGAGGAGGAAACGCAGAACTAGGATAGGCACTACTGACATTTACTCTGCTAGCAGAGATTTCGAAATTGGTATACTCAGACCACATGGACTGAAGATTTGGAAGCGGCACAGAAAGAGCTTGTCTGTACGCCTTGCGCACAGCATCGACCTTCTGCTTGTCCTGCCATCCGTCGCCTGAAATGTTTCCAGGCATTGTCTTGACAAAGGTAATGTAGTCCTGCCATAGCTGGAGTGAAGCCGGATCTTGGCCAATATGCTGGAAGGTGAATTCGAACGCCGAATTAATGGTATTCCGTGCTTGGGATGCAGGATCTGCTGAGATCGGATTCAGACGTCGAATGTACTCGACATACAGAGACCAGCACTTGACGTGTGGCACCTTGAGCAACACTTGATTGAATGCCGCGGCGGCCTTCTTGGTGTCCTCGTTCTGCATCATTGTCTGGATGTAGGACGCCCATTGGTCACCCTGGAGCACGTTAGTATCTCCTTTACCCCAAAAGACAAGAGAACGTACTGCCTGCGGGAAGATCTTTAAGAATCGTTCGTACGTCTCGTAAACTTCCTCGATCTTGTTGCGCTGCTTGTACTCTTCAATGAGGCTCAACCAGGCGTCAGTATCACCACGCGTATCGGCAGCAATACGATCTTCAAGAATGCCCACCCTATCTTGCGGCAACCTAGCCTTTGGAAGAGGCACAGAAGAAGACGACGAAGATACAGCAGCAGTAGCAGAAGGTGGTACATGAGCAGAGTGAGCAACAGACTGAGGAAGAGTTGGAGTCTGAGAAGGAGTGGGACCTGACACCGCCGCAGCAGCAGCACCATTTTGAGATGGCGTGTTGGCATTGTTAATGTTGATACTTGGAACAGTAACACCAGTGGTAGTAGTGGCAGTGGGTGACGAAGACGATGGAGCCTGATTTTGCGATTGCGCATTGGCAGCTGCAGGAACAGGTGTAGCAGTCTTTCTTATTGAAATATCTGGTGTAGCAGCATTGACTGGCGTCTGCGTCACAGAGCGTCCAGCAGCGGACACAGCCGCGTTCTCTTGCCCAGTCGTGATTACCGCTGGCGCGTCTTCATCGTCGTCGTCATCTTCGATGAAGCCGCCTACTGTTCGCTGTTTCGAGGTTGCGGGTTGGGTGGAGCTCGTTCGCTGTTGCGCGTTGTCATTGGATGATGGATCAGCCTGCTGCGCATCCTGGAACTGCATGTTAGATGGATCATAGTCGTCATCGTCGTCTTCTAAGAGCATGTCCTGCTCATCATAGGCCCCAGGGTTTGTGGGATCGTACGCATCACCCTGCTGCATGTCTGAGTCGGACATGATCAGAGCTATCGCTCAGATCCCACGCGCAATGTGAAAGGCACAGAGAAGTCAGTGCTTGGTTAGAAGGGTGACAAGAAGTGGGCAGTTGAGGTTGGAAGCTTGCGCAGGCAGGCGCGGCTGGCGAGCAGCGCCAATTAGTGTCTGGGGAGGGCTGGAGAAGAGATCCGTGGAATGTACGCTGCGCGACGAAGCACTTGTACGCAGGCCTGGACGATTACGAAGTATATGAGTGGTGGTGAGGAAGATGAAGAAGTGATGTTGCGCGACGGATGGATTGCGGAGAGAAAGAAGTTGCGACCCGGAGCTTAGCCTAAAACGGAACACGTCCGCCGCAGGTGCAGCCCTCATCTTTATTGTCGGCAGTGACGCAGCGCAAGAACATTTTCTCAAGTCGCTGCCATTTGACGTTGTGCTACTACCATAAGGTATCTGTATTATACGAGCTAGCGGCCTTAACTTCTACGCCCAGATCCCGGATCGCTCCTTCCTCTACGTACGTCGCTCCTTCTCGATCCACATCTGCATACGTATACGGAGCAGTCGCGATCCATACTCGATCTACGCCGCATAGAGGAGAAGTAGCCTTACAGAGACCAAGGAGCTAGGAACAATATCTATCTCTGCTGTATACTTCAGCAGCAGAAGGCTACATCCCGAGAGACAATCACCAAGTCCAACCACCAACTGGCACCATCCACGATGTCCAACCCAACGATCTCCCTCCCACGCCATAACTCACCAGACGGCAACCCCAACTTCGGCCCCTCCTCCTCAGCCTACACATCCTCCTCCACCTCGTCCTCCCGCCGGCAAACCCCCCTCCGCATCCCGCTCTTCCTCAAGCGCGCCCTCAAATTCTCGCAACTCGACTTCGAGCTCGCCGTCTGGGAAATGACGTCCCTCCTGCTCTCGCCCAAGCGCGTCTTCAAAAATTACCACTACCACCGCACCACGTCGCGGTCGTGGCACCGGCCGGACCCGTCCTTCACGTACCTGCTCGGCTTCTTCATGCTGCTCACGGGACTGTCGTGGGGATTGGCGTACGGTGCGGCACTCGTGAAAGTCACGCTCGTCTTTGTGCTGGGGCATTTCCTGCTAGCGGGACTGGCCGTGGCGACCGTGATGTATTTCCTCGTCGGACGGCTGTTGGGGCCCGGTGTAGCGGGTCTACCTACGTTTCTGGGGCGCGGGAGGCGGAGGGGGTTGTTTGCGCAGGCGGGGGGCGAGGGCGCGGAGCAGCTTGAGTTTGGGTACTGCTTTGATGTGGCGATACGTGCTTTCTTCCCCGTGTGGGTGTTCCTGTATGTGGTGCAGTTTGTGCTCATGCCGGTGATTGCGAAGGAGTACTGGTTGAGTTTGTTTCTGGGGAATACGTTGTATTTGCTGGCCTTTGGATATTATACTGTGATTACGTTCTTGGGGTATAATGGTAGGTCATTCGTTCATTCATTATACATGAGTACACAGGCTAACAGACAACAGCTCTGCCCTTCCTAAAGCATACCGAGCTGCTGCTCGCACCGACCGCAGTGCTCGTTATCCTATATTTCGCGAGCCTATTCGGCTTCAGCATGCCTCGGAACTTTGCGCCCGTGTTATGGGCCGGCAGAATAGGCATACGCCACGTCTAGACATAGGCGATCCAGCATCAAGTCCCACGTGGCACCACACCCAAGCTTCTTGCATCCGACTCCCGTCCAACCGATCACAGCTCAACTTGCAGCCGTTCCTGTACACCTTCCTCATCTTCCTCTTCTACAGTGGTCATTTTCGTCCTCCCACTAACCCACTCCTCCACAACAAGATTCGCCACATTCTTCCCCATCAACGCCATGGTCTCCATACAACTAATAAAACTCTCCATCCCGCCCGTATACCACAGATTCTCATCCAGCCTCAACTCCTCAAACGTGACTCGCGGCACTTCAAACGGGTAACTCTGCCACAGCTTCCGGTGCACCCAGCTTACGTCCTCTTCCCTTAATGGTGTTTTGACGCCCATGAGACGGGCGAGGAACTCGTCTGAAATGGGCGCCATGCTGAAGATCTTGTAGAGGTACTGGTCACCGCCCGTCCGGCGGTTGAAGCGCGTGCCGAGGAGGGAGATGGAGTTGAAGGGGACGCGGGAGCTGTAGAAGGGGTCTGCGCCGGGCGTTTCGTCGTCTTGTAGTGTCGTGAGGAGCATGCTGGGTACTGTCTCCTCCTCAGGGAGGCCGAACGCAGCAGAGGAGAGGTAGTGCGGCGAGGTGAAGAGGGTGACGTGTAGGTTGACGTATGGGATCGTGTCCGGGGTTATGGCAGGTTTAGGCGAGATGTCCAGGTTGGTGAATTGGTATGGAGACGCGAGAACTAGCGTGTCGAAGGTGGCGGTGTCTGCTTTCTGGCTTGCGGCGCCCTTGGAGGTGAGCGTGAATGTGCCGTCTGCATGTCTCTGCACAGACTTGACCGCTGTCTCCAGCTTCACGTCTGCGCCGCTCGAATTCACCATCCCCTCGAAGATCCTCCAATTCCCGCCCTCCACCGCACTAGCCCCCTCGGTAGCAATACTCACCATCCCCTCCAGCCCATGCACCGCCCCCAAATTAATCGCATAATTCACCCTCGTCATCGCCTGAATCACCTCCCGTCCAAAAGCCTCTCCAATCCCATTCTCCTTCAAGAAATGCGCGCCCGTCGTGCCCACCACTTCACTCAGCCCCAAATCATATACGCGCTTCGTCAGCGACGGGAACGGGAAATAAGGCGCTTCATAGATGGCGAGGAACTTGGCGACAGTCTTCTGCATCAGTTTGTTTGCATAGTAAGGCGCCATGCCGTAGCGCCACAGCATTTTCGCGCTGCTCCACCAGCCGGCGTCGGCCATCTTGACGACGAATTGAGAGCCATCGTAGATGCCCATGAAAGGGAACTTCTCGGTGGTCTGCACGCCATCTC
The DNA here is from genome assembly GCA_000611715.1 of Scolecobasidium constrictum UM 578. Lineage (NCBI taxonomy): Eukaryota > Fungi > Ascomycota > Dothideomycetes > Venturiales > Sympoventuriaceae > Scolecobasidium > Scolecobasidium constrictum. The sequence continues at coordinate 193,468 of AZYM01000046.1, read as the reverse complement.
TTATTCGGCGGACTGTGGAGTACGGTTCCTTCAGTGTGAGGTTGAACTCCTTGACGGACTGTTGGAGGATGTGGTTCACGTCGACGAAGATGCTGGCGCCGAGTTCGACGGGGCGGGCGGAGGGATCATTGAACGGTTGGACGGTAGTGCTGCGGCCGCCGATGTATGGTTCGCGCTCGAAGATGGTGATGTTCACGGGGGTGTTGGTGAGGGAGGCGTATTTGCGGAGGTGGTATGCTGTTGATGCTCCCGCGGCACCGGCACCTGGTGGATCGATTGTCAGTCTACCTATCTTTGCATTGCCTGTCAGTGGTTGAAAAAGCACCTATGATAGCCACGCGTTTAGGCTTCGCAGCAACATCTTGCTCTGTGTTTGTGGCTACTGAGCATACCGCCGCCTGCGCAGCAGACAGGACAGCTAAAACGCTAGAGATGCGCATCTTCCCTTGAAGTATGGAGCCAAGAGGTGTAATTAGTGGGCCATCATCATTGAATCTACCAGGTCTAGAAAGCTGGCAGTCTTGCTTCTTCTTCAGAGCTACTGAGACAGACAAGAATGTGGTGATGCAGCTGTGTAGCCCTGCAGCTCTGATGACGCAGGGTCCAGCTGCAGCTCGGACTCGGCTCCGACAATGCATGAGTGCCACGGGCAAGGCCAGGAAATATGATCCAGACTTCAGCCTTCAAGAATTACACGTGGGATTTGAGGTGCTAAGACTTATTATCTCATTCGTGCTTCATGAGCAGTAATGTTGCTGTTACATCAAGTCCAGGCGTGACTTAAGCTTTATTTGCTCCCTGGAGTCTGAGGTCGGGATTGGAATATGTCGTTCTCGCGCTTGATACCACAAAATAAGTACATCCCACGAGCTCTATACATATCCTCTAATCTAGCATCATATCATCAGCCCCGTCTGGAAGTTGCTGTGCGTGTACATAGATTGTTGTCTTCCCATTCCTAACCGCATCTTGTTGGGGCAAGAGCGCGCCAATTGTGTGGTCATGGTGCTGATGCATAATTTCTCCGTTAACATGCGGCTTCTTTCCATCAAAGTACCGCTCAAGAGACTCCGGGATCGCGATACCATTTTTCACGAACGCGGCTTGAATCGCAATGAGCACGTCCGCGGCAACGGGTAGTCGCCTCCTCATGTCCAAGAGGCATTGGCAGGCGCGGATGAGCGTGTCCATCAGCACGGGATTGCTCGAGATGCTGTCATTCCCCTCTGCGCTGGAGAGAGCGACGAAGGCGGCTGTGCTGAGGACGTGCACGAGGTAGTATTCGTATGCGATTGGAGCGAGGGAGCGGTAGGTCCAGATTGTGGTTGTGAGTCCCGAGGCATGTGCTAGGAGGCGCTCGTGGGGATTGAAGGGTAGAGAAGCATGTTGATTGGGGCCGTTGAAGTTGCCACTGGTAAATGGGTGCAAAAGAGTCGTGAGCATGATTTCCAGATGGACGCTGTGAGGAATTAGTATGTCTGCGACGACTGGACCAAGTGCTAAAGATGCCGTCTCAATCAAAAAGATGGCATAAACTTACTGTAATAGCGCAGCATAAGGCAACACAGCCTCCTCGAACCTGATCCTCGGCGGGCAGACATACTTCCATCTGAGGAAGTCATTGTACAGCTCGAGCACACGGGTTGGGCCTCTACCCAGTGCCGGCATTCCGTCCTTCGGATACAAGAAGTCCAGAGCATCCTCGACAATCTCAGAGAGCTTGACGTCTTCTTCTTGCAGTTCCACCTGCATAGACCTCTGCATCTTGCAAGACATCGGATATGCCGACCACCAATATTCTGTCGAACTGGGTTGTGCGAGCGGAAATGCGGGATTTTGCCATAGCTTGGGCATTTTTGGCTTGCGAGTCTGCTTCCTAATGCTCAGTGATTGCGTTCCTCGCCTAGTGAGATGGAACGTCAGCCCTGTTTTCATCTGTAAGAACACGCATGGCACGCACCATTCGCAGCAATAAAAGCCCCACATACACCATGACACAGCCTCCCGCTCACGCTGCAGTCGTGGTCCGCTGGCGGTTCTTGGGCGGGAGAAACAATCGCCATCATTTAGATCAGCGTAAACTTTGATGGCGTGAAAGAAATGCTCGATGGCCTTAGCACCCGACCCCAGGTTACCTTCGTACACGAACAAGGCGAACAGGCCCTGCATCAATGGCAATGACGGCTTGTTGATGTTTTCGAGAAGTCTCTGTGCCTCGACTGCCCATGCTCGACCTCTACTATTGCGATGGTCAGAGGCTTTGACATCGGCAGGGGCATGTGAGTAGAGCTGTCCAGCAATTAGTACGGTACCATCGAAAGGCCCGTCAGTTGTTTAAAACCTACACAGCTCGCAGCAAGTAGAGCGTTGACCAGAAATCTGGCGCAGAACGCGCCAGGTACGTGATCTGCAGCATTGGGATCCAAGCTCACCGCATCCTCCTCGAAGATCGGTCGGTATATCGCTCGTCCCACGATATGGTCCCAGGTGAAGAACAGCGTGAGTAGGTGATTCATATGCCGATCATCTTCCGACACTGTCGTCCACCGAGACAGTGGCAGACTCGGAGTCGCCAGATTCACGAACGCGTTCTTCTCTACGTGCTTGTCTCGCTCATCGACAAGGAAGTGCTTCTCGAAGACGAAGGCCGGGTCATCGTCACTGGGGCAAAAGTCAGCTTGATCTCATCTTAAGGCGCATCGAGGACTCGCGAAAATCTCACGGTGACATAAGTCTCATACCTGCAGGTCGAGGCGCAGCCGTGGCAGGCAGAATCTCAGGGTGGCCATTCATCCTCATTGCTGAAGCTTCCTCGGGAGACAGCTGGGGCATACCAAAGGTCTTCAGGCCCAAATCCGGCATATCCGCCTTAGGGAGGAGTAGTCGAGCATCTGCAATCGCATTGACTGCGTACTCAACATCATCGCCAGCTCGCAGTCGTCTCAAGACCTCATTTGCTTCTGCAGCGGTTCCTGTTCGCAGAAATTCGATCACGCTTTCGTAATTCGTCGCCTTCTTTCTTCTCGCTTCGTGTTGCGTAAGTCCTTCCGGCGCGCTGAAATGGCATTGGGCGTCCCGTGTTGCACAAGGACCGCATCGTGGTCGCGTACCATCGCACTATCAGGCTGGTTGTTAAGGCTGGTTTCACGCTAGTAAAAGTAGATTTGTTCTGAATGACCGTACTTTCGTTTTTCGTCTTCGACAAGCTATGCTATATCAGTATGATTGAATGGGAGAGTTCAAGATATGTTTGACCTACTCTCACATGCACTGCTTACAGCAGAGATCGGTCTCTTCCTCGGATTCTGCTTCGGTGCCGCCCTCGATACTCCTGGCTGTGGTCCTGGCTGCAGCAAGACAGGATCTCGAGGCAATAACCTGCGCATACCGTTGTTCTGCTCCGACATTGTTCAAGCATGGTAGAGAAACGTAGCTGAAGAGAGACAAGTAGCCAAGGAGTTATATATGATATGGTTTTGTCGTTCGAGCAGTAAAACGACCTGGGGGCAAGTCCGAAGTCAGCGAGGAAGTGTCGTGATTGGTCAGGAAACACCCTGGTTCACGCATCCTCTCGTACCTTTCACTCGGAACCGCATGAGGGACAAACTGACGGAGACGCTCCGACAACCAGTGGGATCTTAGAAAGCCTCAGCAGTAGTCTCAAGGGCCTGTTCAGTCTGGATGATCAAGGCTGAATGTTGTTCATGTCCGTGAGTGCCTTATGGGGCGGCGCGTGTACGCGCTAATCCTAATGTGAATCAAAACTGGACTCTCGTCACGTGTCGGGCTTGTGGCAAAGAGACATGTTCTGATGCGCCAGTCATGAAGCATGGAATCTCGTCCGAGTACATCATTCGAACGGCACATGGAGGGCCCCCAAGCTTCAAGTGGTTAGATTAGCATGCGCGGGGAGCATGGGCAATTTACCTGCTCCGAGGAGAATACCGTAAAGCGACTTATCGAAATCTTGTGAATTCGATGATGGAATGCGCCAAATATTCCGCGCAGACCTAGTTCATGCTGCATACCGTGACTCGCACGAAGAGCGCCTTAGTTAGAACCGCTACCGAGCTATATCAAAATTGCAATGTTCATCTCCAATTCATATCGCACATCGCGACAGAGCACCCTCAATACAATTCTGGCAAGTAAGCGCTGCCAGCCAAAACCAAATTACTCCTTGTGAAAGCGACCTTGTACACCGGACTCTTCTTCGTCGGAAACGCGCTGATCTGATCCTGCGTCACAATAACGTCCTTCTTGCTCTTTTTCTGCCCTTGCGCAGCTCCACCAGCGGCACCGGCAGCAGCTGCTGAAGACCCCGCAGCGCCGTCGGGCTTGCCTCCAGCCTCAGCACCCTGAGCGTTGGGCTTTTGGATGACATCCCACACACGCACAGTCATGTCTGCACCGCCTGAGACAAGGACGGAGGACTCGACGCTCCAGGAGAGCGACCAGATGCCCCCCTTGCCATGTCCACGCATGCGCTTGATGCGTGTACCTGATGCCAGATCCCACAAGAAGATGCTGCCTTGATCATCCGCACTCGCAAGTGTTCGTCCATCAGGACTGCATTCGATGGCCGTGATGGCGCCAGTGTGGCCCGTGAACATGCGCACAGGATTGCCACGGGAGATATCCCACATACGAACGTTTTTGTCTCCCGCCGTGAAGACGTAGGCGCCGTTGGGATGGAAGGTACCGCGATCTACGTCGTTGTCGTGCGCCACGAACATACGTATAGGAGCGATATTCTCTGTGTTCCACAGGCGAGCAACCTTGTCGTGGCCGGTCGAGAGGAAGTAGTGTCCATGTGGACCCCAACGCACATCCCATACGGGACTGTCGTGCCCTCGATATGCTACAAGACACGTCCATGTATCGCAGGACCATAGGCGCACAGTCTTGTCAGCGGATGAGGAAAGAAGGTATCGTGGCGAAGTCTGTGGAGACTCGCGAGAGGGATTTGGGGTGGCGGGCGAGAAATGGACGGCATACACGGGACCAGAATGTCCGATAAGGCGTTTCGAGCTTGTTGGCTGATTTCTTGTGGTGGCATCTGCCTCGCTTAGGTTGGGGATTGGCTTGCCATCGAGCGACCAGATCCGGATGTAAGACTGTTGAGTGCCAGCAGCCACGAGCATAAGATCGCCAGAGAAGTCAAGGCAGTTGACACTGTTATTGCATTAGCATTTGGGAAAAAATGTCATTTTATCGTCCGACTTACTTGTCGTGCGTGTTGTGGAAGGTGTACATGCAGACGCTCACACCAGGCCCGACTCCGCTGCTCTTTGGGTCTATCTTAAACCGATCACGATACTCTCGAATCTTGCCAATCTCCGTCTTGATGTCGCGCGCCAGTGGAGGCGGAAGAGGTATTGCTTCTCGGTTTGGCGCGTCATCCGCAGGCTCTTGCTTGATTCGCTGCTCAAACTCCTCGACTAGAGATGATTCGCCAGGAGCAGGAGGATGCCGATCGTCTTCTTCTTTGAGGTCGGCGCGAATGTCCTCCATGGCCTCAGGGTCCATGGGCATCTGACCCAGCTTGAGATTTGGCAGCACGCTGGGCGCATTGCGGTCGGTGTTCGCCGATCCTGGGTTGTGGCCAGGAATGCCTTCGTCCTCGGCGGGAAGATCGAAGTCGTCACCACTGCGTGCGAGCATGGCGGCGAGACTGCGATCAGATGCAGCCATTGTTCGCTCGGCTGTGACGACGTGGACATGACTCGAAATCAGGCCTTGTATGATGACGCCACCTTGGTCCTGCTTCGATTCAAGGAACTGGATGAGTGAGGCGTAGGCCATGGCTGAAAGTGATAGTCGATATTTGGCGTTTTCGCCTCTGAATGTCTTGCCCAAACTTGATTGCTGGACATGCGGTGGCTCTGTGATAACTTGTAATTGCCGCAGCTCGTCGCCATGTTCGCGACCAAATCGTGGACTGTGCTCCCTAAAGAAGCCAGTGAGTGCTTCTGGCGGAGCGAAGTCGACCACAAGGCCGAGGTATGATTGCACGAAGATGGGCCATAAAAGTCGCACGAGCTCTGGCCTGTACACTTCAAGGCTGTCGTCGACATAGTGTTCGAGGAGTGCTGCATGTTGTCAGCATCGCGCAACAACGTGTATTAAATCAAACTCACCATATGAGTCTATGAATCTCTCCCATCCTTTCTCTTGTACCTTGCGCGCCACCGCACCGTTGCTGTCTCGGTCAGCAACCTCTCGCCGCAAAGTCGCTTCTGTCTTGCTGTAGCCCTTCTTGTTCAGGTATTCCAACACCTGCGGGCCGTTAGTTGTCGAGTTATCCGCATGAACGACGACATCAGGATTGCTGTGTGCGTGTTGTGGGAGAATTTGGTTGAGGAGCGAATTAATGGAGTGTCTAGTTCCATTCTTACGCTCTCGGGAGTAGGGAGGCGTGTACGTTCGCCCGTGCCTGTACATGATGGCGACTAGAAACGTTGCAGCGCACAAGATTGCGAAAGTGTAGAGAGTGAAAAGAGGCTGAAGTGCGCAGAGAAAGTGATGGTGTGAACTTTGAAGCCCTGAAGCCAAGCAACGCTGCAGGGTGCCGTGAAGCTCAAAGAAGGAAGGAAATGCACACCACCGGCTGTGTTCGTGGGTGAATAAGAGAAAGAGTGCTGAAGATGAATTTGAAGTGGCGCGGAATTGGAAAGACGAGGCTTTACAATATGAGGGAGTTGTCACCCATGGGCAACCATGTGCTCGACTGCCTTGTGGGCAACAGCTTTGAGGCAGACTTGCATGCTAATGACGTAGGAGGCCATGAACTCACAATTTGATTCAGATTTTGCTGCGACGATGCGCCGGCTCCTGGCGTTGGCGGCGGCTGCTGACCTTGCGGAGGCGGCAGCCCTGCACTTGGCGGGCCATTAACAACGCTGTTCGCCCGCGAAGGCACATGAGGCGGTGGATGCGACATTACGTTTTCAGATCTCTTGGTCGCTTTGGGTCGGTTTTGGTTTCAATCGATTCTCACTCGGTCCGCTGTCGATGAGATCAAGTTGGATCTGGGTCGCGTCTTCAGGTGGGTAGTCGCATGGCAGCACAACACGTAATATCTCGGTCTGCGAAGTCTAGTCTGGGTTTGCGATCGTATCGGTCGAGGTTTCAATAGATCTTGGGATTATCTGATGATGATTTGATCATTGTTGGATCGGATCTGGTGATGGAAGTGAGGTGGAAGTGAGGATCGGGAGACGTGCCAAGACGACCAATGCGAGATCCCGCAGAGCCTCAAATCTGGAGAAGCCAAAGCAAAACGCGTGTTGTCCATCGTTCAGGTCACTATAATCGCCGCGCTTAATGCAGTCACTGAATTTCACGTGCGTGAACGCGTGGATGTAGCGCGCAGTGTCACCTCCGCGATGTGCAAGATTCCTTGAGGCCGCCTTCAAAATCTCCACCGCCAACCTCATCTCGACGCCATGGAAGACAACGCGCAGCAGAAGGACGGCAGTGCACAGTCGTCCAAGGAAACGACTGAGCGCATTCAGGCTCTCGCTGAAATTAGCAAGGTAGCTCTTGATGCGCTCTCAACACCTCCGCCGACGACTAACATCAAGACCAGAAAATTCCCAAAGTCCTTGAATATGCAGGACTCGCCATCAGCGCATTGACACGGAATCCCCTACCTGCCGATGCGACCGCAGGCGACGAACCCGGCCCATTCTCCGCCAATAAGCAGGTGTTCAAAGATAACTACGATGCATTCTTGGAGATCCTCAATGAGGTCTCGACTGCGCTCAACGACGAGGCAGATGCACTCGTAGATGCAGGTCTGCTGCCTGAGAAGCCTCCACGAAAGGGCGTACTAGGCGCCGACATCACGAATGAGGGACTTGGAAACCTCGATGTTGGGTACTTGAATAGTCGAACTCGAGATGTTGGCCTTGTCAAGGAGAGGGAATTGGTCGGTGAAATGAAGGCGATCTTGGAGAAGATGGTGCAGAGGCAGGAGAAAGAGGCAGCTGGTGATGACAAAGGTGATGCTATGGACGAGACGACCTGAAGTGCATCATCATTACGCTGATTAAAGCCTCATCCCAACCTTTTGAGCCCTGTCCAGAACGTTGAGCTAGGCAGATTTGGGCTTGCGAAAACCACACGAGGCTCGAGATATTGCAGCACAAGAGCATGAATCTTTGCAAGCGGTCTAGTCATCGTTGCACTATAGGAAGTCACCTGAAGTTGGGCCCACGATTTTGTGATGAGCGATGGCTTTACGGTAGCACCAGATCTAGAGGATTCATGTGCTTGCCAGCTGCAAATTGAAGCCGTGCGTACGGCATGGTATGTCTACAAGATTGCTTGCTAGACAAGTCCTGCAAATCACAACTTGTGCATATAGCAAATGTGAGTACACCTCTCATTCTGTCAAGATATCTCGCACCCGTCCGAGATGTTGCTCGTGCACTCACTTCTCTTGCCTGCTTAGTATGATCACAACCCAAGCTTACATTGCGGCTTCCAGTCAAGCGGCCAGTCATGTCGTAGCACGAGTTACCCGACCGCGCTCAGCGCCGGTTAGAACTGCCCGGCACCATATTGTGCTACCGATGGGCGTCGAGTCATCCAGATCTCCTTCCTCAACTAGCCGATGGCGCACTATAAAAACATTCGTTCGTGGTCCATCCTCCTACTCTTCTTCATCCACATCCACATTCGCTTGGCAGCAGCAGTGGGATCCTTCCACCTTCCTCCTTCCCAACCACACATCAACATAACACCAACACTCGCTTGAACAACCAACAACAACGATGGCCATCGCACGCCACCTCACACTCGCTCTTCTTGGAAGCGCCGGTCTTGCAACAGCACTGCCCAAAGTCGGCACGCTGACAGCAGCATGCCCAACTCCACCAGGCGCCATCATTTCTGTCGAAGGCGCCAACTACCAAACGTTGTGCAACACTGCATATCGTGGTGACAACATCGGCGGTTTCACAATTCAACCTTCCTATGCTGCATGCGTTGCACGCTGCAGCGACACCCCAGGTTGCGTTGGCGCAGTCTGGAATTCTGTCGACAATCAATGCGAGGTGAAGCGCTCACTCACAGGCTCCTCGGTACTCCAAGACTTCCACTCCTTCGTCCGCGTCACTAACTCTCTCGCCACTCGTGCCGACTTGTCTTGTCCAACTGGTGACAATGACCAGATCCAGGTTGACGGTCACGACTACAATGTAGACTGTAGCACAGCGCACACTGGCAAAATCATCAACAACTCGAACGAGAGCAACTTTGAAGCCTGTATCAAGACCTGCAGACCGAAGAAGGAGTGCATGGGTGTCTCCTACCGCGCCACCGATGCTCTGTGCACGCAATTCAGTTCCACTCGCACGGCGGTTCCAGATGCACGAGTCAACACTTTCATCAAGCTCCCTGCGATCCCGGCCAGCCTAAGGAAACGCCAGGATGGTATCGACTGCCCAACTGCGGACTTCCTGCAGTGGAAAGGCAACACCTACAAGGTTGAATGCGACAGAGCCGTCTCGGGAGCTAAATTGATGTACTCGAACAAAATGCAAGGTTTCGCGGAGTGCATGGCCACGTGCAACAAGCATTCGGCTTGTGCCAAAGCGCAATGGCTCCCAGCTGCCAAGGAGTGCACGCTCTGGGAGAAGGGTGGCAAGTTGGTGGTCAACAACGATGCGCACGTCTTCGAGAAGCAGGCCAAGCACACTCGCGATGTGGCTTTCGTGAATTCCGAAACAACTCCGAATGAGGCTCGCTCTGAGGATCTTGTCACACGAGACTCTGGTCCCACGGTAGATTGTCCTTCTGAAGCCAACCTCTTGTACCTAGGCAAGTACTGGGCAATCGAATGCGGCAAGGCGGTCAGCAACACCGAGATTGCAGGCTCCAAAAAGACTTCTGATTATTTCGAGTGCATGTCCTTCTGCTTCGAGAAGAGCTATGAAGACTGCAACGTCGCGCAATGGTCACCTACCACCAATGAATGCACGATCTTCAGCTCATCAAAAGGCCGGGTTGATCGTGTCGACTCCATCGTCTTTCTCCGAGGTACTGTACCGAGTCTTCCATTGGACGAGACGGACTGGTCGCTGTCGAGGCGGGATGCATCGGGATGCCAATTTATCAAGTCGCCAACCTACACCATATCTGGCGCTACATTCGACGTCAAGTGCGATACTGGCATAGTGGGAGCAGAGATCGGCGACTTCGACATGAACATCAAGAACGAGGAGTGTCTTGATAAATGTGCTCGGACGCCGGAATGTGTTGCTGCCGCCTTCTCGATCGCTGGACACGGCGGAACCGTTTGCAGCATCTACAGCTCCGTTAGTGGGGAAGAGACGGGATCCATTTACGACGCCTTCTACAAACGTCAAAGCGCCTCTTTAAGAACCCGACAGATCTCGGACTGTCCCGCAGCGAACAACAGCATCGTCGCGACGTTGGACGACGACTACGTAGTACTGTGTGACCGGAATCTGGATGGCCGTCCAATTGGCTTCTTCGTCCCGCAATTACGGTCTTACGAAGGCTGCGTTAGCCGATGCAATTTCACACCAGAGTGCATTGCTGCCACATCCATCCCCGAAGACGGCAGTTGCAAGATGTTCAGTAGACTCTTCATCCCTCAACCCGTTCTGGAGCAACAAGGAATGCACGCATTCGTCAGGGTGAAGAATGAGTCTAAGGCCATGAACGCACGACAAGAGATCTCCGCGTGCCCGGCAACCACCAACAGCGTGCTCGAAGTCGAAGGCGAGCAGTACACTGTCAAGTGCGACACTAAGTACACCGGACATCAGATCGGTGGTTTGACTGTACAGCCATCGTACAGTAATTGCATCGCCCGCTGCAGTGACACGCCAGACTGCATTGCGGCTCAGTACTCCCAGGTGGACCACCTGTGCCAGATCTTCAGCGCCATCGCAGCACGAGTCGATCAGCCGGGATCACTTGCCTTCATCCACATCAACAACAATGCACTCGTCGCCCGTCAGGATCCACCACTTGCCGACACACTTTGCCCGGGAGCGAACGACACAGTCATATTTCTGTACGGCCTGAACTTGAAGATCGTGTGCGAGACTTTCGTAACACCCACGCGACAATTAACATTCTCCATCGGCGGGACCATAGAGCATTGCGTCCGGGAATGCACAATCCTGAAAGCCTGTAACGCAATCAAATACGACGTCGGTCAAGAGCGGTGCATCTTGTTCCGATCGTCGGATCTGTCCGACCTGAAATCTGCGGAGGGTGTCATCGGTCTCCTTGCCATCAACAAACCTGTGCCGGATCCAGCACTTGCTGAGGCGCAGGCGAACGGTCAAGTCAGCGGTGGTAGCAGTAAAGAAAAGCCTCCACTTATACAGAATATCGGTCTCTGGGCAACGGAAGACAAGGAGAAGCGTGGCGTTGATCGTGGTAAGCGTGGCGTGACGTACAATGATCCCAACAGGGTTCATGCTCTTCGTCGTGTGCCAGCTTCCAAAGTGGCCTGGGGATGGAACTGGTGAATACGCCTACATGTATGGTAGATTTCGACAGACGAAAAATTGATATGTACCCACAGGTACTCCTCTCCCTACGGATAGAACTGTCACAATGATGCATTTGCTGGTGTCGACAGTATGGAAGGTCTGACTTTCATCCCCAACATCTGGACTTCCCGTGACGAATGCCTCTCGAAAGCATGGGAAGCCAACGTCAATGATGCCATCGTGCGGTATAAGACGGACTCTTTGATGTCTTTCAATGAGCCAGATATGCCAGCGGAGGTCGGTGGCTCCAACATACCAGTCGGTGAAGCTGTCGAAGGGTACCGCCGCCTCATGCATCCTTTCCGTGGACGTGTTGCTCTCGGTGCACCTCAGACGACGTACAGTGGCGGATGGCAATGTAAGTGGTCGCATCACATGACGTTAGAAGCTCTACTGATTGTGATCAGGGATTACCGATTTCATGAACGCGTGTACCGACTGCCACATTGACTTCATTCCAGTCCATTACTATGCAGGCTCATGGGGTGACGTGCACTCGGCAATTGCTACGTTCCAAGAGAATCTGCGATGGGTAGCAGAGAATCTGAAGCGGCCGATCTGGATCACGGAGATGGCGTACTATGCGCCGGAAGACGAAGAGCTCTTCTTCCTGCGAGCTATGCTTGACTTCTTTGAGTCGAATGACTGGGTCTCTCGCTACTCATACAGGACGGCAGAGCAGATGGTCCGAGCAGACGGTGGCCTGTCCCGCATTGGCGAGTGCTATGCATGCTTCCGGTCTGGTGGAGAGGGGGATACTTGTTGCGTGTGAGAGACGGAAAGGTCAGAGCCGAGGATACGCTTGATGCCATGGACTGCGTATCTTCTGCAACTCATCGCGTGGGGCGCTTGCGCAAGCATTTCCAGGGTGTGGACATTGCTGCTCTAGTCACAGGCTGTCTCCATCACTGGTCTCTCGAGCTGTCTTATTTAATTGTGTCAAGGTTGGTTGCTTCGCTGGTTCCTAGAGGTCAAAACTGTACACTGGGGTAAAGGTCTATAGATTATCATGACGAACATTGTACTTGCAGATCTGTGGCCATTGATTGCAGATGGTACTGCTGCATTCACATCGACACCGGCTCTGCCAGCATGGAGTCGTCTCCGCCGACAGCCAATCAGCGAGCTAGGACCCGAGTTCCGTGCCCCATGTAGAGCAAGTGGGTCTTGAGGCGCTCTTCAGGCTGGTCGAGAATCATGCAGCATGAACGTCTCCGCCGGCAAATATCATGATGCTGTTGCGTACACCATGAAGTCGTGCTCTAACATGCCGCAGAGCAGGATTACAAGGAATCTACTTGTCCTGGGACAGACAGCTCTTGCATGGCGGCAACAGCATCGCCGCCATTTGCCAGAATCCTTGGTGAGCCCTATGAGCTGCATGAGCACTTTGCAGACAAGGCTTGTACCTTGCGGCCGAGGATTGGGGTCCCACATCTAATTGCAGCATAATCCGTCGGAAGACAAATGCAAGCTCGAGGGGCTGGTTGAGAATGTGGACTGACAGACTGCTTATCTGAGATGGGTTGATCAGGTCATGCATAAGGCCGAAGCATCTGACAATGCGATACGACGCTGTTCACGAAAGAGGTTGAAGAGGTGTAGTCGTGAGAAACCCGCGGAGGTGGTTCACTACATGCGACGATCATCACCTCATCTGGCTAAGCGCAGTGTCACCGCTTCCAAACCCCAAGACTTTCTTCTTTTCTGCTTCTAGCACAACTCTTCGCATTCGGATAATTTCAAATAGTCAATATGCTATCGTTTCATGCTGCTGGATATTCCGCTTGCTCTCTGTACCTGAACCAACGCCCCTGCTGGTTTATGCTCCTTCCTCTTCAAGATAACGCCAATTCGCTATGCCATGCAGAACATGCTGCTAGTTTTACATTGACCATCCTAGTGGCCGGCCAACTGTCCGAGAGCCCAAGTCAAGGTTCGGCGTGCTTCAAAATCCTCGCCCTCGGCGGTAGGCCGATGATACTGCGTGGCTACGGAGACCACAGACCGATAGACGTAATACCTGCATGAGTCGGTCAGTACACATTATTCCCGGGGCTGTAGCGCTCTTCTATGAGTATTGATCGACTTACAGCAGACGCCTAACTCGATAACCGCCAGAGTCTTCCGGTCTCCCGCCATAGCCTTCCCAGAATGCTTCGCTTGCTGATTCGAAGATGCCTGCCAATAGCGGATCGCCCCACACCACGTTTGAGAACCCCAAGAGACCAACAACGTATTTCCGCCTTTCGTCCAAGACAATCTTGCTCGCATCTCCAGTATTCACCGGTACCATTCTTGGCTCCTTGATCTCATCCAGCGCCGACTTATGCGCAGCAGTCCAGTACCTGATCTGGTCGTAGGGTAAGCTGACCAGCACGTCCTCTGCGTCCCGAAGTACGCTCTCCAACAGCGCTCTGAAGCCCTGACTCCATGTTTCCGAGCCCTGGCCTGCGTACACTTTGTTCGTGAACCCAAAGCTTCGAAGCTTGATCTGCGTGAGCGAGTGAAAGTAGGCTCCTAATGACCTGTCCACATCGGCACGCTCGGTGGTACTGAGGTAGGGCGCCATGCTTGATAAGGTCTTGCCTGGAATGTAGCTGCGTAGCAGATATGGTGATCGAATGAGATTATTGCTTGAAGCCTCGTAGTTGAGTCTTCTCGGGACGGGGACATGCGACTTCGAAGCAATCAAGTCCAGAACTCGGCCCTCGGTCTCCAGGCTCTTATATTCATGACGAAGTAGTCGGGTCTCTCGCGTAGGTGAGCACTTTACGAGGAACGTGGTGTTGTCCACGGAACGCACAATGAAAAGGCGATGCAAGTGCGCTCGGAGTCGTTCCACCTGCTGAAGCGACAGGCTCGGGTCTCGATACAGCTGTCTCAGCAACTTCTGGAACGCGTTGAACTCTGGTGATGATGTTGGAGAATTCATTGATGTCTGAAACTGCTGAAGACCATGGCTCGCCGCTCGGTATGCAATCACAGCAACATCAGGAGGCAACACTTCCATTGCACACATTATATCGACAGGACAGTGAAGAATGAAGCCGAGAAGCAGCAGGCTTGTTCCGTCATGCGAAGACTCTGATAAGAGGACAACAAATGTTGCTCGGCTCGCCTAGCTCGATTCGGAACGGCAGGCGTACCTCGTTTGGTTTCGGAGAGCAAGCAGGTGAGAGGTCGTTGGCAAATCGCAATTGAGATAGCAAGCCCTTCAAGACTAGGTGGCCAGCTGGCTATGCAATGAAGCGAAAGGAAACTTCCGGGAACAACGAAAAGACAGCTGGATTGCGAAAGAGGCGTGCGCAAGCGCTAAAGGAGTATCAAAGAAGGTGTACGATGATGACAACCAGTTCAAATGCATGCAAGAAAGAGGAGAGCACAGCAAAAGGATTATGATGTACTCCAGGGAATGATCGAGATGCCAAATACTTGCAGAACATCATCAATAAAAGACACTTCAGGCGGTGACAAGTAGGACTAGCAGCCTCTCCCACCAGAATCCTCGCTTCCACCCGCGTGCCCGTTCGCCTAATGCGCAAGTAAGCCAGGATTCGTTTCGAGAACGAAGGATGAGATCGTCATGGTGCATAAAACGTGTTGCCCTGCTGCAAAGTAGTATTCTAGTCGAAAGAGGCGAACGGGCGCTTGACTGGGCGTGGCCGCATGGTAAACTGTTCGAGAAAGCTTGTCCCTGACGAGAACATCATGGGGCGCATCCTTCCCTTGACCTCGCCAAAGCTAGTTTCCGATTGGATCGCGCATACACCTTAGCTTACCTGCAGAATCGCCATGCAAAGCTGCTGCGAGAGAGGCTAGAATTTGTCACGATCCTGCTGCAGCAATATCAGCTCAACTGCAGCGCATAACCGCTGAAGCTACTGCGGTCTCGTCTGTCTCTCCATCATGTGCTCATTGGATTTCGAGCGTGGACATACAGATCGTCAAAGTCATGCTCCGCTGTTTCCACGACCGACGCACTCTGTGGAGCTGGCTCCGCGGCCCTCTTTGGACCACGCTCGCCAACTGCGGCTCTCAATTGGTCAGCCACTCGCTTAATGGAGAGCTCAACCTTCAAATTTCTGAGATCGCGGACAGCGGAAACCCGCATTAATTCGCTTCCCAAGACCTGACATCAAATTACAAGAGGCCTTGCGAGAAGCGATGGAACCTTTCGCTTCTCAGAATACGACGTAGCAATCGCACGCAAGAATAACATGCTTGTCAATTTCGCTTCTTCAGACCGCCATGAAATCGCTACATATCCGCAAGTGCCGGAGCAAAGACCCGTTTTCTTGTGTTCCCCAAAATACTGGAAGCCATGCTCGCTTAAGAGAGCCAAACGTCGCCATCATCCTGGGAACAACCCATGTTGGTTGATGGTCCCGCAACAACCACAAGATCGGATGCTTAGAGCAGATCCTTGACCACTGCCTCGGATACGGGTAGTACCAGCAAGGCAAGCCACTATCGGACTACAAGCGATCCCAGGATCGCAAGACAGCCGAGAGGAACAGCATCCACAAAGACATCCTTCATGATGCTGAAGCGACAGCGTTTCGTAAAGCTGACGACGCCAGCTCAGCCTCGCTGAATGTCCGAAAACGGCGCTAGCTGCAGGTCAGCCTTCCTTGGAATCCTTCTCTGCAGTCGCAGGTCTGGGCGTGGGCTCGAATATCTCGTCGAGATTGTATTTCTTGAGTTTGTCAAAGTCGCTGCCGACCACGCTGATACCACAGACGTTCTACGTGTTGATCTATCGCGTCAGTCTGGCTTTTCTTTTTTTTTCTAAACTCAATGGTCATACGTTGTACAAATGAGATCCCGCGGAACAACGTGTCGCTGCAGGGAATATCGCATGGTTGACAAGATCGACATGAACACATGGAATCGCAAGAACGCACCTTGTAGATCTCCACGAGAATGAGCAGATCGTACGACTTGAGGTCCACGGTATGACTAGGGCCGACAACATCAGCCACTTGCTTGATCACCGTATCTCGCGATAGGACACCATGGTTACGAATATTTGGACGTATTGCGAACTGGACGAGCATATATTAGCCGAAGACACATGATGCAACAAACATGCTTTTATGCGGAAAGGTCCGTACCTTTTTCGCAGCGCCGGCCGTTGAAGGATTGTGGAAGTGTGGAGCGAGAACCTGTCGTGCAACCTCTGCCAGGCCGGTTTCTGTGGCCTTTCCCATGAGCGTCATTGGCGTCAGACGTTTCACCGAGCGGCTCTGTTTTCTGGAAGTGCTTGACGCTGCGTCGGAGCATATCTGATGCACGAATGACACAGGTTCTATCGGAGGCAGCACCTTGAAGAAAATGACTGTCATGCACGTTAGGCGAGGCCGCCGTTCATGTAGTACGAGGTTCGCTTACGGCATGGTGTATCAAGCTTGATCGACGTGAACAGAGGCTGAGAGGCGGGCTTCCTCAAGGAAGCCAATTCCGTCTCGATCTCGGCGTCGACATCTTCGTTGTCTGACGAGTCTTTGCTGGCCTGGGCTGCACTCCCGGGCGCGTTGTAGAGCTTTTGAGTGTACTAGGGGCATATCAGACATTGTTTCAATGTGAACGATCAAATTTTGACATACTTCCTGGAACAGATCTTTCAGTTCAGCGACACACTTGCCCTCACGACCCTTGTTGCATGTAGCCCATATTCCGATGTCTCCGGCCTCAATCTCTCGCCTTACGTGCTGCTGGCCGTCTCTGCCTTGCTTAGGCGTCGTCCATTGCTTCTATTCCGGGTTCTGTCAGCACGAACACATCAACTAGGGCATGCTGAGTACTCGATGCACACGTCAATTCTTCTATGCACATTCGCCTAACCCAGCGCCTGTTATTTGATGCCAAGTCGCTTACAAGATGCGATCTTGCATACACGGTAGCTCTGCACACCCTCTTGCCCCGATTCAATACACACTACGAGATCTCGTGTACTAAGAAAGCATCGACTAATGCAAAACAGCGGCACTTACTTTAGCTTTCTTCCTCGAGGCGGCGCCGTCCTGGCCTTCTGCCTTACGCTTCTCGGCTGACGCCATTACCGTTGTCAGTTGTGGGTTGAAGATGTTTGAGATGCAAGGTGAACGTTACATCCGAAAATATACTGCGAAGGCCGCGGTATCCCGGAATGCCGCTGTCTTGTGTTGAGCGAAATTATAGTGGCTCGTGGAATTCTTGGTGCGTGGAAGAAAATAGATGCAGGTTAGGCGAGTTTTACGGGGACAGCCCCGTCATGAGCCCGATACTTTCTTTGCTCAGTGTACACAGCAACAGCGGCTAATCAGCCGCTTCCTTCGCAGGAATCCTCAATTCATGTTCATGTTCGTGTTAGAAGTAACGCGTAAATCACATTTTGGTTTAAGAGGCATGAATCCAAGCATTTTGATATGGCTCAAGATCTTTTCGGCAGTGATCGGCACTTGAGGCTGTTCAACTTCTAAAATTCCCAAGATTGTTCAGCATCAGAATTTCAAATTTCCCGTTGCTTTCGATACTCTACTAACTTCAAGCGCGCTAACACCTATAGACAATGCATAAAACCACGTCACTGTACATAATATTGGCATCCCGCTTGACAGAAGCGCCACAGAATGCAAGCCAATCCTCAGCAGATCCTAAACCAAAGAGAAAACCTTCCGAGTCCAGACCGCTCCAAAGTCAAACGTCCCTCTACAAGCTGAACTTGAAGCTGAAGGTCTGGAACACGCGCTGGACGCCTCGCCTGAAGATATTCTGATTCCTGAAAAGCCATCACCGCAAGCGAATCCCATTTCTGATTGTGGCATTTGTGCCTCGGAGATACATCCGTAAACGAGCCCTGCTCCATGAGACAAAAGCGGACGATTGCTTCCGCAGGTGCATGATGGCGTGCAGAAGAGAGACAACAGGGCCTCACACGCGAAGAGCTGCTGCAGATGGCGTTCTGAGCTCTCCGCCGATGACGCCCCTCGTCTACGTAACTTCGCCGAAGAGACGCGTGATGTCGGCGTCCTGGTGCAGCATTCGAATGACAGTTGAACGTCTTCTGCAAATCCTTCCCGAGATGCAGCTCAGCTGATGAGTCTCATCGTCAATTCGGCCCTATAACCCGCTTGTCAGTTGCATATGCCTCTTCGTATTCGCATTATCGAAAGTATCCTCTTCACAGGACACGGCGAAGGAGGCACTCACGTGACAAAAGTACCTGCAGACACAGGCATGGCTCTCAGCAGGGTCGGCCCAATTCCTTTCCAAAAGCCTCTTGCACCCTCAGCTTTCCACGTCTGGGCAAAGCAGTCCCTCATGGTCTTATATCTCTGATTCGGACCAAAGCCATCCGTCTGCATCTTGCTCTTAACCACATCGAATGGATAGCTTCCAAGCCAGAGCATCTCACCGGCCAGACCGCCATAGAGTGCGACCTTCGGCGTAGAGATCTGGTCTCGCGAGATGTTGTTGCGTGCCGCATCCGCGTTCATGAGATACTCGTATGTCAGGAACCAGACACCGTAAGCTTGTGCTTCACGGAGGACTGTGACAGCGCTGCCACGATACAGACCTGAAGCCACGCCAGCGTGCCCAGAAAGCTTACGCATGCAATCGATGGGACCATTGTACAGACGTCCTGCTCCATGTGGCTGCGTCTGTAGTCTAATCCTCACGTGCTCGATCGGGCTGGAGAGAAACGTGTTTGCCACGCCAGCAAAGGCACCGGAGGCATAGTACTGGCCATAACTGAGATGTGCGTTTCCGGTCTTCTCGAGATTGCTCTTCTCGAAAGCTCGTCGCGCGAAGTTGAAGCCACCAAATTGGACCGAGACGCAGGCACCGATTCCTATCAGAGGTGTGAGGGTGCCCTTGTAGAACGCGAGAGCACCTTCGTTCTTGTAGATCTGAGTCGCTGCATCCAGAGCATTCTTATACTGAGTCGTCGTTTGTAATCGAACTTTGACAATATCAAAGGGCTGGCCTAGATGTGTGTTAGATAGAGTCGAATCCGCAACTGGTTCATCTGAAATCCCATGACGGGCAGTTATAAACCTCGCATGACCCTCAATCACATTTTCGTTCTCAATGTCAAGGAGATTTCCGCGCAACGGCCTTCATCAAGAACCAGACACTGGAAGGCAAGAAGTCGAATGCTCGTACATACCGATCAACACCTGCGCAATTCCACCGCATGCACCAGAAAATAAGTCTTTCAGCGTCTGCTGCAGCCCTTGGCCTTCCACGACCATCTCCTCTGCTACACCCGACATCGTGACGTCCTTGTTGCCACTTCAGCAAGCACTCTCCGATCCGGAATGACCACAATGCAGGTTATCAAGCAATTGACGGCTATCGAAGAGGTTGAAAAGTAAAGAAAGTAACGCGCGCGACACTTGCACTTGCTTTGTCAGGCGAATAGACGAGGCTGGCATATCAAAACTTGTGATTTGACGTGCCAAGCCGGCATTGCGTGACTGAACCGATGTCGGCTCGGCGCTTGGGCGGCTCCGAGTACTACTTCGAGTAATTTGAGGAGACAGACTTATTCGACTCCATGATCAGAATTTTTGACCATCAAAAGACGACTGTGAGCAGTGCTTTAGAATCGTGGAAAGGCAGGCTGGTCTACACTAGTCTTGAAGGACTCTGATGTTCGGGCGACCTTTAGAAAACAGACAGAATTCATCACTATCAACAACTGCTTCACTCAATTCATTCACATTCACATCCCTCGATCAGACTACTCTAAAAAGCAATCCTCCTACTCGCAGCATATCATACACGCCCTTTCCATCCCATCCTCCACCCCCCAAGAATTCCTCCTCTAAAAGCATACCACACAAACACACAAGATCCACCATCATTACCGCATCATCATCGCGCTAAAACGCGACGTAAAAGGTTCGGAGAAGGGGTATCGAGTCGTCACAGCCATACAGCGAGCAAAAAAGTTCCCATATGTACCAAAATTCCTAAGCTCTTCCGCATATGCTGTAGCCATAACGCTCATTTCTGATGATATGATCGAAAAATGTGTGATCCTTGGAGCGCTAATACGCCCGTGTCGTAGATTCGTTGTGAGTAAATTGTCCTTCGTGAGAAAAATATGTAAAGCGAGATTTGGTCCGTGACATCCCGCGTCTATAGGGTCCATGAAATTGAAGAAATGTATGCAAAGGGGTATGGCTTCGTGTTCTCGCTTGCCTGATCGCCAGAATCGAAGAAGTCGAGAAGACAAGACTGGAGCTGCCAGAACGCCAGTCAAACACAGCATGTAATCTGTGGTATGAAACGCCGGAAAAGAAACATCGCAGATCCGGAAAGAACAGCAAGCGGATTGTAAGGTATCGCAAGGAGAGAGAAATTCGTTCGCACGTACGGTAGTGCGCGTGTTGACGAGGCAATCGTTCCAGATCCAGGTCCAATAGTCATGGTATTGCGAAGAAGAGCAAGATGTCAGATCCAGTGTTCAGTAAGTGGGTTCCTCTTCAATCTTCTCCGGAATGCCACCGCCCATCCCTAGCCCTGCATTGGGCGGTGCCTCCATCCTCGCCACCTTCGCTGCATGGCTCTCCAGGCTAGCCTCCTGGGCACGATCTCGCTTCTCAGCCGCAGTTGAGGGTGTTCCCAAGGACATGGAGCCCGAGAGGTTACCTCCGGAGCTGTTGTTATGCTGTAGCGCTGCTGGCGTGTTGGCAATGGAAGCGATGGACGGCTGATCGCCGATATTTACTGCATCGCTGAGTGGCGAGGCGGAAGCTTTCGATGCCTTGTCCGATTGTGCGGATTTGACGCTGTGTTGTGAGGAGGTGCGAGGTGAGACGCGGCCATTCTATTTTGCCGTTAGCTCTCGATCAACAACAACGACTGTTTATACGATTGAGACAGCAGTCCGATGCGCTCGCACGGATAGCACCGAGCAGAACAGTTGTAGGGGACATGGGAGAACTTACCTGCTTAGCCCACCTCAACCCACAACTATTACACAAATCCCTCTGCCCACTCGGCCCCCTCCTCCACTCCGGCGTATTCTTCGTATGGCAATTCGCGCAATCCTTCTGCAGACTCCCCGCGCCCCTCCTCCTCTTGCGCTTCTTCTTCGCCGCAATCAGACTCTGCACTTCCTCGGCGAGCAGCCGATTGCGTTTCTCCATCTGCCTGAGCTCGAATTGCCATGAACTGCTTCGGACTGTTTTGAGCTCGTCGAAGACGTTGTCGTCGGAGGCGAGGGAGACGTCTTGACGGCCGATGGAGAGACCTGCCGCGCCGGCGTGGGTTACGGCGTAGCCTTCTGCGGAACGGTACATGGCCGTGTCTACTGTTCCCGAGCCTGAGACATTGGAGTAGGGCGTGGCGTTGCCTAGATTGCTTAATGTCCGCGTAAGCGCATCGCTGCGGATACTTGCTTCGCCCTTGACGCCGCCCGAGGACTGTCTCTGTCCTCCACCGCGGTGGTAGCGGATGAGTCGTATCTGCACGACGAGGAAAGTGGGCTTGTTGCCCTCGGTCGCGTCGCCGGGGTAGATCCAGGAGAAGGCTTGCAGGACTTGTCCGCGCTTGTTGGTCATTTCGTGCCGCACGCTTGTGTTCTTCCCGGTCAAAGCAATGGTCAGGACACGTCCGAACTCGTCCTTGGAATCTGGTCGCATGAGCTGCTGGATATTCGTGCCCACCATCTCCTCAGGCTGCCTATCAAGCAATTGTCGGACATTACTCGACACGAAGAGGAACATGCCTGTTGTGCTCATCTTGGTCCACAACTCGTTCTCGCCAATGCCGCCACCTTCCATGAGGGCGGCCTTGTTAAGCGTATACACGGGCCGTTCGCGTCCAACGAGGATGATGCATTTACGGCCTTTGCCTTGCTCGGTGTGTAGAGATCCATGCGATTCAAACCACATGTACCCACTGTTCTTGCGGCGTATTCTAAAAACGACGCTTAATGACGAGCCGCTTGATGGATCTTTCAGCTCCCTCGTCACGGGCACGATATCTGAAGGGTGGCAGACCGAGGATAAGGGCGTGCCGACCAGTTCGCTGGGGTCGTACTCGAGCACTTTCCTGGACGATGGCGAGAGGTAGAGGAAGAGTCCTTTTAGTGAGAGCACGTGGATGACATCGTCTGCGTTCTCGAGTAGTACCTTGTCCATCAGTCTTCGTGAAAGCTCATTGTCGCCTGCAGTTGCAATAGTGCCCAGCACGGTCGATACCTCATCGCGTGGGAGTGTCTGCGATACCTCGGAGATTGGCTGAGATCCGGGTGCGCTAAGGAAGTAGCTGGGTAGACTCTCGTGTCGTTGGTAATTGATTGAATACGTCCCGTCTTTGTGGTTTTAGTCAGTACTCAAGCACAAGAACGACCAAATCCGCAAAACTCACCAGGGTTCTTCGCATTAATAGCCGTCGGATTCTCCACCAGATCAACCTGAAACCCCACAAAATGCGTCGTCTCCCCCATCTCATCAATAATAGGAATCATCGTCAACAGATTCATAAACGGCTGCCCACCCTTCCTATAGTTAATAAGCGAGATCTGCGCCTCCGCCTGCGTCGTGATGCAGTTCTTGAGATACAACACCGCATCGTCATCGCAGTACTTGCGCTTGATGCCCGGTGTGACTTTGCCGTCGGGCGATTGCAGGAAGCGGCAGTTCTGCCCGATGATCTCGTGGCGCGTGTAGCCTGTCAGGCGCTCGAAGGACTCGGAGGCGTATTCGATGGGTGAGTCGTGGACTTTAGTATTGCAGACGACGAAGGCGCAGGAGAGATCTACGGCGCCGATGTTGATTTGAGGGTTGGGACGGTTGGCCACTTTGATCTGTGCGAGCATTTATTAGTTTGCGCTCCTTCGAAGTTGGAGTACTTTGCTGTGCATACCAGAATAGTCATCAAATCATACCCGCTAGGCGCATAAGCGTCCTTGAACTGGGTGTTCATATGCGTCCTACCTGCCATAGAACTCGGCCACCCCTCTGGCGGCGCACTCCAAGGCAGCGCATTCCCATTGATCATCTCAGGCCCCCCAGGCGGATTCACAGCCATCTTCTTCTGATCAAAATTCGCGCCGCTCGACTGTCGATTCAAAGTTGTAGGTTGCGTAGACGCGCTCCCTTGCCGTGACGCGCCATCGCTCTGGTTCTCGTTGCTGTTCGTTCTCGTGCTCGGCTGCCGTACATTCGGTGTGCCTCCGCTCGCATTCGTGTTTGGTGTTCGGCTGCTCCTGCCTGACATCCCGCCGCCGGGGTCTTGCAGATTGGTGCCCAACATGGAGTTCGCATACGATGGAGCCATGGGTGAGTTTTGCATGGGCGAGTTGAATTGGTCCGAGTTGAACATGTTTCCCGTCGGCATATCCGTACTCATCATGCTCATGTCGTTGCCCATCGATGTAGGAAATGCGCTGGTCAAGTAAGGGCTATTCAGATCCGTATCAAATCCGTTGTTTCCCGACATGGCAGAGTCGAAACCTCCTGCGCTCTGTTGCTGCATCGGTCCAAACGCTCCACTTGCCATTGGGAACCTCGTGTTCACCGATAAGTTGTTCCCTCTGTTCCCTCGCCCCTGACCTGACATATCCAGCATACTCGCATCGAATGCGCTCGCATCAAAGTTGAAATTCGCCAAGTCAGGACTCGCGCCGCTGAAATCCATCATGTCCACCATACTCGCGCGTCGCATCGACTCGTCAAGATCGTTCGCATTCGATACATTTGGATTCGGACCCTGGTAAGGCACAGGCATGCTCCGTCTCCTAAAGTCCTTCGAGTTCTGATTAACAATATCGTCAAGCGACTGCGCGCCAGGTATGCTCGTCATGGCCCCACTCATATCCATCATATTCCCGCTCTCTTGCTGCTGCGGCGCCTGCTGCTGTGGTGCACCGGCATACTGCTGTTGCGAAGGGTGGGCGAGACTGCCGTCTGGGTTGTACTGCCGGCGCTGCGGGAAGTAGCCATTCATGCTGGCGTCGTCTTCGGCGGTATTCTTCGCTCCGCGGTCAAGCTACCGGGACGATATACAGGAGGCGACACGCAGGCGCGTGGAGATTCGTGCGTGGTGGTCTGCAGCCAGCGTTGTGGCGCTCTGTACAGTGTGCAGTCGAAATATCGCAATGTATGCTCTCCCGTTCTCGCCTAAGCTGGGGGTGTCTGATATTTCCGATGATGTCAAAGGCTTGCGACACGGAGACGACTGCCGGCTCAAAGATGCGTCGCGAACACGACGCTCGACATGCGGTGAGAATCTGGTAATTCTTTGGCAGCTCCGGGGAGGGAAGGTGGTGAGGGCAGGGGAGATGGGGAAAGCTGTGAAGGAGGGTAGCAGCATGGAATGATGAATGGCTTTCCCACCTCAAGTGCATCTTTGCCCAAATGCCTATAGGCCCTGGGCGTGCACTAGCCGCACTGGAGCTAGCGCAGAGCAAGTATAACCGAGTCGTACTTCTTTTTGTCCAGGGACGGGCGAGATCATCAGATGCGCTGCAACTTGCAATTGTACAATCTATCATCATGATAATACGGCATACGTTGCTGCGGCAAGGTGTGTATACTCTTGAATTGATGCGCGTGCATCAGAAATACTGATGACAATTTGTTGCAGGCCGCACAGCACTCGCCAGATCTACAGAACGAGCCTTCAGAAGATGGCAGTCGACAGATACGCCAGCATTCACATCGCAGCGATTCGATGACATTACCCCCTTTGCCGCCGCAAACAATGCATCAGAAGCATCTCCCACACCCACGCAGCAGCCACAAAAGCAGGCAAAGAAGACCTCACTCCAAATAGCGCAAGAGTACACCGAGTTCCAACGGCAGAGTACGAGCACATCCTCCACCTCTTGTCCGAATGTCATCACTAACGAGTATGCAAGAGGCGCTCTTCAAAAACATCGGCGGCACACCCGCACCGCAATACGAACCGCACACTCTCGTCAACAACCCTCCCCGACCGAAAGACATCACCCTCGAGCTCCTCCTCGCCTCCCAATCGCACATGGGCCACGCGACCTCGCGCTGGAACCCCGCAAACGCAGCCTACATCTTCGGCGTCCGCGACGGGACGCACATCATCTCTCTCGACGCTACAGCCGCACACCTCCGTCGCGCATGTAAAGTCGTCTCTGCTGTGGCTGCGAAGGGCGGGTTAATTCTGTTTGTGGGCACGAGAGAGGGTCAGGAGAGGTCTGTGGTTAAGGCTGCGGAGTTGAGTGGTGGTTATCATCTGTTTGACTGGTGGGTACCTGGCAGTCTGACGAATAGCACGCAGATCCTGGGACGGTGCAGGTTGAAGGTTGTTGACCAGTTTGATGAGGAGGTGCCTGGGTTTGAGGAGCAGGTGGACAAGCTGCCTCCTATGAAGCCGGATTTGGTGGTCGTCCTCAATCCGATTGAGAATCAGCCGTTGCTGTTGGAGTGCGCGCAGCATAATGTGCCTACGGTGGGCGTGATTGACACAGATGCCAACCCATTGTGGGTTACGTACCCAATTCCAGCAAACGACGATAGGTAAGCGGAGAGCCACCTAACATTTCATACACTTCAGGATCGCTGACAATCGCCGTAGCTTGAGATGCACGAATGTCATTGCTGGTGTGCTGGGCAGAGCAGGAGAGGAGGGTCGCAACTTCCGTCTCGAACAAGCAGAAGGAGGCATGAGCACGACGCGACTGAACGCGAACCTCAAGCCACGAAGAAGACCGAGAACATGACGCGACATTACGACTACGCCTTGCAAGCCATGTATAACAAATGCGGCGTCCTATTGTGGCGGGAAAGACGAGTTGCATACGCTTTGTACACTATTGTAGATCCGGAGGCTGTCGCAACGAGCAGCCATGTACAATACAGCCATCATACAGCGTATCGTCCTGGTCCACTTGTTCATGCATTAACAGTGTGTTCAGGTTCAGGTTTGCGACCGCATTCTCCAGAACGTCCACATCGATCAAATATAGCGAGGTGAACCAGAATTCCACAAAGCACCGAACATTTCAATACACTCACCTATGACCATTCAATTCAGTACAGCACTTTTAGTATGCCTGACGGCATTTCATACATGCTAAGCTCCTATCACGAGTCTGCGAATCCAAACTCGAATTGACATGGCCCTCTGCACATCAGTTGGCATCTTGAGGCGCCAACGTAGAACGGCGTGAAGTCGTGCCAGTTCTGCTGTCGAAGATATTGTGTGGCACGATCTCCGCTGAGCTGCTCATTGCAGGCGGCGTGCTGACCATAGACTCGTTTGAAAGCACAGAAGCATTACTCGAGGCAGCTGCTTCTGGCCCCGCTTGACATGCTGGTCAGTTCGTGTTCTTCCTCTGAGTCCTCATCAGACTCGTCTTCGATGCCATGGCGCGCAAGTTTCTCATCTGCAAGTCGTCAGTGAATAATTGAAAGAACACTGAGGTGTGAGATGTGTCGGCTTACCCCAACAGGCTTCTCCAGCAGCGATGATTGGCAGGATGCAGAAGATGAGCGGCACGAGTTGACCAAAGCCCCAGTCTAGCTCTTCGTTTTCGGTTTCCTGCTCTCCCATAATGGCATGCCCATAGTCCCGGTCGGTCATAAGTGTCCAGATGCCGACACCGAACTAGACGATCGTTGTCATGGTACCAAAAATGATGGAACTGAACAGCCACCAGACGTGAGTGACCAGGTACTTGTAGCTGCTGTACAGTTGAGAACTCAGAGCATTCGGTGGGCTGTTAGGTCGAAGCAAATCGTCTACCCGTTGCATATACTTGAAGCGCACGTCTCGTGAAAAGCGAACGCCCCAATTGGTCAGAGCGAGTACTACAGATGGTTGACCCAGAAGCAGCAACACGATCATGGCTGTACTCCAAGCGCCCTGTGTACCGCCATAATTTCCAATCAGATCCTGCTGCGCACACTTCACGGGGCAAGCGAAGACGTCGTACCACTCGCATTATCCCTGGGTGACGAGTGCGAATAAGAGCAATGCCGTGCAGACGAACATGAGGAATATCCTCATGCCTAGCATCAAGGGCAATCTCCTCTTCTTGATTTTGCCCTTGTCGTCCTGATCAGGCATCTGGCCTAAGGTGTTCGCTCTTTCTGGCATGCGGATACGGCGACAGAAGTACGCGCTCAAGACTCCAAGGGCCATGGTATGCACCCCATTGCTGAACCATGCGAGATCCGCGCAGATGGAGAAGTGGTAGACTGTAAGCTCGCCAGTGGCTAATTTGACGATCGCCACGACTAGAATAGCCAAGCAAGTAATCAGCTGCTGGTCACTAAGGCCAAGCAGCACATTCGTGAGAGCTTTAACCCAGATCTGCTTCGTCTCCTCGGCGATGCGGTGGCTCATGAAGTTCGTAACTGTAGTGCGGAGCCAGCGATCCACTGGGTTGAGCGAGGTCGTGTTGATAATCGAGAGGAACATGGTGACCAGAAATACGATGAGGGCTATGCTGGCTACGACCACGAAGGAGAGAACGACGCCTATGCCTGCTATATCAGGATCGGGTTCCAGTTTTGGGCACGTACAGTCCGCCATGTAGGATGCGCAGGTGAAATCTGCAGGCTGGATGCAAGTATCTGAGGGACAAACGATCAACCCAAATACCACGATTGAAGCCACGTTGATTGGACTTACAAGACATTCGGAGTGTGCCATTAATTCGCACGCGGTCTGCTCTTGATGAGTGCATGCAATTGCGATGGCCTTAACAGATCACCCACCACTAGGACACCTTAGTAGCGAGGCGTCACATCGCAGGAACATGTTGGTCGCTTCCGTCCCATTGGCAAACGTGCCATCGGCAAGCAACGGAGCAGCCATAAGTTTGCAGATTCCGAACGAACTTCCTTTATGTGTCCAGCGATATTTGAGATCGCGGATGTCAAGTCCCAATGTTAGCTTCGACAAGCATACGTAAAAAGAAACTGCAAGATCTGGTCAGGCTGAAGATCATACTGCATGTAGTGGGGCGAATTGTCGTGCTGCACGAAGCTGCAACAGCTTCTCGAGTGCAGCATGACGGCGCTCGTAGACTCGTCCACGGCTCTAAGCACAAGCGCAGCTATTTCAGTGGAGGTCAGAAACGGTCCACGAGATTCTCCTGCGTGCGAGACCGAGGAAGATAAGGTTGTATGTGATGGCACGAAAGGTGTCAACGATTAGACGCGCTGGGGTCGGAGTTGGTCCGAGCGTTGCGGTGATGCGGTGGTGTTGAACAGCTGGAGTCATCTCGTGTCTCTTCTCTCAAGCTCTTCCATCCCAAGAAGTGAAGACAGAGTCACAGCATGACACTCCTATACGGATGTCGCGAGAGGAACTGATGATTTTTTCAAGATTCTCAGTGAGTCGATTGCACTTCAGTGCTCCGCGCCATCTACGCAGCAGGACGCGCTCTACCCACCAGGACGCGCTCTACCCACCAGGACGCGCTGTATGGTGAATGTACTGTCTGTCCAACGCCCGTTTCGCCCATATGGCATCGAAGTTCGATAACAGGCGTCTGAGAACTTTCCAGGCGGATGATCAATGCGATACTCGCTGCATGGCGACAGTGAGACAATGGCACTTGCCGTGCATAGCATCCTGAGCTTCGGCGGCACGCTGATCGTTAAAATCTGCCGACCAGCCTCACATTCACCAAAAGCGAGCGATAATTGGGCTCTGAGCCGCCGCATCATCAAGCTTAAGGTTTTAAGCAATTCTTCGAGCGCATTCAGGTCATCAATCTGGTTGCACACAGATCGAGGTAGCTCTTACGCCAAGCCTCGGGATCTTGAATACGAGCTCCTCACGAGCTCCGACCATACAGGGCTAAGTTAATGTAGGTGCCTTGTTGGTGTCATGCATGAAACATAAAGACTTATATAATTACCGCCTGACTTAATCCTTTAACAACGTTCTTTGTTGTTCGACCTTGACAATAAGAGACCTCAATGACAGCAACAGCAACTTGACCTCAGCGCTCGGCTTACATCGAAGATAACAAGCATGGGCGTCAGCCTGGCACACGCCGCATATGCGGTTCTCGCATATCTCATTGTGGCTCGCATCTGGTCATTCCTGGATGAACGGCGCTTCCAAAGATGGGCCAAGCAGAATGGCGCTGAGCCACCGCAGCGGCGGGTATACTCATGGCTCCCATACGGTCTCGACGGCATGTTCATGGATACGTACCGCATCATGAAAGGCGCGGATATTCTGGACGAAATCGTCGGGCCGCGGATGCAACAACTTGGTGCAAATACAGTCGAGATCTTCATCCCGCGGCTTACCTTCGATGAGCGCATCGTGGAGACATTGGAACCGCAGAACGTGCAAGCTGTGCTGGCGACGAAGTTTGAAGACTGGGATATTGGCGAGAAGAGGCATAGAGCTTTTCGAGCGTTGTTGGGAAACTCCATCTTCACGTCTGATGGAGACTTTTGGTCACATTCACGAGCGCTGATGAGGCCTGTATTCAACAAAGAGAGCATCAATGACCTGGAGGAGACCGACCGAGCATGTTCCATAATGATCGACCTTTTGTCTGAGAAGTTGGAACCCAATGGATGGACACCCGAACTGAATCTCATGGATCATTTCTTCAGGTTCACACTCGACACCTCGACGGCGTTCCTCTTCGGCGGTACCACAGACTCGCAGTTGGCGGCGGCGGGCAAGGTGGAGCGTCAAAAGTTACAAGACGCAAACGGCGTGGAGTTCGACCAAGATCTGACGGACGCATTTCGTGTTGCTCAGGAATGGCTGCAGTGGCGGATGGTCGCTGGCAGCTTCTACTGGATGGTATCCTCCAAAGTTTGGCGAGAAGCAGCGGCGAAGACTTTACAATTCGTCGACCACTATGTCAACGTGGCAATGAAGCGCGCTGAGGTAAAGACGGACGGCATTACCAACGAGAAAGAACGATACGATGTGCTGTCGGAACTTGCTACGCATTGTCATGACCCAAAGGAATTGCGCGATCAGATTCTCGCTTTGCTAGGCGCTGGCCGCGACACGACAGCTGCACTGCTGTCTTGGATCTGGGTCGAGCTGGCACTTCATCCAGACATCTACGCAAGGCTACGCGAAGAAGTCCTCGAAGTATTCACCGAGGACGAACCGATCACTTTCTCAAAGCTCAAATCGTTCAAGTCGCTACAGTATGTAATCAACGAGACGCTACGTGTCCATCCTCCGGTACCGATCAACTCTCGGGAAGCATCACGAGACACCATACTTCCCGTAGGCGGCGGTGCTGATGGCACAAAGCCTCTGGCTGTTCGGAAGGGCTCTATCATGGCATATGATGTCTATCCAATGCAACGAAGGAAAGACCTCTGGGGCGACGATGCAGATGAGTGGAGGCCAGAGCGATGGGCCGGACGCAAGATCGACTGGAGCTTCGTGCCATTCTCTGGCGGGCCGAGGATATGCTTGGGACAGCAGTATGCAATGACGGAGGCGAGCTACTTGACTGTCAAGCTGCTGCAGGCTTTTGATGGAATTGAGTGGGCTGGTGGTGACACGAGCAAGATCGGGAAGGGCTTCACTTTGACGATGAGTCCTGGTATTGGGACGCCTGTGCGGTTGAGTCGTGCACAGCAGTGATTAGCGCCTTCTTCATCTTTGATGCGCATATACAATGTGCAGCAGGGCCGCGTGGATCTGCAGGTATGAACACCACTTATGTACAGATAGGGATTTTAAAGGACTCAGCCCTCCTCTAGCAACGCAGTGTGACTGGAGTTGCATCAACCAGTGTTATGACCATTCCGGGTCGTCTAGTCTAGCTTTCTGAACGAGACGTCGTCCACCTTGATATACTGCAATTGATATCTGTAGTCGGTCTCATTGAAGAATCGGCCAATACCATTGGGACATGAGATGCCCAATTCCAACGTCTGGACCTCGGAAAGAGGTGTTGCCTCGACCGACACAGCTGCCCAACCCGACGCTGGGGCAGGAGGACGTCCATTGCTTTCATATATCGGAACATCATCGAGGGTTGCCGTAAAGTTACAGATAGTCGGCGAAAACCCTTGTGCCTGCGACGTCGCGAACGAGAAATTGTATCGTGAGCCAACTTCGAGATTGTACATCGTCTGGGACATTCTAGCATTGTGACCCACAAAGCCAACGCCAGCAGAATTGTTGGGATCGATCGTAGGGTTACCGCCTCGGGGCAATACTAGCACATTGTCGGTGCGGCCAGGTGTGCTCACGTCCCAGTAGCTGATTTGGGATGGGTAGCGTTCATCGAGGTATTCGAAATTGCCGTTCAGCAGTCTAGATATAATCAGTATCCATCGCAAGCTCATGCTCTGAGTCGTCGATCGGGCCACATACCTCTCGGTAGAGCTGGCGTTGTAGATGCACGTCTCAGTCGGAGGCCACTGAACATCACCGTCGCAAAGTTCGATCAGTGCAAGATTCCGAATAGCGAACCTCATATTGGCATTGGCCGTGACGCGTAGCGCACTGATGGTAATGTTTGGCTGAGACGAGGTGGCCCTGAAAATGCTCGGGTGAGATCGCCAGCCCAAGCCAAAATCTGAGCTTGGAGGTGGTGAGTGGAAACCCAGACGGGCCAAGGTCATGTACGCGACGCTGATGTAGTACTCGGAATGGATTATGTCCGTTGCCTGGCCATCCTAGAGCTACTCAGCGATAGTGTCGATGAGGCATGCGGAGATAGACTTACGATCCAGGTTGTGAAGTTCGTTAGCCAATTGCTTGACTGCGTGAGCGCGATACCACTGCGTAAAAGTTAGCCTAGCACTAAGAGAAGACTGTAGAGAACTTACTCCACAACGAATGAGAAAGCATATGCTGCGCCAACCTTCAGTTCTTCAGTCTCAACCAATACAGAGGTTGAAACATCGGTGCTCTGGACAAGTACGGGCATTGAAGTGGAGGGAGAGACCACTAGGTTTGATGCCGGTGGACATGTCGATGATGCGTAGCACGTCGGTTGAGGGCGCAAAGATGAGAAGGAAGTCGCAGAGCTGGCCCTGCTTGAAGTTGCTGAATTCGAGTTTAACTCGCTTGAGCTTCTCGTGATCGATGCTGAGCCTGGTGCTGATGATGTCGAAGCAGCAGTAGATGAGACCGGATGGGCCAAGCTCGAAGAGACTGCCGCTGATGTAGAGTCAGACAACGAAGCCCTGGACACTTCTGATGACCATGTCGATGGACTCGAATCAACACTGGCTGTAGACGAACTTAAGACATTGTTCATGGATTGTGATGATATTCCATCAGACGTTGCTGATAAAGAAGTGGAGCGGTCATTCTGCGAACCCGTTGTGGGACGGCTGGAAGTTGATGATGATTGCACATGATCAGAGCTCGATGGTGCGATCGGGTCTGGCGTGGACGTGCTCCAGCCTCGAGTCGAGGATTCCGAGGGTGGGAAATGCGATGATCGTTGCGAAGTGGTAATTGCACTGTCGCTTCCCACGGGTAAGCTCGCATACCTTGTGCTGGTACTGGCAACTGAGGTTGTTGCTTGGAAGGTGGAATACACAGGCTCTGAGCCTTGATGACTGTGGATCAAGCTTGTACTGCGCGCTTGGGAGAGGCCACTTGATTCCTCGCGGATCAGTGAGCTCGTCCTCGAAGTGACAGCACGCGGTACACTCGAAGTCATCGGTCCATGGCTCGAAGCATAAGATGGGTCCGCCGGTGAGCGTGACGGCCGGGCGTTTTGCCAGTCGATATAGCTGCTGGATGTCTTTACTCGACAAGCATGTCGTCGGTGAATGAGTGCATCACCCAATGCCTCGCCGATGAATAATGACAGGAGCAGGCTGATGATAGAAGAGTATAGAAGCATTGTAGCGAGCGGAAGCGAGCCAACAGCTCAAATGATAGAAGAATCTACTAAAGAATGGACGGATCAGATCACATTGATCGATCTCGAGAACAAGAATACAACCACGAAAGCTGCGAAGGATGAAGGCATGAGAATGCTAGAAATGCAGGAGATGATTCCGATAAACACTGTTCCCTGGTGTGGACCGTCCAAGGCTTGTGTTCGCGTGCGCCGATGCTCTACTATCTTAGCTTCATCGTCAGTGGATCTATGACAGGGGAAGGTTCGAAATCGTGTTCGATACTGTTCATAGTGCTGGGCTGAATAAGGCAAGATATGTTAGCAATTGCATAGATGGGGGCCATTATGATCAAACATGTGTTGTGCATGCGTATTCAAGGCATCAACATGAATCAAGTGCGATGAGATGTGGTTGTAATGGGAAATGAGGCACAAAAAACGATCCACTTCGGCTAAAATTGGATCCAGGTTGCGTATGCGAATTATGCAGCACGCTAATTACTCGATGCCCCAAGAGACTGGATGTCAGGTGACTGGAAGCATGTTGCAGACAAGAGCATGGGAGAGTTTGAAGTATTAAACTTGGATACCTATATGAGGTCGGTTCTACACGCGATCGAGTGCTCGAAAGGAGAAGTCGTCAAATGCACCATACTGCTGCGTGAATCTGTCATGCTCCTTGTATGTGAAGCCAGTGTTTCTGTCACACCTGATGCCAAAGCGCAGAGTCTGTATAGGAGCGGACGGGAACACAGACGTAGTGACTACCAAGAATGGACTGACTCGAGAATTGATGTTCGTAGCCCTCCAGAACGTATCGTCATCGAGAGATGCGAACAACTCGCAGTCACCGTTTGTGGACAAACCGGCGAGTTTGGACACTGAGAATGAGAATACGTATTCTTTCGCAACGTCCAGTCCGTATATGATCTGCGAGATCGATGGGTTCAGACCTGTCAGGCCAATGGCAGCGGTGTTGCTGGTGTCCCCTTCTGGGTCACCCCCCTTTGGCAGTATGAGAGCGTTGTCTGTGCGTCCCGGCAAGTCTACATCCCAGTGGCTGATCACTGATGGGTATCGAGCGTCGTATAAACCAAAGTTGCCATTCAACAGTAGCTCGCCAGACGCTGTTGTGTCAAAGTCACAGGTTTCTGTGGGAGGCCACATTATGCGTCCGTCACAGAGCTCGATGAGCGTGATCTCTTCTACAGAGAACCATTGTGGGCTACCGACTGGTGACACAGTTATCGTGATGTTCGGTTGAGAAGTGGTCGCCACGAAAACAGACGCGTGCGAGCGCCAGCCAATCCGATCTGCTGGCATAATTGTTGTCGACATTTGACGATTGAGGCTGGCGTATGCATCGTTGAGATAAAATTGGCCATGTATGATGTCCGTGATCACCGAATCAATGGTTGTAGTGAAATTCGTAAGCCATAGTGCTGTGCCTGCTGGGAAAACGGTGCCCCTAAATCGTTAGCGAAAGCAGGGATAACTGTGCATTGATAACTCACTGCAACAGATATGAGAACGCATATGTCGAGCCAACTCTGAGCTCACTGGTCTCGACGACTACTACCGATGGTCTTGGCGATGGAGGTATGGCTGTTGCGAAAATGGAAGTACTGGTGGTAGGAGTTGTGACAAGATTTGTAACAGGTGCACAGGTCGATGCAGCGTAACAGGGCGGGCCTGCAACGCGGCTAGAGTGACTCGACATCGCAGTACTGGATCTGCTCGAAGAGTGGCTCGACGGGCCAGATATCGTCGACATCAGACTGCTGCTTGAGCTTCCTGCGGCTGAAGTACTAAGAGATGATGCTGACAGACCGGAAGTTGTCAATGCCAGACTGCTGCTTGAGCTGTCTTCGACCGAAGGGCTGAGAGACGACGCCGTTGGGCTTGACATTGAATCGATGGATGTGACCGAGATCTGGCTTGACGAGCCGACCAATGCTGACGTGGACTGACTGCTTGAGCTCGCTGCGTTCGAAGTGCTAAGTGGCGATGGTGACGAGCTCGAGGTGAAGATACCGGAAACGCTGGGAGCTGGCGGATATGAAGAGCTTGAAATGATTGGACCGGACGAGGTAGGCTGAAGTTCGGTGGAAATGGAGCTGCTCGGGCTGGGTAGCGAAGGGCTTGAAGATGAGGCGAGCCATGAGGTCGGAAGCAAATGGTCGGATGTGCTTCCAGTTGAGGCGGCTGAAGAGGACTTCAAATCCTGGTAGCTCGAGCTGCTTTCCATCGGCGAAGACGATTCGCGTCCAGTGGGACTGACCGTGCTTGAGCGAGCGTGAACTGTCACATGAGACAGTGAGGATAATGGAGCACGCGCGGATACAAAGGATGAGCTGGAACTTGTCTTTGCCGCACGGGACGACACTTCAAAATGGTTAGGGGAACTTGATTGTGTGACCGCATTTGAGGCTGTCGACACTGCGCTGCTCGATGCGTGAATTGAGCTTAGGTAGAACGTCGGAGACGAAGAGATCAAGACTACCGAAGTTGACGACGAGGAGTCGTATCGTTCGCTGCTAGTTGCCACACCCAGACCACTTTCAGGAGCCGAAGAGGACAGCTCGGAGCCCGGTTGCATGTAAGAGGAGGATGTCTGACTGCTTGTGATATGGACATAGGTTGAACGTGCGCTAGAGGTCTCCATTACTTGCGAAGATGTGGTCAGTGGTGCTTCGAAGCTTGAATGCCCTTCGCTCGTTGCTGAAGGCTTGACATTGATTGTCCTTGACGATTGGATCATCGAGGCTTGGTAGGATTGATACGGCATTGTCGAGCTCGCTAGGTCTGTGGAGACGCTGACAGTATCGTCATACTGGTATTGAGGAGGCCATGATCTGTTCTTCGACTGACAAGCACGTCGGCGATGAATGAGAGCATCTCCGACAGCACCCGAGATGAGGAAGAGGTAAAGAGCGATGTGCAAGTGCATTATTGCGGAAACGACTGTGAGGGAGCGAAAGCTCTAAAAAGGAGTAAAGGTGACGGAGCTGTTCATGGGAGTATTCTCGTGGTCAGTGGTCGAGAGCACAACCCAGCGCTGTCACGTCAAAGGAAGGAACGTACGAAATGGAGCTGAATGTGAAGAGCATGATGGCAAGTGATCTGGGGCCTTCCCGTGATGTTGTGGGTTGCCCAGTGCTTGCCTGCATCTTCATCGCGCATGCCGACGGCCTGGCGAGGAAATATTGAATCGCTAAGCCTCGCCTGAGATCTGGGTGGGTCCATGATAGATCGAAAGAAGTCACATGAATAATACGGGTACGCGTAGCAACACAAATGTTAAGGTTTATTGCGCTGCTAATGAAGTCTTCATGACGACGATGAGAAGGGCCGACTTGGCTGCACCCGCCGTTGAGGTTGTTCATGTCGCGAGGC
Source organism: Scolecobasidium constrictum UM 578 (assembly GCA_000611715.1). Taxonomy (NCBI): domain Eukaryota; kingdom Fungi; phylum Ascomycota; class Dothideomycetes; order Venturiales; family Sympoventuriaceae; genus Scolecobasidium; species Scolecobasidium constrictum. The sequence goes on along the minus strand of AZYM01000046.1, from coordinate 156,733 downwards.
TGTCGGAACTTGCCATCAACCAGACGAGAATTGCCTTGACAATTTCTGGAATCTGTATTGTCAAAGGAGAAAATTCCGAGTCGCGTGGTTTCCAAAATCAGATGTGGCTTGAGAAAAGAGGCGAGCGAGATGCTTGGCTCATTTAAAGAGTTCAGCTCGTGGTTGCCTGAGGCTGCGAGGAAGACTGACACGGAGCAAACAGTTTGGAAACAGTCGTGCACTGACGAAATTATGGGATATGTTGATGAACGTCCTCACCCAATATGCTTCGCCCACTGGTCGATGCTATTGGCTGGTCTCGAGTAGAGAAACTTCGTCGATCACAATCCACTCAGGTCCCATCATTCCATGCTCCCGCCAAACCCTGCCAGTATCACCGATGCATTGAATACCTATCGACAACGTCTGCACTTCTGCTTCGGGTGTCACGACCGTCGAGAATCTTGTCCAGCGACTCCCGGTAGCAGGAGGCCCGTTGATCTCATACAGAATTCTGTTGTCGACGGTTGCAGTCAGCCTACAGATCGAGGCTGCAAGACCTGAGGCACTCGACATGGAAAAGCTGAACTCGTATTGTCTTGATGTCTTGAGACCATAGACAACTTGAGATATCGATGGCCTCAATCCCGCCAGCGCTACGCCTCCTGTGATGACATCTGCTCCGGAAGCGCCATATGTGGTTGACAACACATTGTCCGTACGTCCAGGTGTGCTTATGTTCCAATGACTCAATTGTGATGGATGTCGAATGTCTTTGTGCTCGAAGTTGCCGTTGAGAAGTCTTTCTGGTGCTCTTGAATCATAGATGCAAGTTTCAGTGGGTGGCCACATCACATTTGCATCGCAAAGTTCGATTAGCATTGCGTTGCTGATTGAGAAGCCACGAGGGCCCGCTGTCGCTGGGGGCCTATCCGCCATCATTGTGACATTAGGCTGTCTGCTTGCGGCCTTGAACACTGTCGCATGCGAACGCCAGCTGGGGTTCCGGTCCAATGACTGGACTGTATCTCGATTCATCTGTCTCAAGAAGTTGGTGAGGTAATACTGGGCATGTGTTACATCGCTGACGATGCGATCGCACTCGAATGCTCATTATGGGATGCTTCCCCCAAATATGCATCAATCGACGAGTAGAATCCATGGATATTCGTCGTTGCTGGAGCAGAGATTGTAAAAGATTCTGCGTGCTGCTCGCTCGATGTGACGGATGGCTGCTTCGCCTTGCATGCGTCTCGACGATAAAAGACCGCGTCGGAAAGGACAAAGTTCGCCAAAAGTCCTAGGTAGAGAAGGGAGTACGAAAGGTGAAGACGCACTCTGAAATGAACGTAAGCGAGCCAAAGGCTCAATTTGAGTAGTGCGTGAAATGAGTGACGAGATAGCGCTTTCAATGAGGCCTCATGGTAACAGGAAGTTTGCAGGTAAATGCTCAAGACAAAGGGAGACAACTCCGAGATATCATACGTTCCTGCACTGCTGGTCAAGTGAGCGCGCTCATGCGCATCGATAGCGGGTCAAGATATTTCGTGCACTTGGCCATGATATGAGCTGGATCTGGAGCTCCACGACGGCATAGCCATGTGGATCCGATTCAATATGGCAGAGGCGGCAGGATCTACTTTCAGCGACTTCTGCCGTTGTACTTCGAGTGATCGTATGCAATGCAGGCGTTGAACAGTCCGTTTTGCATAGGCTGATCTTCCTTGAACCTCAATCTTGTGCAGATGAAAAGGTAGGCTATCGGAGTCAATTCCAATACACGTATAGAGATGAATAGCGTGGGACCTTGGCAGGGGTGGCGTCGCCGCGACAGATCGGAAGCGAGCGAGAAGCTTGGCTACCTCACAAGGACTGTTGGCATGTTCAGCGGAGGACGTTGGCAGTATCCGAGGCAAGTAAGCATTCTGTATCCACGCAGCGCTCGACACGTCTGTCGCGATCGAAAGTGGGTAACCAAAGGTCAATTGATGCGAAGAGTGACATCAGTCCTCCATAGCTGCTCGGGAAACAATATATCCCTTCTCTCATCGTCAGACCTGTCGCCGTTAGTACTGACAGTTTGTCTCCGCCCTCGTGTCTATCCGCAACAACATGCGAAGCCGTGATTTGATCATTGCCATGCGCGGTGGCCTTCAACTGGGGAGAGGTGGCAAATGTCGCTCGTCCGAAGCCCGATGGTGACTGAGCATAGGCTGCAGCGCTCAGACGACTCGCAGAACAATCGGCATAAGCAAAGTTCGTCATCAGGACAATGATCAAGCTGCCATACGTGGCATTGTATGAGGTTTGAGGAAATCTAGGGAAATATTCTAGAAGGCAGGCACGCTAGCTCGATCTGCAGCTAGCGTCAGGTACCGACCGCGCGCATTGGCTCGCTTGTTGCCATGGCCCAGGGTCTACCCTCCCGCGGGCGTAAACATTGGTGCGTCATCCAGCCTCGTGGTTTCCCTCCCAGCCTTTCTGCGAGCCACCAGAATTTTGTACCTCAACGGCTAGGTACATTCACGAAGGCCGGGCAGAGACCAAGAGAATACTTTCTTCGAACGCTAAGCTACATTCCTCCCTCACACATTCATCTCCAGAACAAAGAACATTGTTGTGACTTCTGACAATTGCAGCTGCAGCAGTGTTCATCCATTCCGCACATCGTCCTCGCATAGCAACGCAGCTTGCATAGCAACCACCACCACGGGCTTTCGAGGTGCAAGAGCGATCGAGAACCGTCGCTGCACTCGAAAACCACGAGCGATACACTTCTTTCCCTCTGAGAAGAGAGACGTCAAGACAATAGCGTTCGAGCATCGAAGCTTCTCACACATCCACCTCCCGGCCCTTCGGGAGCCGCTGGAGTCTTCTCTCACCTCCGCACACTTTGAAAGAGCAGTCTTGATACCTTCAAGATGGCAAGCACAAGATTCGCCATTGGCATGCAACGTACGTACAATTATAGGCACCGGAATGCTCGCTTGCTAACAATGGAACTCTAGGGCTGATACCATGGCTCGGGTACCACCACGTTCTCATGCTCCTCATAGCGATCGCCATCATATTATTATCGCTCCTGTTAGCAGGATGCTCCTCGAGTTCACCGTTAATACCGGGCATCTTCCTGATATCGCTATACTACGAGCCATACAACCAGGTCTTCAGTCCAGCGCAAGTGGACCCAGGCGTCACAGCAGCAATCAAGAATATTGTCGGAAATGCGCAGCTCGAGGTGCGAGTTGGCTACTTCGGCATCTGCGTGACGCCTGATGGATCAGGTTTTCTGTGCTCAAACAATGCGACGGCATTGGCGCAGAATGTGAATATCGATCAAGATCCGCTGAATCTGATCTGGATCGCGAGCACATTCAAGGACGCAGTCGTCTTCCCATATCTACTGTGAGTTGCATTAAGATCTTCTGACTACGATAGGTCACTAACATGATTGCAGCATCGTCGCCATCATCCTTGCATTCTTCTGCTTCATCCTGCTAGCCACCTTCCCCGGATGGCACTACGAGCACGACGACGAAACTGGCACGGACATCGATGTCAAGCCCTTCCCATCGCGGCCAGTCTGCCAGATCGCACTCGCACTGGTCTTTATCGCCTCGATCTTCGTACTCGTCTCCGTCCTATGGCAGCACACCGCTTCCGTCGCCGCATCAACGATAGCGCAAGACTTCGGTAATGGATCGGTCAGGTCAGGTGTTGGCACTGCAGCGATGATCTTGGGTTGGTTCGGCTTCTCGCTCCTGATCATCGTGACGATCGGCCTGCTGGTGATGCTGCTGAGTATGAGCGTGCTGGATAAGTTGACTGGAGATTAAATGGGAGAATGAGCGTTGATTCATGAACTTCATGGCCGGCGTTCTTTCTTCTTGTTTGATTTTTCTTGTCGTCTTTTAGCCAGTATGCACTAACTCGTTGGTTTTCTTTGCGGCATTGAAGGCATGGTCCGGGTTCAATCTTTGATGCGCTTGACGCGACAATTGGTCGACAGCGATGGTGGCGAGTCTGAGCAAAGCGGTACGAGACGAATTCGGCGGACGACCATTCGGCAGGTCGAAACGGAGCGAGAAGGATTCGACGAGAGATTCAAATATGCCGATCCACGCTTCTTCGATTCGACGACCGCATTAGCTGGAGAAGACTTGAAAGATGGAAGCGACTCTGCAAGCACCATTCGGCAGACTCCAGCAATACAACCCGCGTTCCCACTTGGAGCCTCTCGAGTCCAATTGGCATCACCGATCTCACATCGGCAACGGACCTCGCCCTTCAACTTCGGACAACCACCACCGACCTCCTGATTCATTCCCAACCATCACCCTTCACAATTTGTATACACAACACCCACATCTGTCTTTCTTCGCTTCATACCCCCTTCACCGTTTTCGTCACAAAAGAATGCGCATGGCCTTCGAGGCCGCTGGATACTGCATGTTTGGAGTTTTGGGATCATTAATGGACACGAGACACTCGAATTGTAGATGGAACTCAATGGCGACACAATGTTGATATGGAATGGATGCCATCGCGTGGCCGCAGTAGAGCGCTTGGACGCATCGTGGATTATGAGGTGGAAGGCATGTATTCATATAGGCAACGGCACATACGAGGAAAGGAATCGAATGAAGATGATGAAGAAGCTGCGGAACTTTGATGGCATTCCCTTTGTGACTTGCTCTGTCCCCTTGCACATGCACATGCATTTCTTGTGATGCTCGGTCATTACATAAGTGACTAGGATATATAACAACGACCGCGAAAGCTTACTCTTTGGCGCATCGAGCTCAATCAGCAAACACGATCAATAAAGAGACCTGCCTACGACGTGCCACCGTCATGACCAGCTTCTTGTCTCTTCCACTTGAGCTTCGCCAGAATATCCTCTCGCACGCGATCGCCGTGACCGATGGCGAGGATGCGCTCTCGCTCCTAAAATTCAGCCGCCTCTTTGTGCCTCGTTCTTCCTATTCGTCGATCTATCACTATGGACACCTCTATCGGATCTCTCAGTACGGACAAATTCCTCTGAATGGCGCTGGAAATGCCGAGAACAAAAATCGCATCCTCCCGCTTCACTACATGCCCACCGTCGCTGAATTGCTCGACAACCTGGTTGCGACCCATGGAAGTCTCAAAGCTGACCTTGTCGATGTTGTGAACATGTGGTTCGTGCCCTTATCTTCCCGCGCGCCACCAGACGGTAGAATGCTGATCTCGAGTATAGGGCGGACGAGAAGAAGACGCAAGTCAACTCGGAGTATTTCTATCGGAACGGGGAGAATGAAACGTCGCTTGGACTACCTCCATTGTGGAGTGCGTGGGTGTTTGGGCTCCAGTACTACACGAAGGGCGATGTCGACGATCGCGCACGATGGCGGAAGCTCTACAAAGCGGCTATGAGGGTGCTCCAAGAGCAGAGGTGGCCTAAGTCCTTTCCTGTAAAGGAGTATGGTTTCGATGAGTAAGATGCAGGCTTCGGTGACGGTGTGACGGGACAGTGGTGCGGTGTTTGAGGACTGTGTGAAGCGAGATCGTAGTCGGCGCAGTACAAAGTACGCGCGCTCCAGTGCCGACCACATTTGCTTAAAGGTAGGAGCCGCGGATAGCCGGTCATCGGTTGGTGCAGACGCAAGACATTTCCGCAGTTCTTCCTCACTCTCCAACCTACAACTACATCAAAACATCACCACCAACAACCAGTCCGCATCATAACGAACTACTTCTCGCTACCGGTCGAAATCCGTCAGATGATACTCACAGAGGCCATCGCGGTCGTAGAGAACGAAGACTACGGTTCGCGCTCATTGCTCAAATTTCAGTCACTCTTCGAGAATGATTCTGCCAGTCATCGCATCGTGAGCTTCGGGCAAGTACCTCTCGACGACACCCAGGGAGAAGCAAGTCGTCAGAAACGCTGCGTCCCAATGGAGTACCTGCCCAAAGCTGCCAGTCTCATCGAGGGCCTTGTAGCCACTCACGTTGACATCAGGGCTGATGTGGCGTACGTGGTGAACAAGTGGTATGGTCCATTCTACGACGTGAGGAGCAGACTGACCAGTGTAGGGCTGACAAGAAGAAGATGGACGTCGATCACAAGTCATTCACAGAACAACGTTGTGCTCTGACCTTGACCTTGCCATCAGCCTGGGAATCGTGGGTACTAGGCATCCGTCTCTACTCAGAAGGCAATCATAGTGATTGGATGAGGTGGAACGATGCCTATAACAGAGAATGGCTTGCTTTTGGAGCACGACTGTGGACTGAAGACGAGCCCATAATGGTCGATGGACGATAAAAGAAGAAATTGGGCCTCAAACACGATGTGATGTGCATTAGACGAGACCGCCGCGGGCAAATAGCGAACCCACGTCTCCAATACAAGCGTTCAGTCACTGTAGTACTACTCAATGCTATGCTAGCCTGGAAGACATTGAGGTAAAACAAATAAAAGTGGGTCATCGTACCTTTCATGCCTGGAACCTTCTTCAAAATGACTCTGACCTCAATCCTGCGCCACAATTTGAATGTCGAATGCTTACCTTGGCGTCGTTACGGTCCACGGCATCGAGAATGACGAATTACTTTTCTCTTCCAGTTGAGCTTCGACAGAAGATTCTATTCGAAGCTGTAGCGGCTGCCGATAGCGAAGACGCGTTCTCTCTCCTCTCACTTGACGAGGTCCTCCACGGCCCACCCCTTCTTCGCATCATCGAATTGGGCGAAATACCTTTGCCCGACGGTGCAGACGACCGCGTGCTTCCTCTTCACTACACGCCGACAGTGGCATCCTTGATCGATCACCTTTTAGCCGCTCATGGTAATATCAAAGCTGACCTGGCGTAGGTCGTACACAAATGGTAAGCAGTCTTCATGCTGATCAGTCTGCAAGGGCTCATGTCTCCAGGGCGGATGCGAAGAAAACACAAGTGAATTGTGCGTGGTCCGTGGGCGAGGATGGACAATACCCTCTTACTCGCATGCCTCCGGCGTTGATTGGATGGGTGCTCGGACTGAAGCATGTCGACGGCCCTGATCAACAGGACTACAAGCTATGGTATGGCGAGTGTCAAGCAGCCAAGGAGTCGGCGCGTAAAGAGGCACGAGCCAAGTTTCACAATTGAGTACTTCGATCCAGGAGAGGGTTGGGGCGGTGGTGAAGGCAGAAACAGGCGAGCATCTGAACACCAGCTGTATTGGAGGTGGTATGTAGAGACTCTGCTGCGGTTCGACCTTGGATGGGAGGTTGAAAGTGTGGCCGTGTACTCGATGTTACTTAATTGATCAGTGCTTGGAAATGTAAAAGTAGGGCGCTGTCAACTTATCACTTCTTCCTCACTTCCGTGTTTGACCTCCACCTTTCAAGAACAACACCACCGTGACTGAGCATATCTAGTACACGAAACGCACAGCACCAGCCATGGCAGATTACTTTTCTCTACCACTCGAACTTCGACAGCAAATCCTCTTCCACGCGTTCGCGCGCGCGGACAAGCAAGACGCTCAAAGCGCACTTCGACCGTTTCGCAGGCTTTTCAAAGCCACGCGCGCATTTCGCAAGATTAACATCCTCATCGGCTACCACGGGCAAGTTCGCCTCAGCGATGATCCGATCGCAGCCGCATACCGCAAAGTTCTGCCAGTCTATTACTCGCCAGAGATTGATAAGCTCATCAAGCGCTTAAGCACAGCGCAACCCCTTCTGAAAGCGGATCTGGCGTACGTTGTCAATAAGTGGTACTTCTTTCCCAATTCCACACATAGCCATGAGATTCACTAACGCGAGGAGGGCGGACGTCAAAAAGGATCGGCCGAACGTGGAGCTCGTGAGAGACATTCTCGAGAAGCAAAAGTACCTGCCTCAAGATTGGGGTTTCTGGACACTCGGCCTCCCATTACCTGCCGGCGCTCGTACAACGCAGGACGGCGAGGACTTGAAGGCAGCGTGGGATCGCGCTGTAGCCATAGGAAAACCCTATCCTCGTCGGCGACCTCAGGAGCCCAGCAACGAGTGAGTCGCCGGACTCATCCGTCGGTGAAGACACAGCAGTGAGACTCTCTTCAACCGAGATCTCCGCCACTCACCTAGAACTCAACTCAATTCGCAATTCCACGTATCTTTCCACGTATCTTCCCACGCGAACGATGGCCAACTATTTCTCACTGCCGCTTGAGATCCGCCAGCAGATCCTCTTCGAAGCATTCGCACTTTGTGACCAACAAGACGCTGAAAAGCCACTCCGCGAATTTCGCGAGTTTCTCAACGCTGTATGTCTCTATTACAAAATCACCGACCGACTCTTCGAGCTCACGCGAGTCCAACTAGCCGACGACCGGAGCAACGACAGCTACAAACTCGTCCAACCGCTGAGATATTCGGCTAAGGTCGCCGAGCTAATCCAGTGTCTGTGTGCTGCACATCCGGCCATGGGTAGAGACCTGTACTACGTTGTCAATAAGTGGTAAAGCAGTTCATGTTGTCTTTCGTGGATCTTGGCTAATGAGAGCAGGGCCGACAGCAAGAAGGTAAAGAAGGGTGACAACCGCCAAATCCTTGATGACTTTGTCCGGGCGTCCTTTGACGCTCTTTGTTACTCTTTGCTGGGCTGGCTTTAGCTTCTACTCGATCAATAGGCCACAGCAGGAAATCGTTGGCGAGCACGGCCTGGAATCAGACAATGACCTTGGATGGCGAAGTCGTCGAGCTTCGTGACATGGATGGAATGCAACAATGTGCGATCAGAGTGGATGGTTTTGTGCATTCGAAAGTTTACTTTAGACAAGAATTGAAGCGGATCGTACTCAGCTTTCAATAGCTGCCCACTTGATTTTACATGCCTCCATCCTCGAGCAGACTGCCTGTCTCCTAACGCCATCTTGCTCCTATGATACATGCATTATCCGCGTCGGCGCGCCCGCGAACCTAGTCGAAGAAGGTCTTGAGATCTGGGAATGTCATTAGCGTTCTGCTTCGGAAGTTTGAGGTAGGAAAACTTACTCTGCAGCCACCTCAGGTACTCCTTCTGCTCCTTGAAATCAATGTACTCAGGGATGAAGTTCGCCATCCGCACATCAACGCCTCTCTCCTCCAGATATCTCTCAAGCAAAACCTGCAGCTCATCATCCAAATTGCCGAACGGCGGACCCGCATACACAGCTCTACGCTTCCACTCCGCCTCCGAGCTCTCCGGATCCGCCTGCGCCGCATCAGCAAAGTAATACACATTCTCAATAATCATCTCGCCATCCTGCGCCGTCGCCTCGATCATCATCGCGCCTGCCTTGCCATCTCGTGTAACCTTGACATTAACACGCGCTGGGAACGCAGGCGAAGGCTCTGCGCCCTCATCGAAGGCGGCCTCGTTGTCGAGTTCAGGCCGATCGGCGGGCGCGACGCGGTCTTCGGTCTCGACGCGGATGTTGCCGCCGGAGGTGCGGCCTGTGTTGACGGCGCCCTTGGTGTTGGCGCCGCCGGATTGGGTGTCCATGTTTTGGGGGTCTTCTTCGTCGTAGAGGGCGCGGTCTTCCTCGTTGCGGTATTCGTCTTGGAGGTTCTCGTTGGTGAGGTCGGAGATGGAGAAGGTGACGCGGATTCTAGAGGTCAATGCGTTAGTGTGTGCGAAATGGTCAATGAGGCATGGAACCATACTCTTCGTCGTTGTACTTCCGGGTTAGGACAACTTCTTCCTGACCTACGGCATCGTGTAGCTGGACCATCGATTAGTTTTTATCCAGAACCAATGTCCTCATCGGTATTACTGACCTGGAATGGAGACTCATCGAGGTACTCCTTGACGCTGGCATTGTAGTCGCTCTCGGTGTCTCTCGAACTGCTCTCGATGTCGTACTCTGATGCGAGCTTTGCGACAAGCTCCTCATTGCCTATGCTCCATTAGCCAAGCCCATTGCGGAATCGCAATCATCAACACCAACCTTGTCTCCGCACAAATGTCGTCGAGAATGGCTTTGCGACTCTAGCAATCGATGGCGCAGCTCTAACGCCAAACACCGCCGATGTTCTCGATGCCGCCGCAGCAAGACGAGGAAGCGATCGCGGTGCCGCACGGGCAAGATTCCTTAATGACAGCATGGTGAACTAGACGATGTGATGAATCGAAAGGAGGAGAAGATTGAGGGTAGGCAGTGTACAGAGAAGTAGAATAAACGGAGCCAAACTTTTTGGCGTCTCGATTCGGTAATGCGCATCTTATGACGGAGCTGCCCTCAACCCTTGCTCCGCGCTAGCACGTGTGTGGCTTGAAATCTTTCTCCGCGACCGCTACGGACAGACAAGGCTCGGAGGTTTCGAGTCAATTGATCTTGGGAGGGAATAGAAGCACGCGAGCAATGAACGACAGACATTCCGTGCAAAGCTGATATTTGATACATTGGCGCCTGTGTTTGGCGTGTCCGATCCTTTCTTGTGGTAGACTGGGCCCACGGTAGAGAAGCCGAGCACGTCACAATGGCTGCCGCGGTGAAGACGACGGAGGTGACGAGCTCGCCGGTGGCGGAGAAGAAGAAGGTACATGCTCTTGATGCGGGACTTAAAAGGTGGGAGGCTGATTCAGGCGTAGCCGACCGCTCTGAGATCAATCATTGCCGGCTCGACCGCCGGCGCTGTTGAGATCGGTAGGTCTAGTCGAGCATAGAAGCGAGAGCGTATAGCATGCTAATCTATTCTATAGCCATTACATATCCTGCAGAGTGTATGTCTACACATGCTTCTAAGATGGGCATTCCCAGCCGGATCTAACGAACTCCACGCGTAGTTGCGAAGACGAGACAACAGCTAAACCTACGATTACCCGACAGCAAGAAACTACCATGGCCCAAGTTCGGCAAGGAATGGTACGCCGGCTGCACGACACTGGTGATAGGCAACTCGATTAAAGCAGGCATACGTACGGCCAACACCTGCAGCTCATGTTCAGCAACCACTAACAATCCACCACTCCAGGCTTCGTCGCCTTCGACTCGTACAAATCCATGCTCGCCGACCCAGTCACAGGTCAAGTCTCCGCCCCCGCCAACGTAATCGCCGGCTTCGGCGCCGGCGCCACCGAGTCCCTCCTCGCCGTCACGCCCTTCGAATCCATAAAGACCCAACTCATCGACGACCGCAAGCGGGCGCAACCACGCATGCGCGGCTTCCTGCACGGCACGGGCGTCATATACCGCGAGAAGGGGTTCCGTGGGTTCTTCCAGGGTCTCGTACCCACGACAGCGCGACAGGCGGCGAATAGTGCGGTTAGGTTTAGTAGTTATACGAGTCTGAGGCAGATGGCGCAGAGTTATGTGGCGCCGGGAGAGAAACTGGGGGTACTGAGTACGTTTGGCCTTGGGGCGGCGGCGGGCACGATTACGGTTTATGCTACTATGCCATTGGATACTGTTAAGACGCGCATGCAGAGTTTGGAGGCAAGGAAGGAGTATAAGAACAGCTTTGATTGCGCGGCGAAGATCTTTAAGAATGAGGGATTGCTTACGTTTTGGGCTGGTGCTGTGCCTAGATTGGGAAGACTGGTGTTTAGTGGTGGAATTGTGTTTGCGATGTAAGTGGCACTTTCTTTTCCGTCCTGCTTCTTGATGCTGGCGAACTTGGAGCTAATCGGTTGGGATACAGGTACGAGAAGTCCATGGAAATGATGGACAGACTAGACCCAGAGGGACAATACATATAGCATGACTTTTCTTGTCACGGCAGCTGAATGCCCGCCTCTCAGTCGCGCCATTCCCGTCTCATCGAGGTTTGGTACGTATCCCGATTTCGCCAATTGATCTAGGTGACCCTTAATTCCTCCCAGGGGAAGGCGAGAGCCGAGGCCTGAAGCATCAACCAGAACTCCTGTGCCTCCTGGTCACGAAGTTTCTCCACAAATTCCTGCCTCACATCACGGTACTCTTGGTCCTCTGCTGCTGTCCCGGCTGGCGACCACCCCGCGAATCCGAGCGCCCACCACTGCCATAGGTCAATTGTGAGGTCTCCCGCTGAGATGTATTGCACTTCGTTGAACAGCTGGGGATCGAAAACGTGCTTCTTCTCATCAGCCCTGGACGGTCAATTAGCATTGCATCCAACCATTGCTTGTAGCAAGCTGACCACTTATTGACAACGTAGCTCAGGTCACCTCTGAGGCTCGAGTCGACGGCGCAGGGATGTTGAATCAGCTCGGCTGCATTTGGGGAGAAGCGGAGCGGGACGACTTTGCGAGATCGAGAATCCTTTGGATCGTTGCTCAGACGAGTGTGTGCAAGTATGTAAATGCGATTGAGGATGCGTTCCCCTTTATTGAAGAGAAGAGCCTTCCAATTGGCCAGAGCGAGTATGCATCTTGCTCGTATGCCTGCGCGAAGGCTTCGAAGAGGATCTGCTGGCGGATCTCGAGCGGGAGGGAGAAGTAACTCGTCATTCTTGGTCAATCGCAGCGTGCGTGTGTGGTAAGTTGTGTTGTTCGATGTCAATGCGAAATTGATGAAGGTGTGAAGTGATATTGACTGGGATTCATATTGGACAACGCCAAGTATCAGGTATCCTTGGACCCACAATCACCCGGAGTGCATGGTCTTCGTCCCAAGAAGCTCGGAACCTCCTTCTCCGGTGGCTTTGTCTAAAGCTTTCTTCCTCGTCGGTAGCCCTCGAAGGCCTTCTTCCAGGCGTCTCGATACATGTCTCTGCTCACCCTCGAGAAACGTTCTTTGGCGTTCGTGATTCCCAGAACCCAGGACTGCCAATCAGCAGAAATGTCGCCGTGATCGCTGCAATTGAGAGTAGCGCTGAAAAGCTCCAGGTCTGGAGTTCCTTTCTTGCTGTCCGCCCTTTGGCATTGTTAGCGTTTGCAAGGTCCGGCTGATCGACAACGAGTTCGCTTGCCATTTGTTCACGACGTACGCCAGATTCGCCATCGCGCGATCATCAGCGGCACAGAGGCAAAGTATCAACTGAGCTACCTTTGGACAGTACCTCAGCGGGAAGACTCGACAGTAATCCTCACTAGCCGGGTCATCGCTGACTGCAACTTGAGCGAAGTGATGGATGCGGGACGTGATGCTCTCCTCGCCACATTTTAGGAGCTTGCTGAAGGTCGGTAGTGATTGCGCGTCTTGCTTGTCCGTGATGGTAAATGCCTCGAAAAGAATCTGCTGTCGAAGCTCGAGCGGAAGAGTGAAGAAGTTGGCCATGTTTACAAAGGCGTAGAAAAGTGGAAGAGGAATGAGTGATTCTGGATAGTGAGAGGTGTCGATCAACGTGCAAGTGAAAAGGGGAGGGTGACGCAACAACAGAAAATTGCGGTAAGACGAATACTGGCGGCTCACTGACGTTTGGCCCTTGGTTACCATTGCTTCTGGTGCCACTCGATAACTGCATTGTGTGTGGTCTCCGATGTGTTTTTGGATTATGCTCGTAATGTTCATCTTTCCAGGGCTAGTCTTGACCACCATCATGTAGCCACGATGTCCTTTTGTCGTAGACTCGGACTCCAAGATAACTAGATCATATGCCCCATAGCTTCATGAGCTCCTCAGTCGCTCACCATTCCTATGATCAAGCACCACAGCCCGTGATGCGAGCAGACCAGGGGAGCAATACTGTTCGCTTGCCCGTTATTCTCTCGTGCTCTCTTCTCCTCAGGGCCGGACTTGAAGACCTGCCTTCATCATTTTCCGGCGGTGTTCACCACTCGCGCGTCTGTACGTCCACAACCAATATTTCATATCGCCACCCCTTGGTCTAACGTCAGGCGAAGCGATTCCTAGCATCCAACCCTGCCAAGTGGTCGGCACAGAGGCCAGCTTACCGTCCTTGCCATGGAATTCGTTCAGTAGATTGCGGTTCTTCAGTGCTTCTTTCTCGTCCGCCCTAGCTTGGTCAGTGCTGCGTCAAATGCTGCCTAGAAATGCGTTCCCCACCACTTGTTGACCACATAGGCTAAATCCAGCTTGATACGCGGATGAGCAGCGACGAGGCTGTCACCAGATGTGCCATGGTGGCAGCGTAACGGAGTGGTAACACCACATCCCAGCAACGGCTGTGTGGTTGCTTCGGTGTAAGGGTCTGGGCGAAATTCTGAATGCGTCGAGCCACTTTACCGCCACCGCTTGTAGCAAGAAATCTGCAGAGCCGAGCGAACGCTAACAGGTCTTCCTCATCTGCTGCAGCGAATGCGGCGAAGAGTATCTGTTGTCGAAGCTCGAGCGGTAGCGAGAGGTAGTTTGCCATGCTTGCGGATGTTCGTGGGCGGGACGTTGAGGTGTTCGCGAGCGAGGGCGTAGGTTGAGCGAACAAAGGCTTTCAGTTCAATGAGCAAATCCAGCCGGCGGAAGCCGCGTCATGTGCAAAGAAAAAAGTGTAGATTACGTATCCTATGAGCTCTGCAGTGTCAAGGTACCAGTCCAAGCCGCAGTCAACAGTCACCAGAGATCTTCATGTGTAGCTCCATGCGAGTTGCGATCAACCGGTACCAGAGTATAGACGTGCTTGTCGGACATCGTACGCTGCAAACCACTTTCTCGCCACCTCGCAAAACAAATGCTCCGCCCGCTCGCGATCCTCAGCCTTAGCAGACCTTGGAACGGCAACGCCAAACAGCCATGAATGCCAACCATAGGGCAGCAGAACTCGACCGTCCCATTCCAACACTACCGAGATCAAATTCTCATTTGGTTCTGCTTTCTTGTCCGCCCTAAATGCATTTAGTGTCTGCCCGCTCCACAGTAGCCACCGAAATACTGACCATTTATTGACCACGTACACGAGATCGGCTTTGACTTGATCGTCGACAGCGCTCAGATGATCGATCAGTCGTCATACCGCTGGACAGCAGCAAAGTGGCATAGTGTGGTCATACTTGCTATCGTTGGGGTCGCTACTCAAGCGCACGCCAGCAAGCTCGTAGATGCGATTTTCTACGTCTTTGAGGTAGCTTCGTCGGAGCATTTTGCAAATTGGGCTCAGAGAAGTTACGTCTTCATTGTCTGCAAGTGAAAGCGCCTCGAAGAGGATTTGCTGCCGAAGCTGGAGAGGCAAGCACAGATAGCTCGCCATCGCTTGTGGAATGTAGGAAGGTAGGTGCGCAAGTGATTTCAATTTGGGTGGTAGGAGTTGAAGGCGTCCGAAGGCGTCGTCAGAATGTAGAATCCTAGCGCCAGGCGAAGTCCTTGCGCGAGATCATAGTTCCAAGGGTGACAGGATTGTTTGCTGCTTGGGAACGAGCTAGGTCAGTGACGATTCTCTGTCAGCCCTGAGCTAGCCGATAAAGGCGGCAGCATGTGCTTCAATATCGTGATCGTGCATTTCGTAATACTTTCCGTTCTGTTCAGCTCTGTCCCTTCGGTGGAAAGCTGCTCTCCCGCACATCACCGCCTTTCGTCACCCTCACGAATTTCATGATATTCAGCCCCGCCCATTCGCCCTGCCAATTTCTCAAGCTGAACAGTGTCTCCTCGTCTCTAAAATCTGGTATCCACATGCCGGCATCGTACTCTTTCTTATCCGCGTCCAGCTGGTTCTTGATTGCGACCTCTCGCGTGACTGGTGGTCTGCCCGGTCTTCGTTCTGACTTCAGCGTTGCGAGCTCGTCATTGAATCTGGCGAGGAATAGCTGTAGGAGCTCTTGGATATCGGAGACAGAGTAGGGTGTAAGTGGTTCTGGTGATTCGGGTAGACATGATTGTAGAAAGGATATTCGCTGCACTGCAGTGAACCGTAAGCACAATCCATTTCTGAGAGATCTTTGACACATACAGTGCGGTAGATTCGCCTTCTCTCTTGCAGCAATCTTGCCAGCTAATTTATCATCTCGAGCACTTGCTCGCTGCAACCGTTTTGCATCTCTGCTGTGTTCATGGAGTGCGTTGATCTTGCCCTTCTTTTTCTCCTTGATGTGCTTCGATACCTTTGAGAACGATTTGACAGGCATTGTGACCGCTTGACTCTCGTGAAAGTCGAACAGCGACAAAGATGTGGTTGTCTTCACTTGCTCTCCATCTCAAACTTTGGTGGGGACAGAAATTTTTGTGGGTCCAGACCCCGGAGCCAGGGTCTTCTGACGCCGACGCGCCTGGACGCGTCCAACGACATCGATCTTGTAGACTGTGAGTGAAACGCCAGCAGCTCGAGGGAGAACGACAAATTGCTGATGAGCTTGTTGTTGTCATTGCTTCGTTTTCATGATGCTCCGAAGGTCATAATTCACGAGAATTACGTCTCACAAAGGCGTCAATATGGGCATTCAAGGTTTGAAGACCAATGCAGAAACTGAACTGTACTGACTCAATCGGAAGGCCTGTTGCCGCTGCTGAAGTCGATACAAAAGCCATGTAATCTCAAGCAATTTGCTGGTCAGACGATTGGCGTTGACGCCTATGGCTGGCTTCACAGAGGTACAGTATCTTGCGCTGTGGAGCTGGCTACAGGCAAGCCAACTACCAAGTATACAATAGTCCTGTTCAGCTTTCATGAGCATTGCTGACAAGGTCTCCAGATATGTCGACTTCGCCATGTCTCGAGTACGCATGCTCAAGCACTTTGGCGTAACACCATACCTCATATTCGACGGCGACTATCTACCTAGCAAGTCGAAGACTGAAAAGGAACGCTCTGCCCGGCGAAAGGAATCCCGAAAAGCCGGCATGGAACTGTTGAACATGGGCAAAACGTCACAAGCCTACCTTGAGCTGCAGAAAGCAGTGGATGTAACACCAGAAATGGCTGGCTTGTTGATCGAGGAGTTGAAGAGAAATGGCGTGCAATACGTCGTTGCGCCGTATGAGGCGGATAGCCAGATGGTGTATCTGGAGAAGAAGGGCATTATCGATGGCATCTTGTCTGAGGACTCGGATCTACTAGTCTTCGGTGCGAAGAAGCTGCTCACCAAGCTGGATCAATACGGAGACTGCGTTATGATTCGACGAGACGACTTCACTTCGTGCCGCGAGGTCAGCTTCGTGGGCTGGACGGACAAAGAGTTCAGGCAAATGGCTATCATGAGTGGGTGCGACTATCTGAATAGCATTGACAAGATGGGGCTGAAGACTGCTCATCGATTATTGCGGACACATCGATCAATGGAAAGAGTCGTGCGCCAGCTACAGTTCGATGGCAAGTTCAAAGTGCCTGCTGGATATCTGGATGCTCTCATACAGGCAGAGCTCACATTTCTGCATCAGTGGGTGTATTGCGCCGAGGCGAAGGGCTTGGTACATCTCACACCGCTACAAGAGGGCAAGACAGCCGAGGACCTGCCGTTCATTGGCAAATATGTGGAGTCGAAACTGGCTAGTGGTGTTGCGAGAGGGGCATTACACCCACACACCAAGCAACCGCTGGAACTGCCCAGCGTGCCAACGAGACGGTGGATGGGACCACCGCAGAAGCAGAAGCCAGCAGTGGCAGAGACGCCAGAGTTGAAGAAGCACAAGTCCATCGATTCATTCTTCAAGCCGGCACGAACACCACTCGCAGAGCTGGACGTGAATCTTTTCACCGGCTCACCACATCAGCAGGAGTTGGCCAGACGGGCATCAGGTTCCTCTTGGCCTGCGACTCCGGTCGACAACGGCACCCCAGGCACAACGATGACACGACCGTCAGCGGTACATGCCTCGGCCCCAATCGCAGCAAGGCGTGCATTCTCAGACCAACCAGCATCGCGCAGGACGACATCAGAACGAGCAACGAAGCGACAGAGACTGTGTGCAGATGGGTCTTCGCCTGTGTCACAGAAGAATGCTGATCGAATTGTGTACGGGACAAGCAAGTTCTTTGGTGGCTCGACAAGCACTGCTACGCCTTCGAAACGGAGCAAGAGTGCCAGAACTGCTGGGAAAGACTTTACACTCTGGTCAGATGATTCGGTGGATGAGGCGTTGAGCCAACTACCCATGCCTGAAGCCACATTCACGGTCGCGAAGAAGACCAAGAAGAAGCTAGACGTGTTCGATGATAACGCAGCACCTGACGCAGCAGAAACTCCAGCACCCAATGTTCTAGCAGTGGAAGAAGATACCCAAGTCACGACCGTGTCTGCTGTGTTTTCCCAAGAGTTGCAGGACGAGCAAGCAGCGCCAGAAAGTCCACCAAGCGATGTCGAAACCGAGACACCATTCGACGCCAGCTTACGAGCCGAGATCTCAGATCTGCGATCCAGGTCTGCTTTTGGCATGGCTAGATCAACATCTTCGCTAGACAAGCGGATTGCTGCGCCGGTTCGGAAGCCTGACAGACCTCGCGTGGGAAGGACCAAGACCTTTCCCAGAGACCTGCCTCAACTTGACGGAGTCGGGGAGGAGGACAAAGACATTGAAGAGAGCGCCGAGGACAACGAAGGATTAGACATAGTCATTCCTGGGAGCGATGCTATCGAGCCAACATCCCCGTCTTCACTTACAAAGGTACCAGAAGTGGATACAGGCCAGGATTTCCCTCAGCAAGCGACCCAAGCTGGCGGCAGCGAAGATCTACTGGTCTCGGAAAGTGAGGCAGAGATCTCTGAGCCTGGCACCCCGCGCGCAAGCTCGTTCTCCATGAACCTGGGCCGGTTTGCTTTTGGCGCTGCTTGATGTTTGCTCGATGCGACTGCTAGCCAGTGTTTAGCCCATATTGTTAGGGATGTATTTAGCGTGGAGTAGATATGGGCTGCTTGTGTTTGCTGTTTTCAGGTGGCCTGTTATTCTTAGCGCCATGCGTATATCGTTTGCTCTGCTTTCACGAATACCCTCAACAGATAGTCTCACTTTCAGGCTCGACTCTCATTCAGCTCATCATCCTCCAAATCGGAATTAGCGATCGAGATGTGGGTTTTCCCGGTCTTGCTCCTGCTGACCTGCAGGTCCTTCGCTCGCCCGAACAAGCTTTCGGCCGAAACCGCTCTGGCACGACGTATCGATTGCGAAACAGAATGCAAGAACGACTGGTCTTTATGCAATTCGTGGTGTTATGGCGAGGACGCATTCACTTGTGGTGGCAACTGCGATCGCGAATTGCAATTATGCACGGACGTAGGACCTTTTGCGTGAATCCCTCGTTATGCTCGTCGCCAACGAGACTGTCTAGGGGTGTCATTGAATTCTGCCGTCAGAATAGCAAATTTCCATCCGTCAGCGCCATACTCATGCGTTTGCATCACAAAGCAGGCAACCGGCCTCCATTGAACCTCTCAATCTCTTCAAGACATATGGCAGCAGCAATATAAGCCCAGCTCCACATGTATGTGTCTCCACTCCTGCCCATCCTTCGACCTCTATCTTTGACACCAACGTGGAGGCAAGCTACTGCACGCGGCATGCCCTCGTCATCGTTACCATCGTCGTCGTATCGTATTCTCTCGCGAATGAACGCCACATCTCTCCCAAAGCGTTCTTTCATGTCTTTTGTCATATCACGAAGCTTGCGCACGAAGACCGAACCGAGCACGGCGCCGGTGACGACCTCAATCTCGTGCAGTGGATGATTTTGATGCATGGCAAATGTGTGCGCAATATCCTCGACCTGCTCCTCATACATTGATCGAATCTCCCTCGCGGTATCGAGGTGTTGCTTGTACTCGAAGCCAAACGTGGCACGTTCAGCATACGACAGAACAGCAGCGAGTGCTTCTTTGCCTCGATGGAACTGCTTCGTCTGGTTCTGCAGCTGCTCGTAGAAGCCCTTCTCATCAACCAAGCGGTAGAGCTTCCCAAGGATCTTGTTACTCTCATAGTATCGCGTCTTTCGTTCGTCAGGATCTAGGGCAACTACAGGGTCTTCAGGCGTCGGCTCTTGTTGATCTGATAGAACAACTGATAAGGGATCATCCAGCTTTTCGATTTTGACCTTTGGTCCAGGTGCCATGAAGTCCGGCTTCCAAGACTTGTCGAAACGGGGCACTTTTCTCATGTCCGCCTATATGTGTCAGAAGCAGCCATTACGGGATGTACAGACGAGACTGGGGATCTGAGCGTTCGTCTAGGATCTTACGACACATCACAGCGTCTTGGGTGGCCCAAGATTGCTTTAATGTGTTCCAAGATCCTGTTGCCTGCGCCAACATTGTGCTCTTTTCCGCCTGTCGCCTGGAACTTACTACTATACCGGTCTTTGGATAGTCCAATGCCGTCGACATCAGCTCGCTGATTGCGATACAATTCTCGTCCATGGTGCCGACCGTCATGCGATCGGAAATTACGAGGAGCTGATTGGCAAGAAGTCCGATGTTGTCGTTCTTCATGAAGTCGATGAAGTGCTTGCTGATATCCTGGGAGTTGACTTGTCGACCAATGTCAATGGCCGGTAAGCGCGGATACTCTGCCGGCAGGAAGAGCCTTGGTGGCAGGATTCGTGGATCCCAGAAGACATCGTACAAATCGCCATCAAGATCTGTTAGTTGCATTAGCTGCGTCACTTGGCTCATTTATGGTCAGAACACCATGCACAATAGCGCGTGTTTTACAGGATTTCAGAACATATCTAACGCTTTCTGATCATCTCAGAACTGGTTGATGCGTTCTCACATCCCGTTTCTTGTCTTGAGATTTATGCTCCACTCACCTCCACCACCAAGCTGGCTCGGCAGATCACGATGTCCATGCTGACTGAAGATGACACAGTTGTACAGGTCTCTCAATGGAGAGCTCGGCGGAACATCGACAGCCATCGCCAACTGCACATCGCCGGGATGATTGGTTGGCGATCTCGTGATAGCGACTTTGCCTGTTTTGATCACTCTGCGGCCTCGCTCGTCGATCCAGGCGATGTGAATTTGTCCTTCCTTCAGGACACCAGTCTCGTCCATGATTCCCATGAGCTTCACGCCATCCTTGACGAAGATGCGACCCTTATATTTCATAGCATGCAAACGACAGAATGCCGCCATCTCAACCACGGCACATAGGATCTTATCACTCCTTGTGTCAATCCCAATCTTGCTAATCCGTCTTAACAGCCCCGAAATTCCGGCGGCTGACCCAACACGTTCGTCCTCGAGCAATTTTGCGGCCTTAAGAAACGAGCTCGTCGCACCTTGTAGTCTCTCAAGGGTCTCATCAGCCAGCTGCATAAAGCTAGAATGCGGTACACCAAGATCCTCCAGGACCTTGATCAAGCCTCGATTGAGGTACATTGGGCGCTTCTTGTCGGCCATACCACAGATCTCGAGGTCATGAGTATCCGTATCAGCGGTCTCAAACTTGCGCATCGAAGGACGAATGGCTAGTGCTCCTGCCTGCAGACCTGGATGCACAGACAAGACACCTTTGGCTCCTCGGAAACGTACTTGGAGCACTGTAGGCTTCTCCTTCATGTTGAATCGCTGGTACTTGAGCGCGACCTCATATGCTAGATCCGCCGCCATGATACCACAGCCATCGCTGAAGACACGGCCATTGCGCTCAACATCCTCCAACAGGTATTCTTGTTCGGCCTTGATGGTGACAAAGCCATCGGTATCTGTGAAAGCTTGTCCTATACGTGCTGCGCATTTGGCCGGCGAACGTAAATGCGAGAAATCTCCGAGCTCCTCGATGGCGTGCGCTGGGGTCAGAACGCTATCGATCTTCGAGACAGTGAATGGAGCCATGAACCACGCCGTCTGAGATCTTAGAGAGGATTGGGAGAATCCGAGGAATTGGAATGTGCGCCCGCAAAGTGGTATTGCATCATCGAGTACTCCTTGAAACTTATCGTAGATCTCATCATTGGTACAGTCGAACTGGAATTTTAGCTGCTCCCCATCCTCGTCGCTGAACGTAACTCGGATGAAAGAATCGATGTGATGTTTGTACTTCCGGAGCACACGATTGGTTACCTGTCACCAAATAGTCAGCATGTGGAGAAAGCTTGTCATGTTTTTCTACGCACTTCTGGATCAGGTCCTTCGAGATACAAGCCCGTTGGCGTGACCCGCATGCGATGGACCATGGCCAAAGTGTCGCTTCTTTCGACTGCACGGAATGCCGAATTGTCCATCATATCTCCGTCCATTAGCTCTTGAAGCACAGTCATCACTGCTTTTGGGCCCAGGTCTTCGGCTGGTGTCTGTGGACCATGCCACGGCAGATCTCGATCGAGCTTGCGCAGCACTTCAGCGCAATGCAGTGCACTTTTGCCCATTCTCAGCAATTTCGACATGTAATCCAGGAGTCCGCCGACGAGCTCTGGAGGCAGATGACCGCCCAGTGCCAGCCTCATAGCTTGGAAGTTGATGATAAGGGAAGCTGTTTCTTCGCCATATGCAGATTGAGAGCTCTTAATGCATCGGCAAATGGTGTCAGCGCGCAGATTGTTGCCACACTGATTCGCATTGACGTCGGTCCATCAGGAATGTGCTCGACCAAGTTCTGCACTGGGCGAAGAGATTGTCTCGGCTCGAATATGAACTCCCAGGTGAAACAAGAACCAATGATGCTGCTATGTAGCGCATCAAGACACGGTATTCTTGACTTCTTCCGAGCGAACTTGTTGTTGCGTGGACTGGTCATCATATTTGGCAGGTCGTGCTCGGTGTTGCGATACATTCTCGGAGCGTACTTGGTCGTGATCATCAGACTTGGGAGTCGGCCTTGTTGCGTATAGATCATGTCAATGCAGTCCCATTCGAAGTCGATGCGAAATTGCCATTTGCTCTGATCGATGACACTGTTCAGCACCACCACAATCGAACGATGGCCAATGAGAACTTTTCCAATCCGAGGAAGCGAGTACTCTGTCACGAATACAGGAGAGCCACCCTTGTCGTAACGCCAATTCCCGCAATTCAGGGAGCCGATAGGGAACGTTCGTGATCTGTGAGGTGCCTGCGTTGGAGCTTGGCTGCCGCCACCCAGAGAAAGTGCTAGTATTGACTCAAGTCAGAAAGATTTGTGATAATTGTCTATGATGACGTACCTTTCATGCTCGTTGACACAGATGTCTTGAGGTAAGCTTCCGCCTCAACCTTCTCAATGAACTTGTTGTCCCTCACTAGCGCGCCTCCGTCCTGCCTGTCATGTCGTTCAAACTGAACAATGAATCTGGGATGCAGCCCTAGAGTCGACGGGAATCGTTTCATATTGGCCAAGAAGCGCTCAGCTTTCTCGCGATGGATGACATGCATGGTCGCGATGCCCTTTCCTCGTGGCTTGTGCAGCTCAAACTCGTGAGACTGAATACCGACCGCTCCGAGAAAAGGCTGCAAACGCGCTCGCAGTACAGGCTCGATGATCTGCGCTGGAAAGCGCCGAATGAAAATGACAAGGCCATTGTCGCCGTCTGTTTTGGCCATCTTCAATTGGTGGAGGGCAGGAGAAGCCCGGCACGATCTTCGAAGTGAAGATGCATGGGTCAAAGTACCAGCAACAACTCCCAGTATATCGTTCAAAGAGCAACAGGAGATGCTCGCATGATTTTCTGAACGCGCTTGAGTCTTGTAAGACTTTCAAGAAGTGAGGTCTGAGTCGCTGTCGCGTGGAATGTGGGGCGTGGAACCATGCAAACGGACGAATCAGGAAAGGCCGGACCCACTTCGACAAGCTGCCAGGGCTTTCAGCCTAGTGCTCAGAGCAGACTCACTCAAGATCCTACAACACGTCAGAAGTACCACTGATTCCCTTCAAGGACTTCGATATGTGTTAGGACCCCATGGCGAGCCTGAAGGATAATGTGCGCGACCCTGTGCTCCATGCTCTTGTGATGGCCTCGTCCTTAAGTTCGTGAGGAAACGACGCGAGCGTTTTGAAGCACATGTAAGAGGCTGAAGGAAAGAAAGGCGTACGATACCTTGCATTGCAACATCTATTCTATACGATGCTGTGTCTTTTGGCGTTTCTTTACCTGGCCTTGCCCAGGGAAGAAACATCATCCTCTAAGCATGCCCAGTTCCATCATCACCTCATCCCTCATGTATGGTTCATGCCGCTATCATCATGCGCCGTGATCAATGCCCAAACCGTGTCCCCCTCATATCATGCAACGACTCTTAGATCAACTTGTTCTCGTAGCGCCTCTCCGACTTCAAGCTCTTCAGCTTCTCGACCGCCTCTTTCAATGGCACGAGCTCGCCCATTTTCTGGGTGGATGGATCGTCGCGGTTGCGGATGTTGACGGTGCCTGAATCGCGTTCCTGCGCGCCGAGGACGAAGATGAAGTTGTACAAGGCCAATTGACCAGTGCGGATCTTCTTTTGCATCTAGGAACATGCATTAGTACCTCTTTCTGGTGGAAAGAGCTGTCAGTGGAGGGAGGACTTACAGTGTTGCCGCTCAGATCAGTGTCGGCATGGAAGCCTTGCGCGCGCAGCTCCCTCTGCACACTCTCGCAGTAGTCGTTGACAGCCGGTGCCACGGGAATGATGAGAACCTGTCGAGGACTCAACCAGAACGGCCATCGTCCAGCACAATGCTCAGTGAGGATACCGATGAAGCGCTCCAGACTGCCATAAATGGCACGGTGGATCATGACAGGTCGCTCGAAACCAGGCTTTGGCGCATCAGGGGCGCGTGGCACACTGGTATCAACGTTCGCGGCATCGGCGGTCATGTACTCGAGCTTGAATCGCTGTGGCAGCTGGAAGTCGAGCTGGATGGTGGCGCATTGATGCTGCCGCCTAAGTGCGTCGGAGATGGTGATGTCGATCTTCGGACCGTAGAAGGCGCCGTCGCCAGGGTTGAGCTCCCAGCCGTCTAGTCGTATGGTCAGTCATGCTTCTTCCAATAAAAGGACTGTGCATCTTCTTACCCTCGCCATTGAACTTGTCTAGCGCCTCCTTGAGTCTAGCCTCCGCACGATCCCAAGTCTCAATCTCGCCGAGGTACTTCTCCGGCCGGGTGCTGAGCTTCATCTTGAAGGTGAAGCCGAACTTGCCTGTAACAATTTTTAGTTCCCATCAAATCACGCAACTCGATATCACTCACCATAAACAGCCGACAGGAAGTTGAACATCTCAGTAAGCTCCTCGCCGACAGTCTCGCCCGCACAGAAGATATGCGCATCGTCCTGTTGGAACCGTCGCACACGAGTAAGACCACTAAGCGCGCCCGAGGCTTCGTTTCGATGCAAGACGCCAAAGTCAGCCATCCGAATGGGCAGCTCACGATAACTTCGCTCTCGGTGACCGAAGATCAAGCAATGTGACGGGCAATTCATTGGCTTCAAAGCCCACTGCTGCTTCTCGAAATCCATGGTGAACATGTCGTCCTTGTAGTGGTCCCAGTGACCTGATTGTCGCCAGAGATCTGCGTTGAAGAGGTTTGGAGTCTGGACCTCTTGGTAGCCACGTGCCCAGTACTCCTCGCGCATGTATGATAGTAGAGTATTGTAGATGATCATGCCCTTTGGCATCCAGAAGCAGCTACCTGGTGAGAGCTGGTGGAAGAAGAAAAGGTCTTGCTCAACACCAATCTTCCGATGGTCCTGAATTATCGTTAGCTTTTGCGCAAATGATTGGGATGAGGACACTTGCCCGCTTCGCTGCCTCTTCAAGATAATGCAGATGCTCCTGCATCAGGTTCTTGTCTGGGAAGGAAATGCCGTATATCCTTTGCAGTGAATCGTTCGCTGCATCGCCGAGGAAGTATGACGCGCTGTTCTTCATGACCTTGAATTGCTTGATCCGGCCGGTGTGAGGGATGTGCGGACCCCTGCACAAGTCGATGAACGGTCCATTGCGGTAGATGGTGGTGCTGGTGCCGTCCGGAATCTTGTCTTTGATGATGTGCTGCTTGTACTTGTTGTACTCGAACAGCTTGAGCAGATTCTCTTTCGAGACCTCCAACCGCTCGAAGACCTGCTTCTCCTTGATGGCTTTCTGCGCAATATTCTCAAGCGGCTTCCAATCCGATTCGTAGACGGCGGCAGCATTGGGCAGCCTCATCTCATAGTAGAAACCACCTTCCTCGAGTGGAGGGCCAATGCACAAGTCGCAACCCCATCGTCGCTCCGAGCACTCGCCGAGAAGATGTGCCGATGAGTGCCAGTACACCATCTTGGCGTCAAGACCACTGTCGAAGTTCAGGAATTCCAAGGAACATGATTTCTCCAGCACCCGCTCAAAGTCCCAGAGTTCGCCGTCGACCTTTGCAATGAAGTTGTTTTCGAAGACGCTCTTTGCTATGCCTCGAGCAATCTCCCCTGGAGTAGTCTCCCATGCCTTGCCGATCCTGGTGGCGCCATCGGGCAGAGTGATAGTGATCTCCTCATGCTCCTTCTCGGAGAGCTTCTTGAGATATTCGGCTTTCAGCGAATCGTACAAATCGAGTCTGTCCTGGATGTATTTGGCTTGTGGCTGGAGTTCCTCTGATTGTGCTGGTCCTGCGTTGGCTTTCTTTTCTTTCTTCTTGCTCACACCTTGTGGCTTGGGGTTGTCGCCGACAGCGAGATTCTTGATGCCTTCAACGGCAGCTTCTGCGGCTTGCTTGACGCTTTCCGCCATGATGTGTCTGTGTTGTGTTGTCTGTCCTTCGAAACTGGTACTCCACGAATGTTTGTTTAAGCTTTGAAGTGCACCGAGTCAATTTAAAGCACGAAGCTTACTGGGTGACAGCGACGGTAAAATCTCTGACTCCTTAATCGCGGCCTGCCGACAATAAGAAATTCGCGGCCTCCTATTGTTCTCGTGAGTCAACTGGTGACCGAGTATCGAAGATGCAGCTGTGTGGCAGGGTCTGCAGGGTGGTCCAAGCTTTTCGACAGGGATCTTTTCTGAAAATCTCAAGAACTTCTCCAGACAAGCTCAAAGTCACCATTGCGACACGGAACACGAGTCACAACCACTATAATGTCGTTCAGAGGCGGAGATCGTGGTCGCGGAGGCTTCAGCAGGGGCGGTTTCCAGAGCCGAGGCGGTGCGCATCACGTGTGGCATATTCATGCTGTCTTTGCTAACAGATCTTAGGCTATGGCGGCGGTCGCGGTGGCTTTCAGCAGTCAGGACCACCTGCTACCCAGCTCGGTATGCTCACTCGCTCTCTATGCTCTCGGCTCTCTCATTGCTCCTGTCATCTGCGCCAGATAGCGCTCACATGCACATTGACTGACTGGCTCGTGTAGAGATGGGCACATTCATGCACGCATGCGAAAACGAA
Organism: Scolecobasidium constrictum UM 578; assembly: GCA_000611715.1. NCBI lineage: Eukaryota > Fungi > Ascomycota > Dothideomycetes > Venturiales > Sympoventuriaceae > Scolecobasidium > Scolecobasidium constrictum. The sequence continues at coordinate 129,706 of AZYM01000046.1, read as the reverse complement.
ATCGTCTGCGAGTCGATCAATACGAAAATCCCATACTTCAACGCCCCCATCTATCTTGAGAACAAGACGCAAATCGGCAAGGTCGACGAGATCCTGGGACCGCTGAACCAGGTGTACTTCACGATCAAGCCACAAGAAGGCATCGTCGCAACGAGCTTCAAGAGTGGAGACAAGTTCTACATCGGTAGCGACAAGCTACTACCTCTGGAGAAGTTCTTACCTAAGCCAAAGCCTCCACCTGGAGCCGCGAAGGTCAAGAAGGCAGGTGCTGGTGGACGTGGCGGTGGTAGAGGTGGCTTCCAGTCGAGAGGTGGCAGGGGAGTACCGAGAGGGCGAGGCGGCGCACCAGGTCGCGGTGGCTCAAGAGGCGGATTTGGCGGTGGGCGTGGTGGTGGTTTCCAGTCAAGAGGCGGCTCACGAGGCGGAAGCTTTGGCGGCTCGGGTCGCGGCGGTGCTCCAAGAGGGCGAGGTGGCTTCCGTGGCGGCCGATAGGCTTGCACAACATTCTGTGATGATCATCGATGTGGTTTGGCGAATGGGTGAACTGGCGTTCAATGGGACTGTGAGAATATCCCATGCTGTACCACGTGCGGGCTGATGGCCAGCTACTGAATTCATTCTCATACTTGATTTCTTTACACCCGCTAACAATGAAAGCCATTGTGTACGATCGGGTCAACGACGGCTTGGCTTGCGGATACGACCGCTCGATCGGAACCCGAGGCTCCCGCTCGCTACGGGCGGTGCCGGATGTGCCACTCGTTCGTTCGTGATACCGCCCCACGATTGACCCGCTTCGCAAATCCATACTGGCTTCTTTGAGTAACTACAGCTTTCAAACATCCAAAAACATTCAAAGTTTCTTCTCATCTGTCGTACCCTCCGGGCACACGCCGATGTCACGAGATCGCAATGGCGAGCAAAGATCAGAAAATTACGTTCGCTTCACTGCCGCGCGAGCTGCGACAACAAATCTTCTTCGCCGCTTTCCGGGAGACCATAGTGAGCGATTGGCCAGAAGTCCAGTGGTTCACCACCCGCCTGGTCGTATGGGAAGATAAGGGCATGAGCTGGCCACGCGATCACAAGTTGTCCGTGCGCGTCAACAAGCTTCCATGGGTGAGCTTCAATTGGCGTCCGACCGCTGAGGAAGCGGCCCGTGGTAAAGTCGGCAGGAGGCCATTCAACAATCCCGCCTTTCTACGTAACGTAGAAGTGGCTGGCAGTAAGATGTGTTGCAAGCTGGGACATCCGCCAATCATCCTACTGGAGAAGCTAGCTGAGATCGTCAAAGGATACGTTGAGCTGCAGCACGACTTGGTCTACGTGTTTGAGAGCACAGTGAAGCGTTTGCCGACAGAGTCGTTCACCATTATGGCAGCAACGAACCAAGAATATGTCCTTAGGGTGAGTTGCCCGCCCTCTATAAAGCTCGGTGCTGACGGTCGTCTACAGTTCGAGGATTGAGTCATCTCAGGTCACGACCTTGGATATCAAGCGTAGACAGGCCTTCAATGACATCGCATGGCGGAGATCAGACGTAATGGAATGCAGGCAGCGACTTTGGCGCGCCCTGAATGTGCATTAAAATAACTGCACGCGCGAATAGATATCACAAGGAGTCAACAATTCACGTTTCACATCAGCTCAAAACACTGTGCAAATAGATTGTGAAATATACCGGAATTTTTTTGGCATAGCTGAAGGCTGTATCACTCAGTGCGAGTTTGAAGGCTCATGCCCACAAAATCGGTACCTTCTGCTCAACCGTTCCTGAGTTTGCCATGTGCTTGCGGTTTCCAGGAAACGCAACTTTGATGGGGTCTAACTTTCGCGTCCAAGATTGCGAAAGTGTCTTGCACATCATGATTAAGACGAACTACACGAGCAGCGCACAAACAAGCACACGAACATTCACAGACAATCTACACCATGTCAAAAACAAGTTTCGTCACCCTCCCAGCCGAGCTGCGTCAGCAGATTCTGGAAGAATGCTTCGAGGTTGTCGACAAGCAAGACCGCGATCTCGAAAACAAGCTCCAAGTGTCACTCCATTTGCACATTCGTCAGCACATCGCCCTCTACCTTCACAACATCGCGAGAACGCCATCAAATGACATAAAGCCCAAAGATCCGGAGTACTGCAGTTTCTTCGACGTGCACGATATCACCATCGGACTTACAACGCGAGCACGGCGGCTCGAGTGTGGCTGTCCCTTCGATCAACATGTTCAATATGACCCGCTAAATTTAGGCGAAGGTCATTGCATGACTTCGCCTTTGTGCTTTGCGCCTAACATGGCGTATTTCCTCAAGAATGTATCCGTCGTGCTGGCGTCGTGCCAAAGACATGTCCTCGAAGACGTACGCTTCGTTTCTGGATAAGTGGGTGAACCGAAGAGAACTCGAAAAGCGGAAGATGCACTTTCGTGTCACTCTATCGTACTGGTGGTTGAGAAAGAGGTACGTTGACAACCATATTTCGGCCTCGCGGCGATGACGCATCAGCAGCTCACCCAGTAACGCAGGAGACGTAGCGACTTGGGCAACAGATCAGTACAAGAATGGGATCAAAGTCCAGAAGGCAAGAAAATTCCCATCACGGTCGCGATGAGAGCGTATAAACCGGATCTGCCGGAGATCGAGGATAGCAGAAGACCTCGGCCTGATGAGCTGAAACTGCTTGGACTCACATAGACATGAAGAGAGATGGGTCTAGCGAGGTTAGCATAAAGCGACATGGAATTCTTATGTATGGAACTGCAATAAAGTAATGTAAGAGCAGGATTTGAGGCTTCACGGTGGCGTTCTCCGGCATGTTGAAGATCGGCAGGGTGGGGAGAGTGGGGTAAGTCGGGTAACCGCAGGACAAGAACATGCATACCTCAATCGTCTCAAATCGTTTCCAAGATAGTCTGACTGGCATCTGCAAACCGTTTACCATCGCTTGAACGAGTCAGTGATATCGTCGAAATGTCTCTACCTGGTTCCGGACTGAGATGCCTGCGGGTACCTGCCGTGCAACGTCGAACTACACCCAGAGCCTCCATATCACGGTCACTCCATACATCTAGAACACTTTATTCTCGCCGAACTGCTAATTATGCCACACATGCTGCCACCGTCAGCCGATCGCAAGTCTCACCCGCCGTAACGTTAGTAGGCCAAGACGCCCTCGAGAAGCAGTACCCATCCACATGGAAACCAGGAAGCTCAGAAGAGCGGCCACTCGATCAATTCACCTATGGTGCCCATCCGATTCCAGGCAAACAAATCGACCCCGTCAAACAAGTTCGCATCCCCAAACTGGTGTCCTTGGAAGCTGAGCGCGAGTTCCGAAAGCTGCATCATGCAGTCGCGCTTCGATGGCTCGGACTGAATGGATACAACAACGAAGGTGGAGGTGGGCATGTCACTGTGCGTGATCCAATCCTGCCTGATCACTTTTGGATCAATCCTCATAACGTGTCGTTCTCGCACATGACACCGGATGACCTGTGTCTAGTGAACGAGGAGGGAATTGTGGTCGCGCCAGGGAACATGCATGCCATCAACCCAGCCGGTTTCTCGATTCATCTCGCAGTCCACCAAGCTCGGCCAGACGTAGTCGCAGCATGCCATTGCCACTCTGTGCCCAGCAAAGCTTTCTCAGCGCTAGGTTGCGAGCTTGAGCCCATCACTCAGGATGCGTGCAGGTAAGCTTTCGTCTTAATCTTCGTGACTCACACTAACGCAAGCAGATTTTACAACGACCACGCCATCTACAACGACTTCGGCGGCATCGTCCTTGCCGCTGAAGAAGGCCGCAGGATCGCAAACGCAATCGGCACCAAGAAAGCCGTCATCCTGCAGAACCACGGGATCCTGACCGTGGCCAAGTCCGTGGACGGCGCCGTCTTCATCTTCGGCGCCATGGACCGGTGTATCCAGGCCCAGCTGATGGCTGACGCTGCTGCGGCCGGGAGAGGGAAGCCGACTGTGAAGATCAGTCATGAGGCCGCGGAGTATACTAGGAGGGTGTACACGGATGAGATGGAGTATAATATGTTCCAGTCGGCGTTTGAGGATGTTGTGAGGGCGTCTAATGGAGAGTTGCCAATGCATGTTCAAGGCGAGGAGCGAAGGTATGGTTGAGGACCGAAATTCGCGCAAGGACGCCTAAGAAAAAGTAGCGGATGAGATTAGGTCTACTTGTGGACCGCTGCTGAACAATGCAACCTTCCCGTAAATGCAATGCAACGCCTACCCAATGCAAGATCATGATACCATTTCCCACCCAAACACATCTTATATATCCTCCTCCACCTCCTTGACACACCTTTCCAGCATGCCCATACCATACCACGTCGCCACCCGCCCAAGCTCTCCAAGCCTCTTCACAATAGCGTCACGGTCCACACTGCACACCCACACGCCACTGCACCCACAGTGCTCCGCAAACTCATTACTCCCCCTCAACCTCGAGCACTTAGCGCACTTCAGATCCTGGCTCACCCAGCTAAGCACAAAGCTCTGCACCCTTGCCACAAGTCGTTCCTCGATACGCAGACGATCGAACGCCGAGTTGCAAGTGAGGCAGCGCCACTTCGTCTGCGCGGCGAGTTGCTGGGCTGCGGCCGCGTTGTCGACACCTGTGGCGATCGCCGAGGAGGGAGGGAGGATGTCTGCATCGCGGCAGAGATCGAGATCGCGCACGCTGCAGCATTCCTCGCAGACTAGGCCAGGTATCACGACGCTGGCAGAGGGATTCTGGAAAGAGGCCGCGGCGCTGAACTCGCGGATCTCGAAGAGGTTCAACAGTTGCGCGCGGAGCTGGCGTGCTGGCAGGTTGAGTCCCTTATCGAGGGAAAGAACTTGAGTGATGCTCTTCACGAGCTGGAGGACCGGGTTTGACAAATTCGTCAGATGCGAACCAGGCAGTGAGGGAAACTGCCAGTCGGCTTCTAGCTCTGCGTGCATCACTTCAGTCTGCTGCCTTCTCAGCAGCGCTGAGATTTGCTTCAGCAATGGCTTCGTGAACGTCTTCGGCAATCTCTTCTCCGGATCATCGAGGTCGACCGCCTCATCCACCTCCGTCATGCTCTTGAACGCAATCTGCGTAAGTCGCGGCGCCACTGATCCATTAGCTTGCGCAACTTGCGGTCTCTTCCTACCGTGCATAAGCTCCACGAACGTGATGACCCACTCCTCAAACACAGGCTGCAGCAGTGCGGGCAAGAATGTCGCGAACTGCCAATTCATGATCGTATCGAGCTGCTGCTCATCCGCGCCAACAACCTCGGTGCAGCCCTTCCCACCATAATTGAATGGATCATACCACACCAGGTAATCCCAGTACTCCGTGATCTCAAGCTCCAAGAACGTGAAGAGGGGTTTCGCCTTGACAGTCTTGAGGATGTACTGGCTATACGCGTACGCATTCCCCACTTCGGTCTTCGTCGTCTGGAGGAGCAAGCGATGCGCAGAGGCGTGCACGACATTCGAGCCGACACGGCGGAAGTCGGTCATGAGTTGTTGCAGGGCTTTGCGCGACATCATCTGCACGTAGTAATGCAGTGAGCGGTCGTAGAGGAAGGAGCCTGGATTCTCAACCCAGCGTACGAGATGCTGCACCATCACGTCGGCCATGTGATTATCGGCGCATGCCTCTGACCACCACGACTTGACCAGCTCGCGAAGCACCATGATCCCAGCCGTGGCGAATGCGTTATCTGAATGTATGACGAGCGAGTTGTTCTCCGAGCTGGCGTCTGTCGAGACAGTGGCGGGGTTGAAGCTGATCGAGTCTGAGCCCTCCGCCTCATTGATGAGCGAAGAAGCGAGAATGGTGTTGATCGCCAGGTTGCGCACACTGAGATCCACGCACACGGAGGCATACGTGCCAGGCTGGTTAATCGAAGGCATATCCACAGTCTCCAATGCGCTGAGGACATCATCCTTCTCGTATCCCGCGTGATCAGGCTTGGGTCCCGAGCTCCACCACAGCACGATGCGCTCTTGCTGCAGCCGGCGCGCATAGGCCACATCGATCAGGAAGCGAGGATCATGGCCCTCCAGATTGCAAAGCGGGATATCGCCATACCGTGCAAGCTCGATCAGATGAGAGATCCACTGTCCAACCGTCAGATAATGTGAGACCATGCGCTTGGCAATAAAGTTCTGCCACCCCAGAGGTGGGAGCTGCTTATCGCTCTCGTCGACCTTTAGCGGAATGATGGGGAACTCTTTCATGACAGGCACATCATGCTGCAGCATTCTCGTAGCCTGCGACTGCACGACCAATACAAGCGCTTTATCCTTCTCCTCGTTGCGCATGCGCTTAATGGCGTCGCCAACCTCGAGATGAGCTTTGCGCCGCGTGGTGACTTGTACCGTCTTGAAGTGCATGTCCGCAGGGTACTCGAAGCAGTCCTGCCAGGGCTCGCCGTTGTTCTCTTCGAATCGTTTGGTCAGAAGCTCGCGGTAGACCTTGTCCATGTTCGGCAGGCCTTGTACGTCCCTCGATCGGTTCAGCACAACGACGTGCGCTTCACTCGTGCTGGTGGAGAACAGCGCGAAGATCTGACGATCCCCAGCGATGACATGATACAGGTACAAGTACTTGAGCGGTGCCTCAGCCAGGTAAGGCTTATCCATCTTCACCTTCTTGAGCGCATCGAGGTCAAAGCCCTGCTCCAGACCCCTGCCGAGGACACCCTTCTGCGTCTCATCGAATGTGCAGACACTGCCCAACTTGAGGACACCGCGCACGCTCAGCGGGACCTGCTTCTCGTACACACCCTCCACGCTCGGATGATTGAAGAGTAGAGACAGCTTCTTCGCCTCGCCCACGTACACGCTCTCTGGCATCGTCAGCTTGAACAGATGCACAGACGAATGTCCATTCGGCAGCGTGAAGTTCGTGACTTTCTCCACCTCCACCCCGTCCACAACCACATCAGGCAACTCATCTCTCTTCAGGTTGAGGTACACCGTGCGCGGTACCAGCACCTTGAGCGTATGCACTTTCTTATCAATCAGCACGAACGCACGCACCTCGCCCGGTGTCTCCGTCTCACGCAGCTGCAACAGCTGCCAAGTGCTGATATACAGCATCTCTGCCTGATTGCGGAAGAAACTCCCGATCGCATCCGCGGCATCCGTGCGCTTCTCCCCGAAAAGCTGTCTCCTCCGCGCGCGCTGCTGCTTCTGGATCTTCCACTTCTGCTTCTGGTACTTGAGCCAGGCCTCGTAGTCCTCGCTGATATTCGGCATCTTCGCCGGCAGCGCGGCGTACGGATCCGCTTGCACGGTGACGGTCGGCTCGGGCGCTTTCCGCTTTTGGCTCAGCTTCGTCACGACGCCGTTCTTCTTGAGCATCTGCGACGCCTTGGTCGCGCCAAAGTCCTCGAGATCGATCGCGCCGCGGTTCCCGAGCGTGTTGATATCGGCTTCCGCGAGGGGCTTCTCCCGCGCCTCAAACATGTCCGTCATCTTCTTCTGCTGGAACTTGTCTTCCTTGTTTCGAATTCTGCGTTCGAGCCAGTCTGGGTGCGCGACGCGCGGTACAGGGTTCTTAACTTTCTGCAGCGCGGCGGGGATGGTGATTAGTTTCTGGATGACAGAGCCCAGGCGCTCGAGGTAGTACTCCCAGTCGATGACGGTGCGTGGATCCATATCACCAGGATCCTCCTTCAGCCACTTCCGCAGGTAGTACTTCTTCACTGTCTCTTCAGCAGAGAAGATGGCGACGGGAATCGCACGCTCAGTGACAGGCGCGTTCCTCGGCCTCGACGAGATGATGTACTTGCAGTTCAGCCCCTTGTCCTTGACCATCTGCTCGCCTAAGAACTCGGCCAGCCTTTTGGCGGTCGTGATAGCTGTCGACTTCTGCGCGCCATATTCCTCCAGCGTCTTCGTCATGCTCTTGTTCTCGCAAATGAGATCGATAAGCTCCTCATCCGCAAGCGTGCTGCCATGCTGATGCAAAACATCCAGCCACCGATTTGCCACACGCGCGACTGCCGCGTACGTCTCAGCCAGCGTCGTGCCCTCAAGGAAGAACTTGAAGATCTGCGTCTGGAAGATCTTGATGAGCTTGAGCTCACCACGGCGCTTGACTTCGAACCCCTTCAGCTCCGCGAGCGTGTGATCGTGGTTGAAGACTGCATATCTCTTCTTCAAGTTCTTGTCTTCTTCCTTGGAGGTCGGCAAAATCATGGCTTTGTAGGGCCCGTCGACCTCGAAGAAGATGGTGTTGTCGCTGTGCGTCTCGTATCTGAACGTGGCGGGATCAACGAGCTCCTGGTACTGGTGGTTTGTGAACTTTGCGTGGACCAGATGGTTCAACATAACGCAAGGGTACGAGATGGCCATCTTCTTGCCATTCTTCAGCTTGAATGCGAAGTTCTCGGGGAAGGTCGCAGGGAGGATACACCAGATACCGTCCGTATCTAGTTCCAAAGGCCGTCCAATTCGTTCAACCAGTTGCCGCGCCATCTGAATGATCCGCGCACCAGTCAAACAAGTGATGCCCGCCATCTCCATGGAATACCATCTCGAGCCCTTCCTCATGACATACCCATAGAACGAGTTCAAGATGACCTTGTGCGCCAATTGCAGCGAATCAAAAAGCACAATCATCTTCTTCGCCTCATCGACTTCAGCAGCAGGCGCGCCCTGCGACTTCAGAGCCTCCGTCTTGCCCTTCCACACCTTCTGCTTCCCCTTGAAATCGTACCGGCGATCGCGGAAATCCTTCACCGTGTCGACGTAGAAAGGGTTCTCGCGCTGGCAGATGATGGATTCGCGCTCGATGGTGCGGGCGTCGTGGATCTTGTGGTAGATCTTCTTGCTATATCCCTGGAGGCGCTTCTTTACGAGACCTGCTTGCTCATCGAGCGACAGTTCCTGGAAAGTGCGCAAGGGTGAGTTGGGGAAACGGCCCGGGAAGCGCTCGTTTTCGAGGGCATTGCGGATCATGTTGTACTCGTCGCGCTTGGCGGGCAGGAATTCACCTCGCCATGCCCAGGGTAATCGTCGATCGCACGTCTTTCCGGGGCGATTGAAGTCGCAAGCTGCGCAATCTGCTTCTTGTTTCATCGAGTCGGGCTGCAACCGATTCGTCGTCATGATGTTGGGGTACATGGACGCGACGTCCAAATGGTAGATGAGTGGGTTCTCGCTTCGGTTCGGCTTCGTCTTGAGTTGGATCAGCGCGTCTTCAATCTGTCGTCTGACCTCTTGATAGTTGTCCACATCCTCAAGCTTCTTCTTCTCTTCGACCTCAATACAGAACTTCAGAGCTGCGTCCAGGTCCTTGAGGAGCTCATCAATAGCCTTGGTATCGATAGCGAAGTTGCAGGGAATGTCGCTTCGGAACACACCAGCTTCGATACTCTCAACGTGACCACCAACGTACGTCTCCGACTCTAGCAGGTGACCTTCCCAGAACGCCTCGCGAGGAGCAACATGTTTGTTTGGTAGCAGGATGTTCTTCTGGTATGCCTGGACCATGAGCAACATCTCGCACAGGGTACCTGTACCCTTCCTGAGAACATCATCCGGACCAAGTGGGATAATCGTGCACAGCGAGAAGATGAACGGATGCACATACTTCATGTAAAGGTAGTATGTGGCCACAGCATCGGAGACTGAGTACTCCGCCAACGTCTGGGGTCGTTCGCTTGCATAAGGTGTCATCAATTCCGGATCAAGCTCATCGGGATCATAGCCCAATTTCGCAACTGTGACAGCTTTTAGACCTCGACTTCCTTGCGGCAGATAACTGTCTCGATTCACCCAGGCGAAAGCGTCCATGTGCGCGCAGTAATCCGACTGGTAAATGTCCTCGCTATTCTTGCGGAAGCCGATCTCGCGGTACATGTCGATTCCCAATACACTCGCACGGGCTTCCACGAAGGGCCAATCGAAGAAGTCTCCGTTGTACGTGACCATGACCGTTGGTCTTGCCTCCTTGATGTGCTCAAAGAAGCGCTCAATCAAGGCCTTCTCATCTGGCTCGTTGAAAATCATGAACACGCCCTCGTACTCAGGCTTAGGCGTATAGTCGAAGTCTGAGATGTCCTCGGAGACGATCTCGCGGTTTGTGATGAGGAAGCCTTGGCCGTCTATCATGTACGAAATCATCATGATCTGGTCAATGGTCGCATCTGGAAATTTGAGCGGCATCTTGGTCGTCTCGATATCGTAGGCCATGACGACAGGGTCGGCACGCGTTAATCGCTCTTCGAGGCAGGTGAGTGTGACATGCCCATGTTTCGCCTCGACCGAGTACCATTTCCCTATTCGAATGTCTGAGATGATTAGTACTGGCTCTTCGAACTGAGACATGTCACGATACCTTTATCTATGGCGACTCGAACATGATAGGGCACATCGTATTCCCTTACATCCACAATGAAGTCGCTCGCATCCACGATGCCATTAGGTCGTTTCTCATAATCATTAGTCTCGTCAAAAATGTCAAATCCGGCGTTCGCGCTGTCCAAACTTATTAGCTCCATCCACCCATTGACGAAACACACACACCTCGCGACCTCAGCATACGTGTCCATCGCATTCATGTTCTTCTTATTCTTCTCTGCCACAGGAAGTACCACCCGCCGCACAGCCAGCAAGTCACTGACGTTCGCAAAGTGCAGCTGCAACACCGTCCGTCTGTATCCCATGAGGTGATTCGGCATCTGCAGGTCTTCCTTCTCCACGCGCGTGATCCTCCTCACCACGCCCTCCGCTGTGCGCTTGATCCACTCTTCCACCTCCGCCTCTCTGCCCCTCTTCACCGCAATGAGAAAGTACGGCTCATACTCCACCGTCGCCTTGAACGTCTCCCCTTCCTCTTCGCCAATAAAGTAGAAATCCACGCCCGCACGCCCGCCAGGTACAGCTTCGTCCTCAATAGTGGTCGAATGCATATTGACGAGCCAGCCCGCGCGTTTGGGGCCAGAGTCGAAGCGCGCAAAGCCCATGGACTCGTCTATGCTGTGTGCGAGACGTGTGGCCTCGAACTTCTCCGAGGAGGATGTGCGTTCCGTGGCGAGGAGCGAGGTCGCTGCCACGGGCTGGTTCTTGCGACCGCCGCCGTAGGATGTGTTACCATTCTTGCCGAGCCGTCTGTACGGCTGGCCGCCTCGTCGTGGTGGCATTGCGGTGTGGTTGTGTCGTAGGTATGAGGCGCGTCGGGGAAAGCTTCGCTTACGAGCTCTCTCTCATCTTTAATGGGTATCAATTCGGAGCGAAGAGAGTACAAGAAGGTATCGAGTCTATGAGAGGCCTCGATGGCGTGAAGGCTTGTTTGCGGAGGTTTCGCAAGTGCAGAAAAGCGGCGGGAACTTCCTCTGCACGGGACGTGACCTTGTCGCGACTTGAGACGCGCCGCGTATCCCTGCAACTACTTTAGCAGACCCATCAGTGAGTGCCTTGCGGCCTGGAATCTCAGGCTCGTCAACAGCGACATTGGAGGTTGGTCGTGACAACGTGTTGGGGATTTACATTTTATTGATATCTTGTATTTAATTTCAAATCTTCTGGCAGCGTCTGAGCCGAGAACTTCGAGTAGCGATTGAGGTCATCGAAGAACTTATAGTTACCCAATCCGGACTAGAGTATCTCCAGACCGAGCTTCGCGAGGCTCAAAAAGACTCAAGACATCCAAGAGATCCCAAGCATCACCTCGTCCCATTGGATCCCTGCTTCGTCACTTGATGTATCAAGGCATAGCACTTCCCACAGCATAGCCATTGCTGAGCCACGCAGGCCACACCTGCATCTACCACATCCATCCAGATCGCACCACAACCATCCACTACCGCTCATCTCCCTCACAACCAGCCGCCATGGCCTCCGGCACAGGCACAAACGATCCCCCACGAATACCCGCTCCCGACTTCACCCCCGAGACAACGTCCGACTTCTCCAAGCGCCACCAGCCGCCCCTCCGCGGCATAATGGTCGACCCCGACTTCCCGCCCACCGCCTCTGAAGCCTCAAAAGCCTTCCAGGAATCGCGCAACCTACCCCCCGAAGTCGCCGCCGAGCTGGCTGCGAAGCCTCCGCCAAATTTGAGGAGGAGTAGCGGGGCGAGTAAAGTGTTTATGCAGGCGCCTGGGTCGGGAGGAGAGGTCATTAATACGATTCCTGGGGGAGATAGCCTGCAGCCTGGACGGGGGAGGTACTCTGATGATTCTGCGCCTGTGGTGGAGGAAGAGAAGGAGCCACCGCAGGCGACGCTGGGGAATGCGCTCAAGTCGATTTCGCTATCAGATTACCGCTCTTTCCACCAGATCCCCTGCGTGCGAACCGCTCTGCTCAACGGCATGGTCGGCGGCTTCGGCATCGGAGCCGCGATATTCATCTCCGGGCGCACGCTGTGGAAGGCGAGCAATTACAGTGTGTGGTCCTTCCTGGGCGTGAGCGGGGTGAGCTACCAGTACTGCAAGTACGAAATGCTGAAGGAGAGGGAGGGCATGCGGGCGGCGGTCAAGATTATCGATGAGAAGAAGGAGGAGAAGAAGAGGAGGTATGAGGAGAAGAAGGCGAGGGCTTTGGAGGCGAGGGAGGCGAGGAGGATAGCGGATGAGGAGGCGGCGAGTCAGAGGAGGACGTGGTACAGATTTTGGGAGGGCAGGGGAAGAGAGGGATAGATCAGTTCTGCGTGTTCTATGTGTAATGTTCTTGGCATAGCGTCTCTGGACTTCGAGCACAGCTTGCAGCGAGAAGAAAGATCATACTGTCATCGTCTTGTAAGATTATATCATGTACATATTATATGGAGTGGAGCATCATCATGGTGCCCTCGTTCACGAGTGCAGGTATATCCATATCCAAATCCCACCATCCAGACTCCACAAAGCCACGCACAAGATCCAATCTGCCCCAACCATCCCAAAAGAACCCTCAAAACGCCAAACCCACCCTACGAACTCGCAAACCTCACACTCCGCTTCCCTACCCCAGCACCCGTATTCGCCCCACCACCTCCACCACCACCGGGATCCGCACTCCCAACCCTCCCTCTTCTCCCCTCCGCCCTCCTCCGCCTCTCCTCCCGCATCTCCCGCGTCCTCCACTCCTCAATCTGGCGCCTCCTTTTCACGCTCCTTGCCGCCGCCATCGCAGGCGTAGGCTTGAACCCGATCCCATTGATCCCGTACCCGTCGTCTTCGGGGTCGTCTCCCAGGTGCCCCGTTATCTCCGCGTCGCTCCACCAGTTTATGCTTGATTCTCCTAGGGCGGTGGGGGATTTGGAGCGGGAGAGCTTGGTCGGTGAGCTCGCGCGGAGGGAGGAGGGGTCCTGGGAGGAGGGGCCGGAGGGATCGAGCTTCACTTTCTTTGCGTCGCTTGCTCTGTCTGTTGTCACTGCGTCGCCGAAGTGCAGGATCGGTGCCCGGCCGCCTCGGAGCGCAAGGTCCAAACCCTCTAATTTCCGTGCTACCGCGCTCCGTGGGCTGTCAGCGCCCGCGTACGGCTCCTGCACCTCGTTCTCCAGCAGTGGGATCTGCAGTCGCGGCGTGGATGTCGGACTGGAATTCGAGGAGATGTACGTCTGGTGGGACGGCTTGAGACTAGGCGAGGGAGGCGGGGTCGGCGACGAGGAGATGCGTGATGGTGATCGTGAGGCACGAGCGAGATCTGGCGCGAAAAGGCTATCGGATGCGGAGAGAGAGGTCTGCCGTTTGCGCTTGGGCGATTGCGTGGGATTCGTGTTCAGCTGTTGCCCCGCGATTGTTGACATGGAAAGGGCCATCTGGGCTGTGATCATTGGCCGTGGAAGCCTCAAGTCTGGCGAGTGAAGGAGGAAGTCATGTTGCTGATATGAGGAGCTGCTGAGTCAGGAGACACGCTGTTGACTGACAGGCAAAGCAGTCAGATCTGATGGCTACCGGCGGCACCGAAGGCTTCCATGCTTCCGACCCACAATGGCACCTCGAAGACCCTGGGCGTACTGGGCAGGTGGGGCTGCGGGTAAGGCTGTCGGGCGGGCTTGGCATGAGACCAACCTGTCGATCCGGAACATCGGACACGTCTTTATCACTTCAGGTAGTTTTTCGTGTATGCATTGCCGGTGGCATCGATTCTCGATCACGCCACTTACCTGGCTCTCTGGTCTCGTTGACAGAGTCGGACTGTACATGGCACTTGAGTTGAGCCGGCGACGAGGCAATCGTGCGGACGATCTCCTGGCTTTCAATAGAGTGCAGGCTTAAGCATAGCAAGCGAACGAGAGGCATCATACAGATATACATCGGTTCTCATTTGGACTCTTAAGCTCACTTCTGGCAGCATACCGCGTGCGGGTCCACCAACCGTAATAACCAAGATACCAGATCGACAGATCAACTTGCTCATCTTACTGTATTCCTGAGACCTCACAATTTGCACGTCGGATGTTGCGAGTGCATGTTATTAATGCATCCAGCATCCTCATGGATTTAGGGACTTCGGCATTTGGGATCTCACCTCTGAACTCCATTACATCATGCCATGCTTACTACAATAGGAAAGGATGTTCACAATTGCCCGTGGACTGAGTTTGTACAGATCCATCATCTCACGTCCTTGGCCAATGCATGGAACATAAGAAAAGTGTTTTCTACAGCTTCCTCACCCAAGGGTCCATCTTGTAAAATTCTTCCTCGCTGTGAAGAGACACCTCACTCCCAGATCACAAGCTCCAACAACCATGCTAGCAATCCTAGGAGCATCAGGCAACATCGGCGGCGCAACGCTCAAAGCGCTTCTGGATCGCAATCTCCTTCCCAAAGATCAGATAGTAGCCCTCACTTCCTCCCAACCCTCCGACACAAAATGGAACCAGCTCACTTCGAAAGGTATCCAAGTCCGGCACGCCACGTTTGACGACCCATGCTCGCTAGAGAAAGCGTTAACAGGCATCACGAAACTCTTTCTCGTCTCAAGCCCACGGATCCGGCTCGACTATGACCCTGTCGTCCCCGCACCACCAGGACAGGGAAGGGAGAAAGACCACTTCGTTGTGCTGGATGCGGCGAGGAAGGTCGGGGTGAAGCATATCTACTACACGAGCCTGGCATTTGCGAATCCAAGCAAATCGAACGTGATGACTGCACATGAGCGAACCGAGAAGCGGCTTCGAGAGCTTGAGAAACAGGGTGTCTTTAATATCACAATCTTACGCGAGGGCCTGTACAATGAGAGCTGGCCGTTGTACTTGGGATACTATGCACCCAGTAACGATGACAGAACGAAGATCGTGCTCGCGGACGAAGGGGACAAGAAGCTCAGCTGGACAGGCATCGCAGATCTGGGCCTCGCGAACGCCATGATTCTTGCTGATGATAGAGAGAGCTGGAAGGGAAGATGCGTGTATCTCTCGAAGCGTGAAGGTGCGCGATCGATGCGGGAAATTGCCAGCGCGGTGAAACCATCGTTGGGAGTGAGAAACGTGAGCGAAGAAGAGCATGTCAGGCATTATGTTGGGCGAGGGAAGGAGGAGAATGCCGTCAAGTGGTGGGTGGCGACTTACCAAGCAATCAAGGACGGGGAATGTCTGATCGATGAACCGACTTTCGATGAGCTCATGGAGAAAGCTGGCGTGAAGTCAACAGCTGTCGATGCCACGATCGAGAGCATGACTAAGGGATGAAGGAGTATCGAGACTAGTAATCGAAGAGGACGACCTCTGCATGTAAAATGTTGAGGAACTCGAAATTGACCTATTGGAGCATTTGGTTCGTTTACTCGATCAACCCGCTACCCGGGGCTGAAAGACCTCATTGTCCTGAAACGCTAAAAGAATTTTGACTTGACAGCTGGACCACAAATTAGCCTGACGAAACCCAATCAGATCGAACGAGGTAGACGTACCGCCAAAAACCATATTCCGCTTCTGCTGCGCAACAAATTTGCCCGCTTGATCCGCCCAGCTCGCACTGCTCTCTTCCAGCCTATTCACAGAATCACCCATAATATTCAGGTTCTGCGTCCTCTGATTGAGTTGATTCTGCATGTACGCCCAGTATCCCTCATCCTGCCCGCCAGCGTTGGGATTGTTCCTGCCAGCCTGCTTCGCAGCAATCTCATCTGCGCGTGCCTGCTGGATCATGCGCTTCGAAGGCGGCCTGTCCGGACCGCCGATCAGCAAATCCATGTCTGAGGGCGTCACATACTGCGATCCGGATATCCATTGGAAGTTTGAGATTGTCGGTCGTGGTGGTATGATCAGCTCTGGATTCCACACAATGTCCTTAGATCGATTGATGACAATACCCGTACCCCAGACGTTGAGCATAGCCGTCTCTGATGGTCCCGTCCAGCCGAACACGTCGCCTGTTTCCGTGACAATTGCGTCACCGAGGCGTTCACGGTCTAGAATCTCGCTGATTCTTGCGCCTCCGATTTCTCGTAGTGCTGGTATCGAATAGGCCCTAGCTGTACCGTCTTGAAAGAGACCGACGAGAGCATAACCTCCGTCATCGGCTCTCGAGACCGCCACAGATACGCAAGCAAATTCGTCCCAGCTCTTGTGTGCACCTTTGTGGGTGGCAGGCTTGAATATGCGTGCTTCAGACGCGGTGACAGCGATTACAACTCCATTTACTTTGTAGCCATTTCTCAGGCTACCAAAAGCATTCTGTGTCGCATAGGCGAATTTGCCTGTCTGCGCATCGATGGGCGCAATTCTGATCACCCGGTCTTCGCAAGACACAGCGCCAGCATAATGTACTCCATGTCGTCCACTTGGTTCAGGAATGATCTTGAATGTGCCCACTTGTCCCTTGTTGGTGCCAACATGCAAAAGCAGACTCGAGAACGAGTCATTGTCTGCTGTCATGACACTGAACTCGATACAAGTTGCAAAGACGCCAGCAGGTGCGTTCGATCCACCGCCTCTTCGCAGACTGCCACGGTGACCATGACTTGCAAACTCCGACACATTGCCACTGTAGATGACCGCTGGTCCACGCAAGTCAATGACAGAGATGTTCCCACCCTCGAAACCTGCTGCAATGAAGCCCACGTCTGACACGTTGACTGCAGTGCATGGACCACTCTGAGCATCCAGAAGTGTCAAAGGCATGAATCCATCGCGTAGACTTGGATCCGTCCGATCTTGGATGTTTGTTAGTCCTCCTTTGGTATTTGTGCCGGGCTCCGGCGGCTCCCGCCCCGCATTCTTGTTATGGCCCCACCTAAAGACGGCAACTTCACCACTTCTCGTTCCTGCAGCAAACTCTCCACTTGCGCCAGAAAAGCTCATTGCCGTTATGTCGAGCCCGCCATGTCGACCGACCGCGCGATCAACATCGACCTGTATCAGCGCGTCATTTTCGATGTCGTCGCCATGGCCTGCATCCCACATGCGTACACTTCCGTCTGCGTGAGCCGTCTGCACAATGTTCCTGCGCTCGAATCTCTTCACTGGCCGAGATGCTTCTCCTCCACCTTCAACAAATCGTGGTCCTTGCTCGCGCTTCTCAGTCAGACCAAGCCACTGACTTCGCTCCACGGTCTCAAGCTGAATCGAAGTAATGAAGGGATGCACGTAAGTTACTGACAGGGGAAGTTGGTTCGTGGGTGAAATGGGATAGCCGCTTGGGAAGCTCATGGATATGATCTCTCCGGAATTCAGAAGACACAACACGGCGATGGGGTCATGTGCGCCCGCGAAATGAGGACTCGCTCGAGGTATTAGGCAGAAATCGACAACCGCTGCTCCAGGAGGGGTTGGAAGTATTCTTTGTCTCTTCGGAGACGCTATGTGATTGGACAAGACGTCCCAAGATGAAGTTGTGTAGTTTGGTGTCCGTCCGAGTTCGATCAGTGTGAGACCCTTGGTTGGTGAGTCTTCAGGCATGCCGCCGGAGATTAAGAGAGCAGTATCGTCAGGGTCCTGGTTGGCACACCACGCAATCTTGCTGTATGGTAGCTTTCGTGCTGCTTTTTGAGCTGGGTTGTACCCTACTGATCCAGGCTTGTCGATGTTGGTGTCCTCCAAGGTTCGAGCCATCACGATTCTGCCGTCGTTGGGATCCCAAAAGACCAAGCTCGAATCTTGATATGCTGTGAGAACGAATGTTCCTGTTGGATGCCAGAGGGCTTGTGTCAGCATTGGATGTCGCACCACATTCGCGTGTGTTGGATCTGCATCGCCGCCTGGCGCTCCTCTTGGAACTTCATACTCAAAGAACTTCTGAGGCGCATTCTGCTTGAAGGAATAAATCACGGCACCAGAAGCGTAGCCGATGAGTAGCTTGCCAACGTCTCTCGGATGTAGTTGTAGTGACACGACTGGCGTTATTCGCGCTCGAGGATTCTTCTCGCCCCAGAAGCTGGGCAACTTGAATGGTGCCATCTTTTCTCGGTCAAGATCGTAAGCGAGAACATCGCCACTTTGCATTCCAAGAAAAGCATAATCAAGCATAGGATCTGAGCAGAGTGATGTGACTGTCCCTGGTGGCGAATAGCTCGAGATGAGTTTCTTCGTCTCCAGAGAGAACACTGAGAGGTCATTTCTAGAGTCGAGGCATAGTAACTTGTCCGCGCAAAATTGCAGCACTTTGACAGAAGCCTTACGCTGTAAGTTCAATGTTATACCTACGCGCTTGTTGCCGAAGACGTAGATCTGTCCAGGTCCAAATCTGGTGCAAACAGATTAGTTCTATTCTGCTGCAAGAATTGGCGAGTTGTACTTCGTGTCATTGGTGCCGACCGCGAGAAGTCCTTGTACGGGGTCATAGGCCACTTCTGACGTCTGCGAGTTGATGCCGTAGCGGTTTATCTGACCATCTCATGAGCCATGTCCAACCGGATTCCCGCAAGGGCTGACAGCACTCACATCGTCAATCATGAATTGCTCGGGCGTAATGCCCAGAGACAGATCATTCTGGATGCCGGCCTGTTTGCCGCGGAGCAGATGCGTCATCCTTGGTCCTCCAGCGAGATTCTTTCATTTGAGAGCTGCTTTGAACAGATGAAGGCTTTGTGATCCAAGGTCGTGCATGAACATCTTCAATGGTGGCTGAGCGCACTATGCCAAGATCGGACTAGCGCTCCCGAGGACTCGCACATGGTGCTGATGTGACGACGATGTCTGCCTTTTTGCTTCATCTCGCTGACATCAAATCTCTGGCGTAACATCACTGCTCTCAAATGCGTGCATTTTCTCTTGTCAGCGCGTGTCCGCTTGTGACAAAGTCTGCGTAAAGACGATAGCTGAAAGCCAAGCAAAGGCCTGCTTGCAGACTCGGTTTGCGTTCGCTGGTCATCTTGATCTGGATCAATCGTCGCGCTCACCAGGAGTACGCTGGAAGTACATGTCGAAGGGGAATAGCTAAGTCGACCTTCCCATCATAAAGGAGTAACATGCACACACAGCATCAACCAAAGATAACGGATAATTATGAACCAATCATCGTAGAGAAGGGCCTGTCCGAAAGGCGCCGCCGACCTTCGGTGTTCTATCCCGCTACTCCACTTTCTGTTGACGTCTTGTCACGATGAGGCGCGGACGAACGCAAGGATGACATTCGCGTGCTCTCGTATTCATGTCTCGTGAAAACACACTTCGAGTGCGAGAACACCGTTGCTTACAAAGAAGTGCAAGCTAAGAGCTCTGTTCGGAGCATTATCTGCTCATTCCAGCGCGTGTAGGCCATGTCATCGGAAGCCGCGGGCGAAGTGCAGGTGCCCTTGAAGAAGCGCACCAAATCGAGAAATGGATGCCTCAGATGTAAAGATAAACGAGTACGCTCACCACAACTTGCCATGCGAAATGATCTTAACATGCCATAGCGAAAATGCGACGAGACGAAGCCAGATTGCAAGGAGTGCGTGCGACGAAATCTACCATGTCCGGGTTACAAGAAGGAAATAAAATGGTCATTGCGACACGAGAAGATGCTGCGTCGCGAGCAGCCGAAGTCATGTGTCCGAAGAGCATCTTCGCCGGAAAAGAATCTGTTCAAGGAGGCAACAGCGGCTGTTCAGCAGGAGCCGCAAGTTGAAGCACGGAACAATGTCGAGGAAACGAGTCCATCAAGTCAGGATATCCCGTCCTTCCCAATCAGCACCTCTGGCGCAATTGATGAAGAAGCACTACGCGAGTTCTTACTCAAATCAGACCAAGCCTTCGAGAACTTCACGCCATGGATACAGCACGATCCGATGGCTTCAATACCAAACATGGCCGATCTGAACATGCCAATGTTTGGGCCCAATATGCTCAACGGCAATATGGTCGAGGTATCAGGCGAACCTGGAGTGGATCTTGATGGCCTGGATGTGTCCGGTGGCGAGCCTATGAACACTGGTTGGCAGATGCAGATCTACCAGCCTGACACCAATGACGCCGAGGATGGGGAAGAGCAGGCCGCCGTGTCTCAAAGTCTGACAAGTTGGAGAAAAAGCGTGTCGAAACCTGCTCCAGCATCACTCATCGATGTGACCACGTTCTTGATTGATCACTGGTTCCGCGATGTCTGCCCGCAGTGGTCGGCGTTCGACTCGAATCTGAATCCGAACCGTGTGCACATGTCTCGGATATGGACAAATTCGAAGGCGGTACTTCACTCCATGAAGACAATGGCTGCGACTTGCTTGATGAGCACTTTGCCACATCTGAAGCAGGAAGCTATCAGTTCTGCTCGAGTGTCTGTGCAAGCTATCGGAGAAGATCTAGCTGCACTCGATTTGGAGAGGCCGCAGAAGAAGCTTGTAGTACCCATCGAGCTTTGTCTGGCGCTTTTGTGTGTTGGGACGACAATGTGCTGGCTAGATACGAACCTGCTTGGACTTGCTTATTGGAAAGAAGCACGACGTCTACGAGACTTCTTCAATGATAATTACCACCTCCTGGACGAAGAAGAACGGCAGAAGCTACGATTCTTCGAGAACAGCTGCGTATATTGGGACATGCTGTGTTCGGTGGTGAGCAACGAAAGCCTCGACATCCCGTTGTCTGAAGACGCTATTATTGGGTGCACGCCACCAGCAAGTCTTATCAAGCCACACCCGTGGACCGGTGTTGCATACAAGCAGCAGCGCTTGTTGTCACGCACAATCGCTCTTTGCCGACGGCATCGTCTCCGCATTCGCAAAGCCAAATCGAAGCAACAGGAAATGAGCCCGCAACCTACAGCAGAAGATCTGATGGATGCATATTTGCTAAGCAATGAACTCGAAAACATGGATCTGCCTTCACCTCAGAGCGTGATCGACATGGGTGATCGGCTTTCACCATCCTCGCACTTCAGTCATTTGGCTGTTGCCTTCCGGATTGCCTCATCGCTGCAGCTGCATCAGACATTTCGGCTGGACCTCGATGCAGCACCGGTGTCCGAAAGTGAGGCGGCACTTTCGCAAAAGCGACTTGTGCTCAAGCTTGCACTCGAACTTTGTGCCATACTCGAGGCGATACCAGTATCTTCGAACACACGCTGCACTCAGCCAATTCTCTACATCACGGCCGCTTCTGGGTTGCGATTCGAGACGCCACCAAGCAAAGATGATCCATTCAGTCTAACACCCGAAGTGCTTGAGGTTCATCGCGCTCGGTCGTTCATCCTTGACCGCTTTGCTAGCCTTCAGCGCAGTCTGCCGCCGAAGCCAATTATTGTTGCTGCAGAGCTGGTTCAAGCTGTCTGGAGGAAATATGAAGAAGAGGATCCCGAGAAAGTCATGGACTGCCATTGGATCGATGTCATGATTGATGCTCGTCTGAGTACTCTGTTCGGATAGCAGGGTCCCGCTATCAATAGCAACGCTTCTGAAAGGATTTGACAGCGACATCCGATCACGTGATGTGAAGAGATTGGGAGACCTTAGTGAACGGAAGACTGAAAGCTCCTGAACGGGAGAGTCAAAATCCAAAATTCAGTGTCTCGACAAAATCCATTCGTGCTCTGAAGTTCTTTGCACTCGAGACATGTCACCTGCGTTGTAGCGATGATGCAAGGTTGTGATCGGCGGGATGCTGCTATTTTCAGAATAGCTTGGTCAGCACCTCCATCCATGAATGCCACACAGCATTTTTCCGTACATCGAGAGGCGATGAGTCTTGGGATGAGATCTGTACCCGCAAGTGTTCTCCATGCACAATGACAAGTCACGAAACATGCGGCTCAAGTGTGCGCCGGCACAGTGCATACAATGCGGAGTTGCCGCCGATCTGCACTGAGCAAGGCTGAGCCTTGCCAATCGGAGCACAAGTTCTCAAGACGCCCATCAGCTTACAGGGTCATTGTGCACAAGAAAGTCACCTTTGCTTGACTGGCTATCTTCTCATCCAGGGGATCGGAATGAGTCTGGTCGCGGCCTGGCCCGCTGTGCATGATCAAACGTCATGCCACTGCCCTCTCTAAGATTAGGACCAGCATCACATCCTGCAATGTCTTTGACACTTTATAAGTAGCCGATGAGCGATGGGATGTCAAGCAGTCTACATTTGCAACAATAGCACATCACAAGTCAATCACAATGCGACCTTCACAACTATTCCTTCTTCCCGCCGCATTTGCACTGGGTCAAATGCTTGATCCAGAGCCATGCACAGGAGAATGTTTCATTCACGATCCAGCGCTCGTACAATCTTCGAACGGGACATACTACTTGTATGGCTCTGGGCCTGGTGTGACCGTCAAGACAGCGCCGTCCTTGACTGGTCCGTGGACTCCGCCATCTCGGGTGTTTGACACTGATGATCAGCTTGGTGTAAGTGCAGTCGCTGCTATCTCGCCTGCGAGAGAAGTCTAACTATAGAGATAGGCACCAGATGTCCAGAAAGTCGGTGACACGTTCTGGCTCTACTACCAGCGAACAGTGATCGGCACGAACCAATCGAACATGAGCGTGGCATCAACAACAGACTTGTCGCAAGGCTGGACAGATCACGGCATAATCAATATACCTCCGAGCCCACGCTACAATCGCATCGATGCGAATCTGCTTGTGCTGAATGGAGGCAAGGACTTGTATTTCGGATGGGGGTCGTTCTGGCAGAACTTCTTCCAATACCGCATGACGGATCCAAAAACGCCACAGCTGGACACACTCTCGCATCTCGCACTCAACGAGACCGGGCCGCTGGTCAACACGGGCGACAATCCATCCGAAGGCATGTACTCATTCTTCTGGAAGGGCTGGTATTATCTCTTCTTCTCATCGGGCAACTGCTGCCACACAAGTGCTGAGGTGCCGCTCGGCGATGAGTACAAGATCATGGTCTGTCGGTCGAAGGAAGTATCGGGCGGCTACATGGACAAAGCTGGGAAAGACTGCTTGACTGAAAATGGCGGCACGCTCTTGCTGGGCACGCATTATAACAAGGCTCCTGGTGTTTATGCTCCTGGCGGCCAAGGTGTTCGATTCGATGAGACTGAGAAGCGGGTGACTTTGTACTACCATTGGTGTAAGTGTGCTAATCATGGATCTTGTTACTCCGTCACTAACCCCAATCGAAGTGCAGTTCGATAACCAGACCCGCCGTGCAGAGTTCGGATATAATTACCTCGCTTTTGATCAAGAGGGATGGCCTGTACTGGAGGTAAAGTAGATCGACCATAAGTCTGTACACTATGTAGAAATACCCACTGTCCAGCAGCTCGAGCACTATGTCTCAGTTTCATTGGCTGCAGCTTTGTTAATGCTTTCCCAATCTGGTGTCGGATACCTCTCCGCGAACTTTATTTCGCCCTTCTTAGGGTCCATGATGACTGAGAAATGCGTGCACGGCGACGTGATCCTCTCATGAGTCAACCACCTTTTCACCGCTGCAAAGAGGACAGTTGCGTCATTCTCCTCCATGTCTGGATGTTTCTTCAAGTAGTGTTCCTTTGCGCTTTCCCAGTCCTTCTCAATGTGGCGTTTCCTGCCGACAGACTCCTCCAGAATCTCGTTCATACCAGCCACAGCTGCAGCGTCTGGAATGTTTTCTTTGCGCTCTTCCTCTACCGCAATGAGGGGCGCGGTATCCTCGGTGATACCAGTAGTGTAGCCCTCCACATGCTCTTCGGCCTCATCATGATTCGTGCAAGCGACGAATGAGCTATCCGATCGGATCGTAGCGCTTTTCCAGTCTTTCTCAATAATGGTGGTTGTCTCACCGTTTGAAACAATCACAAAACATTGAGCAGTTGGCAATGATGTGAATTGAGTTACCACGTCCTCTGATGCAGGCAGCTCAGGTCGGTCGTTCGGAAAGTATGTGCCATCGCTTTCGATATGTGTATCTGGAATCATGTACTTGCGCAGTGTACACGGGATCGAAGGCCGTTGACCAAGAAGCACAAGGAACTTTCCGCCCATGTATTGCATTTTCTCCCACCAAGACAGCATCTGCCAGGTCTTCAGATTGTACCTGAAGTTGAATGATATGCTCAAGCCAGGCCTGTGATCGTCTTGTTAGCCCCGCACGCGCGTACAAGGAGAACAATTCGGCACTCACCTGACGGCAGTCAGGACGCCAACAAAGCCCAGATATGTTATGGACCGTGCTATGACTGGACCACCAGGCGAGGTCACAAATGCCAGCTCCACTACGATCTGCCGGAGCGGATCCATTGCCCAATCCAAGGTGCGGAAGTGCAGCATTTCCGTACCGGAACTTTGACCTCTGCCGCCATCGGAAACTCGAACGCCGCCCGAAGTGCAGCCAACCAGCATATCGAGCAAGACATTGAAGGCCACGAGTAGATACATCTCGATTCCAGTAGCTTCCTGGATACCGATGAGCTCTTCCATCTGCTCTGAATCGTAAACGCGTCGCAGCAGCAATTTGGCGAGCTGCTTGATCGGCCACGGATAGATGAACCATGTTTGCGCGTGAAGGTTCTCGAGTAACTCGTCGAAGAGTTGCGGGAGCTGTACCATTTTGTGCTTGTAGGCTGAAGCGAGGCTGGCGTATCGCTGTCTTGGAGGGAGAGACATGTCTATTGTATACTGCGGCACTGGGCCAGGATCGATCAAATCAGGCACATGAAGTGCACTTGAGGCGGCATGGAGTGTTTCGCCAGCGTCGTGGCTTGAGGAGAATCCATTGCTGGTCTCATCGAGCAAATCAATGCTTTCCTCGATTGAGGCCTTGTTCGCATCTCTGAGCTTGCGCGGTCTTGTCGTCGCCATGATGCTATGAGGTTATCAGGATTGCATAAGTGTCACAAGTACTGTCGCAGTTCAAAACAGGCACAACGACAGCAGATGTCGAAGAAGTCGCGTGGGAGGCAGCGGCAACATGCGACGCGCGACTTCGCAATTGAAGCGGCCGGTCAGCGGCACGGCTGGTGCCTACTCATCAAATAGAACGTCGCGCAATGAGTCCATGTCATGGTGAACTGAAGTTCATTCATTCGGGCAGGTGGCATGTCTTTTGCAAACAAGCTTTACTGCACCATGTTACTCGCGTGATAAGCGAACTTTGTGCCAGGTATACTGGCCGTGAACGGAGCTGGTCTTTGCGGGCCAGAGAGGACGACAAGCGAGTGGAAGCACAGGACTATTCACCATGATCACGAATGGCGGGATCCGAATCGGAAACAGTCTTTCATGATGAGCATTGATGGATCTGTTGATGTTCAAGCTCTGGGGTGAAGATTGATGCTAATTTTCGGACTATGCTCCGACGACCACGTGACAGTCCACAAATTGATCTGTTCAGCACAACCATGGAAAACATTGTAGACTTAGTATGGATTCATAAGAGACCTTCATGAAGATGGTGCTAATACTGCACATGACATGTACAAATGAACATTCTCAGCTCGGAATATATCGTCTATCGCCAGAACGACCTGCGAAAAGGATTGCGGCTCCGCTTAATCTGCACGCGTGACTCTGGACAATGCCGCTGAGACCCATCGTACATCGAATTCCTCTCGAGTCCCGGATCCCAAGAGGTTTGAGATGGGTGATACTTTCGTGCCTCAGGCTGTGTTGGTCGTGAACTCGTTGGCGGGATGAGTTGCGGCTGGTAATACGAAGGCTGACGATAACTTTGTGCTGGTACACGAGGCACATATGTCTGCAGCGGGCGTGATTGACCGAGGTCGTGGTAGCTTCTTGTAGCCTGCAACGGCAATGCTGGAGGTCTTTGATTGTGGTAGGGTACTTGGTGGTAGCTTCGAGTCGCGTGAAGTGAAGGTGTACTGCCTGGCAGCTCGGAGACATTGCTACGGCTGGCATATACTGGAGGCGGACTTGGCTTGCTTGAGGAAGAAGAGTGATATCCGCTATCACTCCTTGTAGCCCGAGTCCGCGTAGCTCCATCCGCTCGTGGCAGCACACGATTCCAACGAGCTAAGAGGTCTTCGAGCCGGCTGTGGTCATTGCGATGCCCCTTAAACTCATTGAGACCCTGCGGATCTGGGCAGAGGAGCCAGAATGCAAGCTCATGCAGGCTATCGTGGCCACGAACTTCCGCCAACGGGATTCGTGCCAATTGGTCGATGATCTCCTCGATGTTCATCTCCGTGTCCGCGGGTAGAGGCATCCTGCAGCGTTGACCCTTCCTTTTGAATCCAGTGCAATGAGCACTGCAGATGAGTCCATTAGCGTCGTCGGGATCACCGATCGACAGCACAGTCCAAGGGTCCCAGAGATAGGAAGCCATGTTTAATGATAATGTGAGGATAGTAGATTTGCTGGTCAGGTACCGATCGAGATGCGTGGCGAGTGTTCCTATCTCGACCTAGAAAGGCTTTATACTACCAGACGCGAGCCGATGCGTCACCTGCAGACGTGCATGCGGCCTCAAGTGCTATTAGGCTGAGTGCTCGATCCGTCTACGGCGCGTCAAGGGCTCACCGTCCTCAGGCATGACAAAGCCAAAATGCTGCGCAAAGGCTGCAAGGCGTTATCGGCTGGGCTTAAGGTCAGTGATATTCTGGCTCTTTGTGAGGCCGAACACTAAACTCCGACCATTGTAAGGTCCGCGCATACAATCTTCTGTTCATGCTCGGATCAGGAGAAGTGCATGCTCGATACCGGCGTTGGAATGCCGAGTAGGTAGACTACGTGATCCTGGCGTAAATCCTCAAATCCGGCAATTGTTCAATACAGCCACAAGCTTGGTGTTCTAAGCGCCGGCCGTACATCCAACTCTGTCCGGTTCAGGCAATTGGGCATGAGCCTGCGATCAAAGCAATGGCAAGCGCCGAGGTGTGAAAGGAAGCGGGTGGCCTAGCTATCGAATATCGAGGTGGAAGAGCACGCAAAGCAGGATGCAGGAGCTCGCATATTGAAACACGCCACAATAGTACATCTTCAGAGTGGCTTCAGTCCAGCGGCAATGTAGCTTCCAACGCGGAGTAATCCCACTGCCGTTATCGTCGTCGGCTTCGGCTACGAGGCAAGTTGTAACCTCAATTGATCGCTATACTGCTCAGCTAGACAGGTCGGTAGAAAGTGTAAGACGTGGTTGTGAGGGGAGAGAGCCCCATGGCGCTGACGGCGTCGAATGCATTAATTGGGTCATCTAGTATCATGGAAACCGCGTCTATATCGGGTCCGAATGAGAAGAATGCAGTTTATTGATGATTGCCTCGCAGAGAAGAGGTTGCGCTGAAGAGTAGCGAGTTCTGGAGTCGAAGATCTCCAACTTGGTGAGAGGACCGCGGAACCGTTCCACCAAAATTTTTAGAACGTCAGAAAGCCAGCCCTCAAATCTCACAACCACAACCCACCACAAATCTCATCGCACAAACCAAAGCACAAAGTCAAGATGCCAGCCATCCGCGGCAGCCACTCCAAAAAGAAAACCCGCCGCATGACCCGCGGCATCGACCAAATCGCCACCGACCTCACCAACCCAACCCACCTCGCAGCCTACAAATCCTACAAAGGCGACGCTTCCGACCTCCCCGGCGGCGGCCTGCACTACTGCATCGAGTGCGCGAAGTGGTTCGACACGGATGACAATCTGAACAAGCATGCGAAGGGCAAGGTGCATAAGAGGCGGGTGAAGGAGTTGAGGGATCAGGTGGAGGGGAGGGGTGTACCGAGTCAGAGGGAGGTGGAGGAGGCGACGGGGTTGGGCGTTGATAATGGGATCGTGACGAGGAGGGAGAAGGAGGGCATGGATGTTGATGCCGGGGCGGAGGCGGCTGCGGCAACGGGTTGAAAGCGCAAGCCAAGATGATGGATACGAAAATTTCTGACGCGGCATGCGTGAAGACATCGCAAGCAGCCCAGACAACGCAGGATGACATATACTCCGGGCGCACGCGAAATGCGTAAACGATCCCTAAGATACCCGTGTCGCAAGAGAAAGGAAGAAGAGTCCAAGAGCGACAACGAGGGCACAGTGCGCCAACGGCAGCGGTCTGCCTTACAACGCCCTTGATAGATCGTCCGCTATCTATCAGAGTTGCCATGGATTGGCGTTCACAATACTATAGGTCGGCATTCGGCAGTCTCGCCTGCAACCACATCTCCAGTTCCTCAATTCTCCTTCTTAGCCTTATCCTTCTTCCCTGCCTTTGGGCTCCTCTTCTTTGCCTCCTTCTTGGGCTTCTTGTCTTTCATCTTCTCCTTCTCGCCACCAACCTGAGCATCAACCTCTTTTTCCTTTCCCTTCCCTTTGCCCTCCAAATCCTTGACGAGACTCTGCACACTCGCCTGTCCCCTCACAGCGGTCAACGTACTCCTCACGCTTGCTGTCCTCGTCGCACTACCCACCCTCGGCGTGAGAGGTCTTGCCCGGTCATTCGTCCTATCCGACAAGATACTGACACTTGAGACTCTAGTCAAGCTGCCGCTGCTGCCTCCGCTGGCAAGTGCCACAGCGCTGACGGGGCGACTACTTCCAGTACTCGGAGCGTCGCCAAGTGGACTGCGCTGCAGGCTTGTGATGACGCTTGAGGAGCTGTCTTCGCGTCTAGGGCGAGCGAGGACGTGCTCAGGTACTGGGCCAGGAATGAGAGAGCTGTGGCGTCGGAGTGGGAGGTCTGCCTCCTCAGCCTCAGACTCAGAGGTCACGGAGGAGTCAGAATAGTCGTGTGATAGCTTTGGTGGTGCAGTGCGCGGATTATTCATGATAGTCTTGTCGTCGCCGGCGTAGAAGGAGAAGGGTCGGCGTGAGTGGCCTGACGATGTGACAGAGGGCGCTTCGTTCTCCGTGTTGATGTGCATGACCTCGTTGCCGCGGCGCTGAGCAAGATTCTTGGTCTTGGGACGAGGTGTGCGATCATTGGGTTCAAGAAGGTAGTTCCTGTCTGCCAGTTGCCTTCGGAGCACTTGTACGTTCCCATCGATTTCCGTGCCATGAGCAGCCGCCATCATTTTAGCTACATGCCGAACTGCCTGTTGATCCAGCTCCTGTTGTTCAAGTTCATGAGGCAGCAGATCTCCTCCATCAGAGCTGAAGTCAGATGAGAATGATTCGGCTGGCGAACTGGCGACCGACTGGCTTGTAGCTTCGCTCCTCTTGCGCCTGTGCTTCGGAACGTCGACATCTGCAAGCGAGATACCTTTGAGTCGTGATGGCGGTCGCTCTGGGAAGAAGTCCAGGCTCAAGAACGAGCGATGTGCCTTAAAGTTCTTCGACAAGTCTTGCATTCCCAGCGAAGGTGTTGTTGGACGACGAATATCTGCTTGCGTCAGCCCTGAATTGCGGCGTCTTTTCCATAAGGAGGCGCAGATTAGAGCATAATCATCCGGGATCTTACAACATCTTCTAGCATCCTCAGCTGCCTGAGATAGCTATTAAATGTTCTAAGATCCCATTATACATCCCAAGATGTACGCTCTGATTTGCTTGACCCTCTGTCCGCACAGCCTTACCTTCAAACTTGATCTCTTTGCTGCTCTTTGAACTTCCCGTGCTAGCGAAGCTTTGAGCGGCCTCACTCTTCGAGCTATCTTTTCGTGGTCGGCCTGCGCCTCGAGGACGAATCATACTCTGCTGCCTCGCGAGCGCCACCTGTGACAGACCCGTCTTACCTTCTGCGATCATGACCTCCAATCTCTTGATCTCAGCTCGAAAATTCTCCTCGTCTTGCTTCCAGTCGCGTCGTTCCTCCTCAAGCATATCGACGTTCTTGTCATGGCGTGCGACCACATCGTCGAGCTGCTTCTTCAGCAAATCACGCTCCTTCTGCAATGATGTGTAGCTCTCTAGCACACGAAGCAGTGAACTGTTCCGCTGCACGCCAAGTGACTTGAGCGGATTCGAGAGCAGTTCAATCTGCAGGGAGTTGATGACCTGCTCCAGCGGCGACTGGTGTTCTTCCTGCTTGGGCTTAGGATCGTCCCAGAAATTTGGCTCCTTCGCTGGCTTGCCATACGTGCCGATGAGGTACTGGCTAGCGCGCGCAACGAACTTTGGTCGTTTTGTGGGTTTGGCGCTCGCCTTCTTCAGGTCTGGCAGGGACGATACAGAGGAGAGCGTGGAGCTGAAACTGAGTCGTGGTTGCACGTCATCGGCACCGGCGGGGTCGCTCGTCTGCGAAAGCAGCGAAGGTTGCGGCGTGTGCGCTCTGCTGATCGGTTGCGAAGGTGGCATCATCCGTCCTTTGGCGTCAGACATGGTGATGTGAAAAATTAGTAGCGATCACTGTGCAATCTGGAAAGTCAGTAGCACGCCATTGCAGTCATTGGGAGTCGACTGGTTGCTTAGGCGCAGGCAAATTTTGTGATGGTGAATCGAATTTCGTGTTCTCCTACTACATGGCGAAGTAGAATTTCGTGTCTACGAAGTTTAGGCAGTTGCGATGGCAACAAATTTCAGCATCACCATTCAGTGGGTCGCGCCTTCCTCTGACCCTCACGACCCGCATTCATCCACCACGTCTCTATCGTAAAGGAGCCGTCCAGATCCACGTGGGCGCCGGATTAAAGTCGTAGCTGCACCAGCGTTAGTGTTTGGGGATGTGTCCATTTCTTCATGCACGTCATCCTCATGGGGTAGTAAGGAGCGTGTTTGGTAATGAAAGGGAAAGTTGGTCTCGGCACGTTTAGAAAAAATCCTTCAGACACAAGACATAGCAGGTCGAGCGCTGTACACACATATGCCGTTTGTTGTCGTCACGCAATATCGTCTTCGCAATTGAGGACCACGAATGGCGGATGGGCTCGAAAATCGGGACTCGCTCTTCTCAATCATGCAAGAGGAAATCGGTGCCATTTTCTTTAGCTACCTTCTTCCAAATGACATAGATGCATCAATCAGTGTTTCCCACGTCATTGCGGTGTCCACCTTCTCCATCGACAATTGTCCGTCCGATTCGTGGTATGAAGTGTGTCGTTCCGTATGTAATGATCCAGCCCAACTCCTTTACAGTGCATTGATCCGAGGTGCTAAGACATCTATGCGGCATCGCGCTTGCCCTCCTTGACCTCCTTCAGTGCCCTCATGGTGCCGTGGAGCGCATGTCTGTGGTTGCGTCGGAACTTGGGGTCGGTACCCTTGAGTGATGGGTAGCGGTGGGTCTTAGGCTTCTTGATGCTGCAGAAGTATGTCATGTCAGTCAACCGATCCTGAAATGCGACTGGCGATGCGCTGATGAGCGAAGATGTTCGTACCCGTTCCTGTGCGCTTTCTTCGACTGATTGTGCTGAGACGAGTTCTTTGACTCTGCGCAAAATCTGTCAGTATCATCTCGGGTATCTACATGTACGGATAGAGTAACATACTGGCCATTGCTGCGGTTTGTGCTGTTCGACGACTGGCTTGAAGTTGACGATGTGCGGGCCGCGAGATAATTTGCGGTTGGTGTGTGAGAAGCCAAGACTTGCACGCCCGATGCAGTAAGGCTGAATCGAGACCTGCTCGCACTTTAGTCAGACCTTGACATTTTAGTGCCACCTCGACGACGGAGTCTCGCACCGAACAACAACTTCTGGGGCAAACATTTGTGCTGGCGAACGATCAGACAAGATCAAGTAGTCTACGAGCATTTGTTGAAGCTTGTGATATCTTTGTCCGATGTTTATTCCCACGGCTGTCCGGCCTTAATTTATGTTGAGAGACCATCACGCAACGCCTTCTCCGCACTCCCACGTCGCCTCATACGCTGAGCTCCGATGATCTATGCGCGAACCTTGATGACCCACGCATGCCTTTATGTCTCATCTGTCCGTGGAACTTTGACTTGGCCCTCCAGTGATATGGCGATCTCAAGCGCGTTGTCTTGACGATGACACGTTCACGCGTGTCTTGCCTTAGCGTGGGACAGGGACACAAAAGCGCTCATGATCTAGCACCACAAGTGTGGTGGCCTCAATTGTTCGACTCTTACGATCCATCATGCCTCACCGCTGGCGTATTCAAACCATATGGCCCTCGCAGACGTGGACGCGAGTAGGATTGCTCAATAGATGATATGCTACTGACAGTGGAGTCCTCCACTCAGAAGCCAGCGTGTTATGCTAGCTGTTATAGCACGTGCTGGCCAACAGGCTCCCGAACCCCAATGATGGCCACTTTCTGAATCGAGCTGGCTTGAACTCTATCGCCTCTAGGTTCTATCAGTCCAGTGACCTTTTTTGAGATGGTTCGGAACCATACAGCCGGTTCCTTATCGGCCTTTGGAAATGGCGTCAGTTCAGGCACATACATAGGTACCTGAATATCACACAAAATGCTCAGGCTTCATACTAAATCAAAGAATTTTCTGGATTGAATTACTAACGTCTCTCGACGAGGACTACTATTTAAGCACAAGTATACGCTTGCAATCACAATCAACAAGCCTTTGAATATCATCGACCAAAAGAATTATCAAGAACGGTATACACACCTCACAATGCCTGAATCACGACTCTTCGAGCCACTACGGCTCTGCAACTTCAACCTCGAACACCGCGTCGCCATGGCACCACTCACGCGTCTACGCGCAGACAAGAACCACGTACCGGGTCCAATGATGCAAGCATACTACGCACAACGCGCAGCTGTGTCAGGCACCCTTCTCATAGCTGAAGCGACTCTCATCTCACCAACTCATGCTGGCGTAGCCCACGCACCGGGAGTCTGGTCAGACCCGCAGATTGCCGGATGGCGCAAGATCACAGACGCCGTTCACGCCAAGGGATGTCGGATGGTCTGTCAACTCGTGGCACCAGGTCGCGCTGCTGATCTGGAAGCATTGAAGCAGGATGGAGGTGAGGGTATGCTCTGTTCGAGTGCAACGGCTATGCCAGGTGAGGGCTTCGCACCGAAAGCAGGACCCGTGCCTGTTCCGAAGGAGATGTCCGAGGAGGAGATTCAAAATTGCATCAAACACTTTGCACAAGCAGCGGAGAATGCTATAGCCGCTGGCTTCGACGGAGTGGAGCTGCATGGCGCAAATGGCTACCTCATCGACCAGTTCCTGCAAAATACTTGCAATCGACGTACAGATGAATGGGGCGGCAGCGTGGTGAACCGATGCCGATTCGCGATTGAGGTCACCAAGGCTGTGTCTGAATCAATCGGAGCAGACCGCACCGGTTTCCGAGTGAGCCCATGGAGCGAGTTCCAAGGTATGCGGATGCAAGATCCGGTGCCGACCTTCTCCTACCTGGCCACGCAGCTCAAAGACATTGGGCTGGGATACCTCCACATCATCGAGGCACGCGTGAACAACAACGTTGACTTTGAAGCAAGCGATAGCATTGACTTCTTGCTCGAGATCTGGGACAATGCCACACCTGTGCTCATTGCAGGTGGCAACACTCCGGCGAATGTGTTTGACGCTGCAGATGGGAAGTACAAGGACTATGACGTGGTGTTTGTGTTTGGGCGCCACTTTTTGGCGAATCCGGACCTGCCTTTCAGATTGAAGAATGGGCTGGGGTTGAACAAGTACGATCGGAGCACTTTTTATGCCGCTGAAAGTGCGGAAGGCTATGCAGATTATCCTTTCAGCAAAGAGTTCTCGCTGCAGCTGGCGGCATAGTGGCAGTAGAGTACATCACAAAATCAAGCAGGCGGTCCTCCGCGAAATGCGAGAGAGAAATCCACTGGCTTTTTTTCCTCTTTCTCCATCCTCTCCTCAATCTCCGGCAGAGCCTCCTCCTTCCCCATCCCTTCCTCAATCTCCACCAAAGCATCTTCCATCGCCCAGCCAGTGGGATGATCTTGGAGATATCCCACAGCATCCACTGCCATCCCCACGAGAGTCGCCTCCTGCTGTCTCTGCGCCTTATTGAACTTCTTGCGCTGACCCTTGGAATGGGTCTTGGGGAAGACCAGCGCAAACAAGTTCTGCTCCGCAGCCTGAATGTCAACGGCTAATTGGGATCTTAGCACTATTCAACGCGATTTGAACACGTTCATATGAAGTCAAGTACCTGTAGTCTCCTGGTTGCCGTTCTGTTCAGCGGTCTTCGCCCATAAGTCGAATGCCTGGTTCAGGCTCGCCGCAAGGAACTGTCCTTGGGGATGACCTCGAACGGCCTCGAGAAACTGCTTCTCCCAGCAGTCATCTCCAATCGTGCCGCGTAAAACTCCTCGGATCTGAGCGCAATCAATTAGCACTTGAGTCAATCGAACTCTGGGCCATATGTTCTAAGATCCCGGACTCAATCGCCGATTCGTACCGTGTTCGTCAGGTCACGGAGAAAGGCCGAGTAGTACTGTACATTGCCGTAGATATTCGCATTCAGTGCCGAGCGCTGGTCTTCAGAAATGAGGCAGGCCATGATGGTGATGTGAAATTCGATGGGATTGTACGAGAAGCTGCGTGGAATTGAGCAAGAAAGGAGAGAGATGGACTGCGCTGCAACATCCCAGACGGGACTGATATATGAATTCGTAAGCTATTGTTTCTATTCACGAATTTGATGGCCATTGTTGGCTTATTGAGGACGTTCAGATCTGAGGCTGCACACTGGAGGTTATTGTTTACCCGTGTCCGCGTTGCGACAATTGTAAAAAAATAATCGAGCAATGCCGCAACGCATCCACATTGTCTTCAACGATACATAACAATCGGCAGGACTTCCCTGGCGAAAATAGACCTGCACCTCCAAAGTGAGAGTGTTCAAACTTGTATCAGGCGTAGAGAACATGTGTGCTGAGATCCGAACGTGGGCGAGGAGGCAAGAAGTTGAAAGCAGAATGAGCTTCATCCACCCTCTGCAAACACGCTGAATATGAGGAAGGCCATGCACGTAAGAATTACCCGGGTTCAGCTTCTACGCGTGAGCTGTCGACCATATAGACCACAGGCATGTTCTCGGACAGGCAAAAACAAACTCTGGCTCAATTTGGTTTCTGGCAGAACTTGGGAGTCGAACGTGAGCCGCAGAAATCGCAAAAATGCAGTCGAGGCCCCACCGCGTGCTCATGGCCAGTACCACTTTGCGCCCTCTTTAGTAAGAAAAAAGAGGAGGAAGCCGACTGAGATCCATCGCGCAGAGTCGACAGCAGGAACCGAACTCCGAGCAGAAAAGAGCAAAAAAAGGGAAGTCTCCTGCTTTTCACCTTACTCCATGCCCGGTAAGCGAGTCGCCTTAAGCGCCATTAAGACTTGACGAGGGCCACCTTGACACTTTGCTTGACTACTAGGCCATCCGCTTCCGTTGTGGACTAAAATTGTAAGCTCTCTTTATGACGCCTCCGCGGTTGCAAGACCTGGAAATCAATTCTCTCGAGTGGATGCCATGCTCTTTTAATGTGTTCCATTCTGATCGGAAAATCTGTTCGCTCTTGCTCATTCCAGTCAAAGGACGATCTGATGACCTGGTATCTGCTCCCGGCGCAAACAGCTTTTGTGATGCCGAAGATGGGAGGTAAAGACGATCAACTCTTCCGCGCAGCGAAGCAGAGCTTCGATGGTGTGCAGATCTAGACCCAGTGACAGAAGTCCGATGTGGAGAGCTGCATCGTGGTAATGTACTGTGCACACACCGCTGCTAGAATTTCGTGCTCGTTTCAAGGCCGAAATGAACCGCATCTATACGCATCGGATCTCCAGAATTAAAACCTTGGTCACTCGTCGAAGCCACTCCAGACCAGATGAACACGATCTCGATCCTCAAGCTGGAGCAACGGGAACAAGGTATGTGCATTGCTCACTGAGCATTATAGGACCTGGGCCATAAGAAGATGCCGAATCACTGTGGTCCGAAGATGGGAGACATCGAGGAGAAAAAGAGGAAGAGCAGATGACGTTCACTTCGCGCGGAGAGACGGCATGAAATCCGAAGCCCCTGATTGGCGGATCTCAACTTCCCGCCAGCCTTCCACAAAACCGCGCTCACATGCAACAGCCTTGCAATGATCTTCTTCAAGGCATTCTCGAATCGTTCTGGAAGAACTTGCCGCGGATAAAAGAAGTACAATCATGTTGGTGCACTGGCTTCGCTTGTTGCTGACGACCTTTGAGTCGAGGGCAAGGAGGAGCTGACAGCGAACGCGCTTTCACTTTTGACCGCAAACACGACCGTTTCATGGTGATATAGCCGACAAGCTGGGGGACACAACATCGCTCCGCTGACAGGGGCTTCCGACGGATTTATGTGTAGATCTCGCAAAGAATAAATGGAGTAGCTCAGACTCCAGTACCGGTATTCGGGGTGGAGTCTGCTTGGGTGCTCTCTGTTCCTTTTCGCAATAGCTGGTCGCGTGCCAATTGCTTCCCATCATCCAAGCACAATAATTACAGCTTCACTTTCTTCACGTCTCCGGCTGCGCAGCAAAAGCTCGGGAGATACTCCGAGCACTAAAAAGGCTTCTAGACCGCTTCGATCTGCCGACCTAAAGTGACAGCTCGCGCCCTCACCAACCAACAAAAGGAACATCGGGCACCAACATTCGAACAACAAGCACAACGCAACAGGTCGCGCGCCTCTCTGTACCTTCTCAATCTTTCCATTGACCACTTGCGACATCAATTGAAGCACTGCGCACATATATTCACGAAGTCGCCTGGTACGGATTACAAACGCGACTTGCCGCAGTGGCGGCTTACAATCCGAGCTGAGCCATTCGCCCAAACCGAACCCTAAACAACCATGTCAAGCGCGTGAGAGGCATCACAGAAAATCTCTCGAGCGTGGTCCCGCGCGTAAGGGAAGGTGGTTGAATGGATTTCACAGTGAGTATTTCCACTTGCATTTTCATTCATGCACAATTCTTGTTGTTATCGTACCAAGAGCGCGGGTCAAGCAGCGGCAGGGCGATCGGGCGTTGCGACAAATCATGGGATTCAAGTTTCCCCATGTCTCATCTCAAGGATGGCGCAAAGTGTGCCTGCCGTGACGCAACTTCCTCGATCGCTCTGAGACACACACATATATATGATAGCACTGATCTGACACGCGAGAACCACAGCTGTCGCTAGCACATTTCTGCGAGGTCCACGGCCCAACAAGCATCCTCTGCACGCAACTCAGTCCCATAGACTGCTCAACGTGCTTCCCGTGCCCCACGCCACCCTCGGAGGATATATCGCGCAACTCGAGTTACTCGAGTGCTACATTCTACGAGTCGCCTACTTCAGTGGCGGCAGCAGGAGGAGGACTGCTGCATAATGCGCCGCCGCTGCTGTCGCCGTTCGATTCTCCCCCAGCCAGTCCGAGAGGCGGGCATAACCCGTACTTCCCGGACCATAATGTGCCACCGCCGCGATCGCATGGCTCGAGGACGCATAGTGCGAGGAGCTCGGTGAGCAGGTTCAGTGTAGGCTCGGATTCGGATACGGAGTCCTGCGATAATTGCATGCTTCTTGTGCCGAAGTCGATGAGCGAGCGGTTGCCGGATGGGGCGCCGGGCAGCCCTGTCAAAGACGGCAAAGGGCACAATGGTAGCCCTGTGTTGAGGACGACGCAAGCGATCACTGCTCGCGGAGCGCCCTCTGACTTCTTCGAGCGCGGTACTCCGCGTGAACCTTCTACACCGAAGCCGGAGCAAGAAGAAGGGGAAGAAGAGGAGGATATGCCCAATCCGCTCACGACCGCCACCTCCACACCTAGCAGCCTTTCTACCGATTCGGCACCCACATCTACACCGCTCTTCCCGCCTAACTCGCACACACATATGCTCACCTACGTCACAACCAAGCAGCCCCTCTCCCAAACATCCTACTCCTTCCTCCGCCGCGCCTGCATCCGCACCCTCTCCAACGAAACGCTCCCCAAGGGCTCCCCCTCTGGCCCCCTCTTCTTCGGCGATCCGCACGCCGGATACACGATCGCCTACGTCTTCCGCGTGCCTGATCCTCGAGCACGCGGCAAGAGGCGGATGTACGCGCTCCTCGCGCTCGGCGGGCGGGACAGCTGGCGCGTGAGCAAAGTCTACGTCACGCTGACCAAGGTCTTCGAGTCCATCGCCTCGTCCATCATCAGCATGGCCGACAAAGTCATCGAGCGCGAGTTCGTGCCTACCTCGCCGCATTCATCCGAACCCCTTAGTTCCAGTCTCCCTGCCAGTAACGAGCCTATGAGTCCCGTTGGTGCCAAAGAGAGGGCAGTCAAGAGCGCGACGACGAGCCCGACGATGAAGAATCGGAGGACGTTTGATAATACGAGTTCCTTTCTGACGGGGAAGAGAGTGGATCCGGATGGGCACCCACGATTGCCGAGTGAGGTCATGAAGGCGAAGGGGCTGGCGGAGATTGTAGGGCGGGACGAGTTTTTCGTGGAACTGCATGCCAGGTTTTGCGTTGTGTTGAGCTCGCTGGTTAAGGAGATGGCGAGGTGATGGGGTCCTTCCTTTGCTGTCAGAGTCGACGGCTGATTTCCTGTTTGTCTGTTGTGCTCGTTGTTGTATGAGTAGCTTGGTGGCACTTTTTTCTGCTTGCCTTGCGTGACTGTGGTGTGTACTGGGTATATGGTTGGGCTGGGCTGGCGTTTCTTGGTTGCTCTTCTGGTCATGAGATATGATGGTGTGGTGCGGGCGGATGATGGAGCGAGAGGAGATACCCATAGATGTATTTCACAGGTCTCTGCTATCAGGCTGGCCTCTTGGAGACGCGTTCTTAGACCGTCCTGGCATGGTGTTGTGTTGGTAATTGTACTGTACGAGTAAGCATAGTAAATGAGATGTGTGTGTTGTGATGTGAATAGGTACTGTGCACAGCGGAGGCAGTAAAGTGGTCGTGAGATGGTATCGAGTTGGGATTCGAACGCCGCCTATGCTATGCTAACGCTGATATGCTGGATGAGACTTTCGGTAGATGGCTGTTTGGCTGCAGCATGTCATCGCTTCGCTTTGAGATATTCTGCGTCCGTCTCTCTGCTGTCTTCTCGTGCATCCTCTAGCATCTTGTCGATCCCTCGTTCCTTCAATGCAACCTGTTGACCGTCAGCAACCCGATATCACAGCAGATATGTCAAAGTGGGTATCCTCGCCACCGGCGTGACTTACACTCAAGCACGCCTTGTACTGTTTGAAGATCGGCTCGCATTCATCTGTCTTTGCGTTGCCTCGTAGGAACTCTAGTTCACACTCATTGATCAGTCGAGTCCCCTGGCGCGAGAAGTGATTCCCAAGTGAACTGTATACGTACTTTCCGAATACCACTTCAGAAAGCAGGTATCGTAACGTCTGCTTGGTATCAGTCACCACATCATGTTCACACCACGCAAAGCACTCACTCCTTGACTTCATTGCACCCTGGCGCCAGTGAAGCCGACATTTTCGCCCGTATTTGCGATCTAAGAGCAAGTCGTCGTCGCATTCACAAAGGCAGCGGCGACCAGAACTCCGAGACCAGGGATCGGCATTCCTGCACCCTCATTCGCCAGAAACTTCGTCACCTTCAGCAGCCGTTCGCGAAAAGAATTCTTGAACGAAGCAACAAGTCAATTTCATAAACATTTCCTGCCCCACGCACAACCTATGTGTCTCTCCATGACCTAGGAATTACGATGGCGCAACCGCCGCTACAGAATGAATCTTTTGACGCGCTGCAGAAATCCTTGAAGACGGCACTCATATCGACTACGCGCACCACGTCCGCCCTCTGCGCCGAGGACTTACCCTTTCAGCGCTCACTTGACTCTGACTTTGCGCGCGACCTCGACGCTCAGCATGCTCGACTCTTATCTTTGGCGGAGACGCTGCTGAAGGTTGCGGAGCCGACGCCGAATGCGAATAGCAAAGGTGGGGATAGAGTGAGGGCGCCGAAGCTGGGGGATGCGGAGGAGCTGGATGCGAAGTGGAGGGAGGTTGTGGATGTGGTGGACAGCTTGTTGGAGAGGACGGATGGGGTGTTGGATGAGGTGAAGGGACTGCTGAGGAAGGGTGCTGCTACGGGTGGTGGTGTTGCTGAGGTAGGATGATCATGTTCAATGAGGAGCTGGGTATATGTCTGTGAGAGGGATATGCTAACAGACGTGCGCTGTTTAGACCGAAAAGCCCGTCACGGCATCACCTGCGCCCACGCCGAAGAACAAGAAGAGCTTCCAACACGCAGCCAACATCCTCAAGCCGCAACGCACCTTCGAACACCCCCCAAACAACTTCGCAACCGGTCCCTGGAAACCGCTCCTCACGCGCAAACCGCACGCCAAAATCCCTCTGGAAGAGTCCCTCCGCACGGAGCAGAGCACCGATGGCACGGCGCGGCAAATGTACGGTGACACCACCTCAACTTTTCACTCAGCACTAGAGCGCTCCTTCAACGCCTCCTTCTACTTACAGTACTACAAGACTCTCTCGCCGCAGATGAAGCAGCTCGTTAACACGCACATCAGATACAGGCACCCGTACCAGACCGAGATCGAGGAGTACCGATACCCGCCGAGCATGTACGAGAAGCGGGAGCCGGTTATGTATCAGCCGTATGAGGAGACGACGGCGACGTATGTTGATACGGAAGAGGCGGTTGAGGAGATGCTGGAGGAGCTGAAGAAGGCGAAGGAGATTGCAATTGATCTGGAACATCATGATCAGAGGACGTATGTGGGCATCGTGTGTCTGATGCAGATCAGCACGCGAGACCGTGACTGGATAGTGGACACACTCAAGCCATGGCGACGGCGTCTGGAATGCCTCAACGAAGTCTTCGCCGATCCAAACATCCTCAAAGTCCTCCACGGCAGCGCCATGGACGTCATTTGGCTACAGCGCGACCTAGGCCTCTACCTTGTCGGCGTCTTCGACACCGAACACGCCGCCACAGCACTGCACTACCCCAAACGCAGCCTCGCCTTTCTCCTCGAAAAGTGGGTCAACTTCCAAGCGCAAAAACAGTACCAGCTCGCCGACTGGCGCGTCCGACCTCTCACAAAAGAACTCTTCGACTACGCCCGCTCAGATACGCATTTCCTTCTATACATCTACGACTGCATGCGCAACCAGCTGATCGAGAACTCGCACGATGGCGAGGACGGCGATCTACTTGACCGTGTGCTGCGCGAGTCGAAGCGCTACGGGCTCCAGCGGTATGAAACGCCCTTCTACGATGCGGAGAACGGACTCGGCTCTATGGGCTGGTATAAAACGCTCTTCCGCACGCCCGCGCTGCTCTCGAAACAGCAGTTCGCCGTCTTCAAAGCTGTACACCAGTGGCGCGATAACACAGCCCGCGCGGAGGACGAGTCTCTCCCCTTCGTCATGAGCCAGCACCTCCTGCAGACGCTTTCGCGGGAGATGCCGACGAGTAAAGAGGAGGTTCTTGCGGCGACGCCACCGTATGCGAATTTGGTGAGGCAGAACGTGGAGGGGTTGTGCATGGTGATTGCGGATGCGAAGGCGAGGGGCGCGGTGGAAGGTGTGGAGATGCGTGATGCGATGGCGAGGAGCGATGCATTGGCTGATGAGCAGCATAACAATAAGGTCGCGGCTAGGTGGGAGGCGCTGAGGAAGACGAAGCAAGAGAAGCAGCAGCAGCGGGAAGACAAGGATGAAGCACAGTTGGACAAAACTATCGACGACGTGAGGAAACCTGCGACAGTTGACGTGGCGGCTGTGAAGGCAGATGGCAGTGCTTTCTGGGGCAGCACGCTGAATGGCATCGAAGCACGACCTGCGACCATCGACACATCGACCGTCAGACTCGCCCTTCCCATGCCCGAAACCTCCGGCGACATCTTCGCACCCACCAACGGCATCAGTACGCCCATCAAACCTGAGCCACCGACCCAATCTACCGCCTCCACGCCCATGGACGCCCCATCACCACACTCGGACTCAGACATCTTCGTGCTCCGCGACAAGCAGCGCGGCGGCAAGAAACACCGGAAACGCAAGATCGAAGAGGTGGCGGAAGACGAGCTGAAAGCAGGTGCTGAAGTCGTGGGGTTGGATGTGGGTGGGGATGATGGTGGGGATGGGCATCGAGAGGAGAGGAGGCGCAAGAAGAGGGAGAGGAGGGAGAGGGAGGCGGAGAGGAATGCTGAGGGGTTCTTGGAGGCGCTTGGTGCGCCACCTCCCCCGTCAAGTAAGACTAAAGATACGCCGTCATCACCCAAGGCCAAGGTCAAGAAAGACAAGGCGAAGAAAGATCACCCACCCGCCACAAGTTTCATGGCCGCCCTCCACGGCTCCACTTCCTCCACTGCAGCACAGCCAGATGAGGTAGCAGAGGAGGAGGCGCCCTTCGACTACGCGAACGCGCCGAGTATCCTACAGCCGGCGGACGATGCGGGGAGGAAGAGGAAGAAAGATCAGAAGAAGGCGGGGAAGAAGGGGAGGATGGAGGGGGTGGATCCGTATAAGAAGGCGACGGATGCGCCGAAGGGGTTGCCGAGGGGGCAGAGGGAGAGGGTTGGGGAGGCGGGGACGTTTGCGAGATAGGAAGCCAATGAAGCACGCCAGATGACGCTCGATGTCGACCGTCATGACAGTGAGAGCATAGTGTGAGGACAGTTGTGATGGCCTTAGGATGAGGCACATAGTGTTGCTGCACGTCATGCTGTAACCAAGCTTCCCGGTCGGTATAGGCAGCGAGTATAGTAGACAAACAAGCCAACCACTTCTCCCTGCGAGTACAAAGGAAAGTTGTTGTCGCTTCACAAGAAAAAGGAAACCATCGATGAAGCTACCATCCGAAACGTGAGTGGGAATGGCCCCAGCATCAAGTCCTTGTATTCTCAGTTCACCTGCAGCCTCCGTCGTTCCAGGCGCAGGATCGAGCCCACGTCCTCCTCTTCCGCGTCAACGTCAACAATACCGACTCGGACATAGTGATCATCTTCCGGCGCAAGCAGCAAGAATTTGAGGAATAAGCCATCATCAGCCAGGAAAGCACACACAAGCTGGTTGCTCTCAACGAAGCCTCGCAGCGCCTCATCTGGCTCCGCATCCAGCCAAATCGAAATGTAAGCGTCGCTCGTTGCAGAACCAGAGCCAGGCGAGAATGATCCATGAAAACCAGCTGTGTGCTCGGTGCGATTGGTGGACATTATCATGTCTACATGTCGCCGGAAGTCTATGGTCGCCACATGAGCCTCGACAAGCCGGACTTGGGACAGGTGCTCACGCTGGGACACGTGTCTGTGGAGAGAAAATTGCTGAGAGTCTACGTGGCTCAAGCCTAATATGGCGCCGTCTTCAAGCATGAGAGATATAACGGCAACGACCGCGTTATAGGCTGAGCGCGGCTCTGGTGCATCGAAGTCATATACAGACCGGGCATTCCCTTCAGCAAAGTGCCACCCTGTCCATGACCAGGATGGCAAGCCTGACCGTCGTCGGAGTATGGAGGCGTAGCAGCGCCAATACATGGCTTGAGCAAAAGTGTAGCTCTCATCTGCGACCACTGGCATGCCCCAACAATGATAGATTGGGTGATTTCGAACGGCGAACTGATTCAGAACGCCGCTTATGGCGTTCAAAAAGTCGCCGTCGTACGTCAGAATCCGAGAGCGATAGCTGCAGACATGTCTGTAGAACTCCTTGAGATTCTCACGTAAGTATTGCGCAGGGTTATCGATATGGTCTGTCGTGTTGACTTCACGAACGGATTGTACTGGCCTAAAGCGACTGGGAGATGAAGGCACGGTGTCTTCGCAGAGGTCAATCCAAAGCACGCGATCTATGCTCGGAAGGTAGCAGC
Source organism: Scolecobasidium constrictum UM 578 (assembly GCA_000611715.1). Taxonomy (NCBI): domain Eukaryota; kingdom Fungi; phylum Ascomycota; class Dothideomycetes; order Venturiales; family Sympoventuriaceae; genus Scolecobasidium; species Scolecobasidium constrictum. The sequence continues at coordinate 85,808 of AZYM01000046.1, read as the reverse complement.
CAGCATGTATCTCCGTGCCGAAGTCTAGGTAAACGTGGAACGCAGTGAAGTAAAGCTTTCGCGTTGAGAGGACGCCCTCCTGATAATTCCAGCCACGTTCGCGCCAGACACTGCTTTCGATTGCCTTCGACGGCGGCTCGTTTGTGGTGATCAAATCATACGAGCCTAATGAGCAGAAATGTGGCGAGGACGTCCAACCAGTCGCCGATACTCCGGGTAGTCCATGGTCCGCGTCATTGCCAGAGGCTGCGACAATTGTCAACTTCCCGGCTGCAAAGACCTGGTCCATGTTGTTGATGAGATGGTGCTTGCTTGCTTGATCATTCTGATCTATGCAATAGCGATCGACCCAGAGATATTTGTGGCCCAGGTTTTGAACCACATGTACTGCGTCGCCAACGGTGAGAGGCATTGATGACCACTCCAGATCTCGTTCCCAAATCGAATGTTTTTGAGAACCCCAGACATAGCTGAGCGCGATATAAGCGGTCCTTGCGGGCGCCACGGTCAATCTCTTCGCCACGCAATCCAGGAAAGTGAGATGAGTGAGTCCATTGCCAATCGTGGTCGATGACTCGGGTGATCCGCAGATGGAGAGTCGACGTGAGATCCAGCTATAATGTTCTCGTTGCAGCTGTGCACATTGTCTTTGCATTGGTGGCTTTCGATGCGCTACAGGCATGGCTAGAAGCAGAGGCTTTTGACTAGCCCAAGTATTGAAAACAGCATAGTCTGTGTGGCGCTGCAGGTCCTGCAGAAGGAAGAAAGCTTCCACCGTGAAGACACGATCGAATAGGTCTTTCCATTGATCTGACCATTTGTGCGGTATCCCTGAGCAATCAGGAACCACCGGTGAGTAAGCGGCCTCAGTCGTATGCTGGTGTCGCCCGTTTGTCTCGAGGCTTGCTTAGTGATTTGAGCAGACCCGAACATCCTACAGCTATCACATTGATACGTTCTGAGACGGTCGATGGTATCAAGTCTGATTATTACAGCCTGTGAAGTCTTGAGGGGTGTTTGCATCATTCGGTCGAGGTATGAGTCGTTGAGCGACGCGCACACCCGACATCCGAAAAATTCCAGTCCTTCCTTCGCATAGTGTTCGGTCCAGGCAGAGCTCTTGATGTAGTTCCACCATTTCGCTAATTGCCGGGAGGACTCGACATCATCGGCTGTGTAGAGGAATATGTCCTTCGGTAAAGCTAAGCTGTCCTGGTTCGAAGTATCTGCAGCGCCGTCCATGGGGCCTGAACGCGGATGTTTGAAGCTCATTCGGGCCTGAGAGAGATTGAATAGGCTCCAAGTATGATCTCCGCAAAGCTGCAGGGCATTTTTCGATGCTTTTGATGCCCAGGAAGATGGTTCTTGAGGTGCATCCTGAAAGACAACAGCTTCTGAGTTGATAATACAACGTCTTCGTATAGCGAACTCGTTTCACTCTTTGGAAGGAGAGAGTGGGGAGCATGAGATGGCCCGAAATGATGTTAATCCGGCCCATGAAGATAAAAATCTATGTGATTGCCTCAGAAGAAGTCACAGTGGACTCTAGTCTAGACCTCCAAAGTCTGGCGTTTTCTCAAGACTTGACCAGCAAACTCGAGCCATCCATCTCCTCCGGCTTCGACAGGCCCATGCACTCCAGCAGCGTTGGTGCCACATCTCCCAGCACACCATCCTTCTTCTTCAAACTCCATCCCTTGGGTGCATTCGCCATCACGAATGGCACCTTGTTCGTCGTATGGCTGGTCTTCGGCTGCTTCTCTTCGTTCAACATTTCCTCAGCATTACCGTGGTCCGCGGTCACGAAAAGGACGTAGCCGTGCTTCTTGCATGCCTCGAACACGACACCGATCGCCTTATCTGTCTCGGTCACGCCCTTGATCGCGGCCTCGTACACGCCGGTATGGCCGACCATGTCTGGCGGCGCAAAGTTGTTCATCAGGAATTCGAATTTGCCCTCGCCGATACGTTCTGCTAGCTTCTCCGCAACAGCCATCGCGGACATAGTGGGCTCGAGGTCATAGGTCGCAACCTTTGGTGAAGGGATGAGTTCACGCTCCTCGCCATCAAACTGCTTCTCCACGCCACCATTGAAGAAGAATGTGACGTGTGCATACTTCTCCGTCTCAGCAACGTGGCACTGCTTGAGACCTTGCTTGCCCAGCCACTCAGCGAGCACATTGCCCATGACTTGGGGAGGGAAGGCGATAGGGAAGGAGAAGGCGGTGTTGTAGCGGGTCATGGTCGTAACAGAGATGTTCTTGGGGTAGGGGAAGTCTGGCTTGGGTGAGCGGTCGAAGTCGCCGATGAGTTGGGTAATTTCTCGGACGCGGTCGGAGCGGTAGTTGAAGAAGAAGAGGGTATCGTCGTCTACGATCACGTTAGCACTGTCAGTATGTCCAACTATGGACGGAACTTACCTTGGATTCTGCGCTCCTTGCCGCCGACGATGATTGGCTTTAAGAACTCGTCTGTCTCGCCCTTGCCGTATCGCTCGGCGACTGTCGCAACAGGATCTTCGCTGTCCTCGCCCTCACCGAGTACGAGGCCCTTCATGGCAACCTCAACGCGATCCCATCTCTTGTCACGATCCATAGCATAGTAGCGTCCCACGATTGTGCCGATCTCTCCAATTCCGATCTCTTTCATTTCCTTCAACAGATGCTCGAGGTGCCCCTTGCCCGACTTCGGATCTGTGTCTCGTCCATCACCAAAGAAGTGGATGTACACTTTGGGCACATCAATCTCCTTCGCGACCTTCAACAGCGCAATGAGATGGTTGATGTGGCTGTGCACACCACCGTCACTGATCAAGCCCAGCAGATGTAGCCTGCCATTACCATCCTTCGCCCGCTGGAAGCTGTTCTTCACCTCCTTTACGTCTCTCAACTGATCTTTCTTGATGGTGTTGTCGATACGGACGACGTCTTGCCATACGACACGACCAGCACCGATATTCAGATGTCCGACCTCGCTGTTGCCCATCAGGCCGTCAGGGAGACCGACAGCGTTGCCTGATGCGTCAAGCTCGGTGTAGCCTTCTGCTGTGTCGCTGCCCTCTTTTGCGAAGCCATCCATAACCGGCGTCTCGGCGGCTGCGATCGCGTCGCCCTCTGGGGGTGAGGTCTCCGATGCAACTCCCCAGCCATCGATGACAACTGCACATATTCTCAGCTGCAGTCCTAAGTCGACAAAAGAATTCTTTCACTCACTGAGTACAGCCTTCTGGTCTATCTTGGTCATGTTTGCTAGCTTGATGTGCCCCGCTATGTGTTAAGATCTTAGGATTTGAGCCGCAACGCGATTTTGCAAGATGAGTTGACTGGCTCTCAGGCGGCTTCCGGCTTCGATGAAACACCTTTTCCGAGTCACTCGATGTTATCGCGAGAAATAATCGCTCAATTGATCTGTTTTGTCGGGCGCAGTCGGATTTGCTTTTGTTGAAAACGTACGTGGGGCAGCAGAGACAGAGACCAGTGACGTAGTGGGGCGTTCCGTAACGCGGACTCATGCTTGAGGCTTGGTTTTGGGGAGCTTGAGTCCAGAAATGCTCTCGCCGATAGGACGTTCATGATCTGTTCCACTCGCTGGAAAGAGCAGTCATGCAAGTGTGAGCTCAAAAGCCGCATCGAGATAGAAGGCTGGGCGAGATTCCATCAACGATGCGTCATCTTCGTCTAAGCTGGAGTTGTGTGGGATCTTTGACCGTTCAGCGTTGAGGATGTCTAGTAGATTGCATCGAACAGCGCTGTTTGTTGTCATGAAGGCTGCATTTATATTGTCCTCTGGCCTGCAGTGATGGCCTGAGAGGCGGGGAAATCTATGGCTGTGGTGAGCAGGCGGACTCTGTTGGCTTACCTACGAGCGGCATCTCTGTGGCATAGGATGAGAACCACAAAGGCACATCGTAATCTGCTATCAAACGTCCCAGAATGTCACCGTCAGTCCATGACACAACGTGGACGGTCGGATAATTCGTTCTCCTAATCATCAGGATTGGGCAGGACAGTATACCGTGTCCCGAGCAGGCAACTCGCGGTCAGTTGGCGTGACCTGTACCGAATAGTCGTGGCGAATCAGCCCTAGACCAAGGTATCGCTTCGTTCTTGAAGGTGAAAGTCGCAGCCAGACAACCCAAGCTCTTCCGATGAAACAAATTTTGAAGTTGAGGATCCCAGGCGCAGCAGCAAGTCACGCCGATGATAACAAGACGATTGCAAAGCTGCAGAACACATGAGCGACCCCAGCATGTACTTCTGCCCTCGAAAACGACTGGCACCTTGATGGACCAGTCGAAACACGTGCTTGCGCGTCAGACTCAACGCGTCGCGTGGGGAAGACAAGGCCCAGTGTTCAATATCATTGACTCGACTGCTAATGGAGCACTGTAGTTGCAAAAATCAAAGCGATGCCCGATGTCAAGTCGACGAGATCAAACTCGGAATCGAGACGCCATGAACGGTTATGTCCTTGGTGGAGCGGAGTCGGGACAACTTTCGCCGATCTGGGGAAATCATCACGCCTCGCGGTTAAATTGTTGCATGAAAGCAACAAACGTCACACTGTACTCCGAAGGACCTCAGATGAGAAATGGAATAAGAAGATGGTCTTTGGCATCGTTTTGTGGATTTTCAGATCAGAGCCAGACTACTTCAATAAGGAGCCACACCATGCACGAGATTAGCGAGACAATCGACATTGCTGCACCAGCGTCTCATGTATGGTCCATCATCGCAGATCTCAAGGACTATCACCGATGGAACACCTTCGTGATCTCTGCCGAAAGTGATCAAACCCCAATCTCAAAAGGGGCGAAGACCATCATCACCATAAAGCCATTGCCAGAGTCAGAACCCGCCAAATACACCAACGAGATACTGGTCGTGGAGCCAGCAAGAGAGCTCCGCTGGACTGGCTGTCTCCTTCACGCTGTCGTCTTCAACACAGAACATTGGTGTACAATTGAGGAAATAGATGACCAGAACTGTCGTTTCTCGCAGGGCGAGATCTTCACGGGTCTATTGGTACCGCTCGTGGGATTGGGAAAGACATTCGAGGAGCTCAAGCAGGGCTATATGAGGATGAACAAGGATTTAAAGGCATTTGCAGAATCATAGCGAAGATGATGAATCCAGCCGAATTTAGCATGGTCATAGCATCATATGGGCAGCTTCAAGGCTCGGTGCACGCTCAGCTGAGTGTCGAGTATTGGGCCATCATATCAAGGAGCCAGATCTATCAGTTGTAAGGATGAAGCTGAAAGAGCAGAATGACAGATGAGATACTGGAGTGCGCGTAGATTTCATGCTACCGAAAAGCTGATAATCTGGAGTTGATGCCTCAGGCATGACTCGCGCTCTTTCCACGTCTGCCAGTCATCCTCATTGATTTCTACCTTCGTCAGAACACCGGTTCGCCATCATCGAAAAGAGCGCTCAATTATACAAACATCTTCTACAATGATGCCCGACGTATAGAATCGTTTCCTAGGACAGGACCCGAAGGTTTACAGCTGACTTCTGGCCCGAAATAACGAAGAGAACACGTTCTAGCGTCCATACGCGCGACGAGGACGAGGAAAGTCGCGACCTACATCCAAGCATTTTCGCGCCTCTTGAACAGTAAGATGATACTAACGACAGCGTTGAAGCCATGAATATGACGGCATCACTGGGAGCCCTCAATCATTGACCTTCCGCGAGACCAGCGAGATCGGCAGGCCAGCATTAGAGAGAGAAAACAATACCCAGTTATTCACCTGCATGCGGAATATGCACCGTCCCGGAAGGATCCCAGCCTTATGTCATTTTCGTATGTTCCTGGCGGTAGCATCGCGAGATCTCGCGATCTTTTTCTCGCGTTTTGAAGTCGGACTCATTGGTGCCAGTCCGCTGTTGTGTTTCAATCGTGGACCATAGTGTTGCCAAACACACACGCCTCCAATTCCACAGTGCCCAACCATGAAGGCCACGCCGTTCAGAGAGACATTCGCATTGCGTCTGCCAGAGCCATACCTCACTACATTCGAGGTCTTCGAAAGCGGCAAATCTAACTCGGGTCTGGCACGATTGCAAATACGACGAAGCAGACCAGCACCAAACTCTCTGCCTGAGGGCAACGAACCACCCACACGACTTCATAGCCATGATCTGACGCTCACGGAGCCTCAAATTGTGAAGGAGCCTCCTCCAAAGAAAGACAACACGGCATGGGGAAGGGCGCGTCGCAGCCCGCTCGTACAGCTCGAATGGGCACGAGACAGCGCACCTACTCTGGCCCAACTTTGGTTGACATTATATGCGCTGTACGAGCGCTGGCCGCAATATGAGCAGCTTCGTCTAAGCCTAAAGGGCTGGAATGCAGCCAGCGCAAAGGGTCAGTTGTGCGCTGTGATGTTAGCGATCGAGCACCCTGCACAAGATTCGACGGTCACAACAGACAAACCACAAGTACCTCCTGGCGAGAATATCAGAGAGCAGATAGTGGCTCTGCGCAGCGCGTTTTGGCAGGGCGCTGGATCACCATTTGGGCCCCGTCCAGTCTGGCTACCAGAAACACCAAGCGATACAGTCTTTCCGCTATCGAGCTATCCTCCGCTACCTCTCCTTCCAACGCAAACAACGACCTTCCCATCTGGGCGCGTACATATGCGCCACATGTTACGTCCACAAAAGCCTCGACCAGGATCAACGATATACAGCCGCTACATCCCACATTTGAAAGAGCATTTCTCAATGGTGGTGTTAGACGTCAACGACAGTGTACATGTTGATCTGTATCACCGCTGGCAGAACGACCCACGTGTTGCTCGGGGATGGGACGAGAGTGGCTCGCTCGATCAGCACATTGAGAAGCTGAAGCAGATGGATGAAGATCCACATACTCTGTCTGTGCTGGCCAAGTTCGATGGCACGTTTTTCGCCTACTTCGACATTTATTGGGCTCAAGTGAGTGGTATTCTAGAGATCACAATTAAGCGATGCTGACTCCTGCTGCAGGAAGACCCATTAGGTGCCTATCGCTCATTCCAGCCGCATGATCGTGGCCGACATAGCTTGGTGGGCGACGTGCGCTTCCGAGGCCAGCATCGTGTAGTCGCTTGGTGGTCGGCCATCCTGCATTACATTTTCTTGGACGAGCCACGAACTATGCGAGTTGTCGGCGAACCTGACGCTACGAACGCCACAGTTCTGGCGTACGACTTCGCGAATGGTTTTGCAGTTCGGCAAGTCTTTCACATGCTCTCTACTCCTTTACAAAATTCTAACAATGTTGCAGGGAATGGGTTGACCTGCCACATAAGCGATCTGCGCTAATGGTCTGTCCACGGGAGAGGTTCTTCCAGATATGCCCCCTGGCATACGACGGCGTGATCCGGGGACCGGATGGTCTCAACCCACTTGTTATGCCATCCAAGCTTTAGGTGACACAGGTAGCGGAGTTATACTCCGAAGAGATGTATTCCGTTCACTATCGCCGCTAGCATGCCTGCAGTCCAATCTTCAGCCGGCCTTATACCCACGTTGTGTGTCAGTCTTTCGCTCGACTCTCTTCAAGATGCAAATACCTTCCACTTTTGAACGTTCTAAAGGTGTCGATCTAGAACGAGGGTGGGCAAGGATGCGACCACACCAGCAAGACTGGGGGAACCACGTTTTTTAGCGCCTGCTAAAACACCATAGTGCGAGAAAATTTGATCTACTCACTTGATAATCTAATCTGATAACGCATGATCGACGACAAGCCTTTTTCGCAGCTGGGCATACTGTCTGCTTCACTGCAGGGTATGACGGTGGCCCAGCAGGTCCCTGCCGTAGTGCTGCATGTACTCGCTTCGTCCGATTTTCGGTGTGGATCACGACGAATACCCACGGCCTGTTACCTTCTTCGACAGGCGATTTGCGCGATCTGCGCGAAGGTAGAGCTCGGGAACGAGCCACGGCTCAGGCTAAACGGAGCTGAGGCATGACAGAAATTTGCCATGATGGCATCGTTTCGGTCGGCACTCCTCGGGCTGTACAAGTCGATGGATCTCAGCACAATTCGAACCATACGCGCTATCGACAGCAACAATGGCTTCTCAGCAGCAAGCAATGGACGCCGTAAATCTGCCTGAAAGCTCTGCTTTCGTACCTTCCATTGTTCACGGACCCTCCAATCCTCCCTTAGTGACATTGACATTGGGTGGACTTCTAGATTTGCAAGCACAGCGGTATGCGGAGCGAGAAGCATTGGTCGTGCGATGGACAGGAGCAAGATGGACGTATAAAGAGCTCAGCGAGCATAGCATCAAGCTCGCGAAGATGTTGCTCGATGTTGGGATTCGGCCTGGCGACCGAGTAGGCATCATGGCAGGCAATTGCGAGCAATATGTGGCAATCGTCTTTGCAGCAGCGCGAGTGGGTGCTATACTCACTGTTCTGAACAACACGTATACCGCGGACGAAGCTGTGAGAGCCATGCGACATACAGGTAAGTGAGCCAGGCATGATGCATGAATTGGGGAGTTGACCGCCAAAAAGCATGCAAGATCCTATTTACTACTTCGCGCATCGGTGCAGTCGATAACACGATCCTACTGTCAAGACTCGTGCACGACCCGGACGCAGTACCGATGCTGGAAGAAGTCATCATACTCTACGGCGAGAACGATGGGTTCCGCACGTACGAAGAAGCGATTCAGGATGGCGGTTTAATACCTCATGAGGCACTTCGCGAAGTACAAGGAGCATTGAGTGCAAGCGACATTTGTATGCTCCTGTTCACTTCAGGTTCAACGGGTCACCCGAAAGCCGCGGGTCTGACGCATAATGGTGTTGTCAATAATGCTCGCTTCATTGGTGACCGCATGGACATGACACCAGAAGACATTTTGACGTGTCCACCGCCACTATTCCACTGCTTTGGCCTTGTGCTGGGCATGTTGGCGGTCATCACTCATGGCGCAAAGGTCGTGTATCCTGGCGAATTGTTTGACCCCGAAGCAACGCTGCAAGCAATTGCAGAAGAACGATCAACCGCTTTGCATGGCGTGCCAGCGATGTTCGATACCCTGTTCAGCCTACCTCGAGATGGTCTGAATCTGGGGTCACTCAGGACAGGAATCATTGCAGGCTCTCCTGTGCCCCAGCATCTCATGAAGCTTATGTCGAATGAATTCGGAATGACACAGTGGACGAGCAGCTATGGTCTGACCGAGGCTTCACCTACGTGTTTCAATGCAACAACGAGTGACTCGATGGAGCGGAAGCTTAGAACTGTTGGCAAGGTCATGCCACATGCGCACGCAAAGATTGTTGATCGCAACGGCAACATTGTGCCAGTCGGCACGCGCGGCGAACTTTGCATGGCAGGCTACCAATTGCAGGCTGGCTACTGGCTGAACCCTGAGAAGACTGCCGAATGTATGGAGTTGGACGAAGATGGTGTGCTTTGGCTGCATACAGGTGATGAAGCAGTTTTCGATGCCGAAGGCTACTGCTCGATCACTGGCCGCTTCAAAGACATCATCATTCGTGGCGGAGAGAATAGTACGTCTGCCGGTACCCATCATTTCGAAGAGATTTCTGACAGTCATCTAGTCTACCCTCTTGAGATCGAGGACCGTCTTGTTGAGCATCCGGCCGTTGAGCGAGCTATCGTGACTGGGCTAAAGCACGCGCGACTTGTCGAGATCGTGGGGGCGTTCCTGCAACGCAAACCAGGTCACCAGAAGCCAAGCGACGAGGAGCTCAGATCATGGACAAGGCAGACTTTAGGACGGCATAAGTCGCCACAGCATATCTTCTGGCTTGGCGAAGATGGCATGACCAGTGAGATCCCATTGACTGGAAGTGGCAAGATACAGAAGTTCATGCTGCGGGACATAGGTGAGCAGTGGCTTGCAAACCAACAAGCCGAGGCAGCTAGACCACGATTGTAGATAGTTGCCATGCTTTCTTCTTCTTTAGCATTGTCAATTAGCGTCAAAACATGAGCATCATCGTTTCGAAAACAAGTGCATCAATGACTAATAATTGATTCGACTATATGTTGCAATGAGACATTTACATGTGGATGGACTAGCTATCAATGAATATGCATCCCAGCTCATATGAACTCCGCAATATCAGTTTTGGAGAATATTCGCGCGCTCAGATAAGTACAAATTACAGCTTCAGAGCGCGGCGCGCGCCGTTGTTTCCTTGCGGCCATCACTTTTGACACCAGCTTTGGCTTTCTCAACGCCCATGATGGATCGAAGAACACGTTCTGCTCTCAATGCCATGAAGTTGAATGAATCCTCCGCGCCACCTTCAAAACCGTCGATCATCCAGATCCCAGCCTGACGATCGACAAATCTCCGATCAAGATTGACGCGATAATCGGCATTGACGCTCAAGCCTCCCTCGCGATCGTCAAAGTAGTCCTTGAGCGGCGAGAGCATTTTCTCATGAAGGCCCCGCGAATAGCCAGATGCTGCAAAGACAAAGTCGAATGGGCCGTGCGTATTCACTGTGTGATCAACGGCATTTTGGAAGCGCAACGCGACCTTGCCGGAGGTTGCATCTTTGTCTCCGCCGACCAGCGTATTGAATTGCACAACCTTGAAGCGACTCTGAGTTTTCGCGGGTCTGCGGATATTCTGTCCATAATCTCTCATATACAGCGACGAGAGGTTGTCTGATTGCATGCTCGACGGATTTCTTCCATGGCCGAAGCGGCGACTTAAAGATTCGTAGGCAGAGGTGTTCGAGGCGAGCAATGCATTTCCTGCATACGGATTCTTGTCCGCCTGTTGCACACTATCGCCGTCCGTGAAGAGCGTGACAGTCACCTGACGATCCATGCCCATGCAGTGTTCGAGCACTTCGACAGCCTCGTCATTTGAGCTTCCGACAATCGCGATCTGAAGATGAGGCTCGTGGGATCGCTCAAGCTTCTGCTCGACATAACGCAAATCGGCGGCATGGGCGACTCGATCATCATGACTAAGCAGCTGAATGGCAGTAGGAAATTGCTTGACCAGGCCAGGCGCAACGATGACTTTCGTTGCGAACACAGAGTCTGTCTGTTGATTTGCCAAATTGTGGTAGCGTACTCGGAAGCGATCTGTCAAGCTGGCGTCTGGCAATTGGGGCTCGATCCCTAGCACTTCAGATCCATATTGAACCCAACCAATGTTCTCGAGCTGTCACCCATCAGTTGTGTTCTCGATCACCGAGAGAGTTCAGTTACCTTCTTTGCGCACCACTCTAGGTACATTCCGAAGAGCTGGCGAGGTGGATTGATCAGTCCTAGATTTGTGTATCCGACCAAGTTGTCAGTCGCCCATAGGTAATTGACGAATGTGAACTCTGATGTTGGATTCCTGGCGGTCACCAAGTCTTGCATCAGGTTCGTCCGCATCCTCGCTCGACCATTGGGAAGATTCGATCCCCGCCATCGAAAACCCGTGGATTTGTCGAGGATGAGGACATTCTTGGGAGCATTCCGTTGCTCGTACAAGCTGATTGCTTGGGCCATTGCTGCTGGGCCAAAGCCGACGATGACAACATCGTAGCACCTTTCTTGCTGCACCGACGCATCATCGGAGCCTATTCCTGCAGAGCACTCCATCGTCTTGTCTGTGGTGTTCTGGGCAGTATGGTCGCCAACAAAAGGTTGCAGAGCTTGAGGATGAAGCCAAGTAACATCAGGAGCGAGTATGAGACCGGAGACTAGGAGCGATGGCCGCTTTACTATAGCCAACCGATCATCGTTTCTATGTCCCACGCTCGTGCTTGTGGCGGCAGGAGAATACCGAGCCTGAGGATCTCCATATGCATGTCGACGAAAGGCCAGGCGTTGCTCGGTTCGTATGACCGGTTCTACCTCGTCTGGTGGTCCTCAATGCCGTGATCAGCAGAGATCCGTACGATTTTTTTCATCTTCAAGGCCCGTTTGATGCGGGAAGGACCCGCTGCAAGGGCATGTCGCCGACCCATGAATGGTGGGCACGCTGCTGATGATGCATGCAGCTACATACATCTGCCAGAGATGGACTCAAAGCCGTGCAGAAATGAAGTCAGTGTCGTGCAGATCGCGTGGGTGGAGGAAGTAATGAAACGTTGCCAGGGCGAGAACCTCCCTAAACAGATTGAGCTCGGACCTTAGCTCCACAGCTTCTTGTCGCGAGACCAGCCACCGAACAGGGGAGCTCACTAGATTCTCAATCATTATCGTTATCAGATCATCTTATCCGATCATGAAGAACAACATCTCAAAACGACGCGGAGAGACTGCAGACGTCAACCTCCATCGATTTTCGCGCTTCAAACGACCCGAGCCATCTCGTTTCCAGGTGAATGCTTAAACAGGTACCTCGTAGGCGACATATAGCCATGTCATCTGTGCGCGGCGCCGATACCGCATGAAAACCAAGCCGGATACCTTCGTGAGGTTACTTGGCTCATATGGCGCGAGGTTGCAACACGGCTGCTTGCGCCGAGATCCATGACTCAATGGAAGTATCAAGAAAACGTGCAGTCCTTCGTTCTTGGGCTTGATCTCTATCTCATCACCATTCGCTACAAATGACGTCCCCTGCAGTCCGCGTTCTTGTCGTTGGAGGTTCCTACGGCGGCATCTCTGTCGCGCTGAACCTCCTCAACTTGGGCCTAAAGAGGGCTACCCGATTCGGTGGTAATATTGAGCTGCCTGCAGATGGACCTCAGGAAGTCCCTCTGGACATCCACATCGTTGACGAGCGAGATGGCTATTTTCACGTGATCGGCGCACCCTTGGCTTTCGCATCAAACAAATATGCTGAAAAGTTCTGGCATCGATTTGACGATATACCAGCATTGAAACACCCAAGCATTCGTTGGACCCAGGGCTCTGTCATCAATGTCGACACCGACGCATTGCGCGCCCGGATCCGACACACTGGCACCAATGAAGAATCAACGCATGATTACGACTATTTGATCGCAGCGTCTGGTCTAAGGCGTGCCTTCCCCGTGGTTCCCCAATCTCTGACTAGGAAGCAATACCTTCTGGAAACATCGAACCACATTCGAGCAGTCAAAGAATCTCGAGATGGAGTCGTGGTCATCGGCGGCGGCGCTGTTGGCATCGAAATGGCCGGAGAACTCAAAGTCATTTATCCTGAGCTCAAGGTGACTCTGGTTCACTCGCGTGATAGACTGCTTTCTGCGGAGCCGCTTCCTTCTGAGTGCAGCGACTTGACTATCGAGGCACTCAAGAACACTGGGGTCGAGCTTGTGTTAGGCCAAAGAGTACTCGAGACCACTGAAGAGAAGAACCAGGAAGGTCGAGTGTTCCAGCGTGTCAAGCTGCAGAATGGGACGGAGCTGGTGGCTGGACGCGTCATATACGCCATCTCTCGTAGCATTGCCACATCATCGTACTTGCCGAGTTCCGCTCTCAATGAGGAGGGTCAGGTCAAGATCAACAACTTGTAAAGTCTGCGCGCCGACCATATCATCTCTCGCTCACAAGCCTATAGACAACGATTCCTCGACGGCGGTCGGAACGACGAGAGGCATTATGCTATTGGTGATATAGCTGCTTGGTCTGCGATCAAACGTTGCGGCGGAGCAATCGCGCAGGGCACGATTGCCGCGGAGAACATCTACCGACAAATCTTGCAGGAGCGATATGGCATAGTCCCTAAGTTTGCAGAGCTTCCAAAGTATCCTCCGTAAGCAGTATTTCTCAGCGATATGGAGCCTATATTGATCTGTCACTCAGCGTGATCGCGTTGGCTGTAGGAAAGGCCGTGATGGTCTACGCAGCCGAGTTGGGCGCGTCGTGTTCGGAAGAGAACATGCCCATCTACTTCCGAGACGATCTCGGTTTCCAGCGTTCGTGATCACTTATACTCCAACAGTTGCTGAGTTTTGCTTGCTAATAAGATATCCAGAGACCTGGGACCACATGAGGATGTCCGAGTCCTGGTGAGAATTGATCGAACATCGATAAGAGTCCTAACTCAAGGTGATGGCTCAAAGACATGTCTTTCTACGAGCTCAATGTAATTCTGGCGTCTGGCTCGGACTTCTTAGCGTGGTTTTGATCGTCGCGGTGACCTTGGTACTTTAGGCGAACCAGCAGCAAAATAGACAGCCTCTTCCTTCAATTCATGTCTAAGCGACGTTTGTTCTGTATTCATCGAGAACCTTCAGCATTGCGACCTGGTCTAGACCAACCAGCATGCATGAAGGCAAGCAAGCAGGCTTTGAGCGTGATGCCTGTTAACAACGGTCTGTCGGCTAGTGGCGTGATCTGATTGCTAGAGTTCTTCATCAAACCCATCTTTTTATAGTCTTTCATGGCATGTGCAGTTTCTTCACATATATCAGGGTGAAAGCGCATGATCTAGGTCCAGCTCTAGCATTCACCGATTGGAGGGACATTGGATGTCATACAGAGCCTCAGGGCCTAGCGACCCTCAGCCTCAGGATGTTGGCGCTTGAAGCTACTTGCAATCACGGATCAGATAAAACTCTTCTTTGACCCCAGCTTTCCGAACCACACCCTGCCTGACGCTAATGCAAACACAAGCTGGGATACAAAGCACCCAGCAGAAGCTCGGTCAAGCTAATTGTATTTTGCAGAATCAATGGGCCACTGTTGACGCCACCGCCATGCTCGTCTGATCTAATCAGATCCGTCTCTGTCGTCTTGATCGAATCATGCAGATCTTTGACATATCCGCTAGTTCCGACACTCAAATCACTTGCGGATGAACATTGTTGCAATATAGAAATAGGTGAGAGCACAGCGCGAACATTGATCATCATATCACAGGTCAGGAAAGCATTGAGAAGATGCCTTTGAGCAGAGCTTGCGCCCTCCCAGAGGTCAAGTCCGAGCGATGCGAAGGAGGCAATCACGAATGGCGAGCCACTACGGGTTTAAATGCGCGCCAAAGCACCGTTTTTGAGCGAGAACATGCTGTTGAGCAGAACATCCAAACGGTACCTGTGTAGTTTTTGGGGTGTTTGCAATCACTTCATTCGCATTTTGATCTTTCTCGATCAATGCGGCTTTACATCTTCGCCTTGAGCTTCTTGCTCTTCGCAATGTTGCCCTGGCTGTACTTGCTACCATCGGCAGGTGATTCCGGGTTATCTGCGAGACCATTGTCAAAGTCGCATATCCTTGGGAATTCCTGAAGACAAGTTAGTCTCAGACCACGGCCGTGGCACTACGATAGTATGCTTACCTTGTAGACTGCTTCCACACTGGGAATGCCCTCATCAAAGTCGAAGTCCACGCCACGAGCTCGCTGCCAACGGGTGTTTGCGAAGTGGCCGCATCCTGCCTCGTAGAGCCTGCCTGGTGGGCTCGGGTTGGAGTCGCTGCAGAGTAACGCAACTAGAGGCGCAACATATTCTGGCTTCATGAGTTGGACTTCGGCTTCTGGACGGACTGTGCGTGTCATGTTTGTGCCGGCCAACGGCGCAACCGCATTGACCAGGATGTTGTACTTCTGGCCTTCTCGAGCCGTGGACGTGGTGAGCCCAATGATACCGCATTTCTAGATTGGGAATCAGTATATTACACGGAGGATGTTGGACCAGATTTGCTTACCGCCGCGGCGTAGTTCGCCTGACCGAATGAGCCATATACACCGCTGGTCGACGTAATGTTGACAATGCGGCCATACTTCTGCTTAAGCATAAAGGGCCAGGCTGCCTTCATCACCTTGTATGTGCCTCTGAGATGCACATTGATGACCGCGTGCCATTGCTCATCAGTCATGTTGTGGAATGCCTTGTCTCGCAAGATGCCAGCGTTGTTCACGACAATATCAATGCGGCCGTACTTCTCGACAACGGCCTTGACGACTTCGTCGCCCTTCTCAACGGTCTGCACGATCGGAAAGGCTTGACCGCCAGCCTTGTTGATGGCATCGGCAACCTTCTCCGCGTTGACCACATCATTCACAGCAACCTTGGCTCCAAGCTTAGCGAACAGGTGAGCATATGCTCGACCCAGACCTTCTCCACCACCAGTCACGAGGGCAACCTTGCCTTGGAAGCTGATCGGCTGGTCATAATGGCGCTCATTCTTTGGTAGCTTGGCACCCTGATCCAGCTTCTCCAGGCCATTGACCACGCTGCTGGCATATTCGACCTTGGAGAAGTCGGAGACCTTGGCCCAGTTCT
Organism: Scolecobasidium constrictum UM 578; assembly: GCA_000611715.1. Classification (NCBI taxonomy): domain Eukaryota; kingdom Fungi; phylum Ascomycota; class Dothideomycetes; order Venturiales; family Sympoventuriaceae; genus Scolecobasidium; species Scolecobasidium constrictum. Next base: position 69,651 of record AZYM01000046.1, on the reverse strand, counting down.
TGAGAAGCACATCCGGGCTCAGCTCCTCATCGGCACGAAGCAGAAGACCATCTGCGCGTTCCCATCGAATCTTTGAGAAATGACCCGACGATGCCTCGAAAATACTTCCAGTCTCCTTGGTGTTGGACTTGTGGGTCAGCACACCCACAAGTGGGACGACCCAGTCCGGCTTCATGATCTCCATCATTCGCTGGTCGAACACTGTTGCAGTCAACCTACTCGCAGCACCTGGCGCCAGAGTGTTGGCCACGATATTGTACTTCAAGCCTTCGCGTGCGATCGTCTCGGTGAAGCCAACGACTGCCATCTTCGCTGCAGCATAGTTTGATTGGCCGAAGTTGCCGAAAAGTCCAGATGATGAAGAAGTGTTGACAATGCGCCCATACTTCTGCTTGCGCATGTATGGAATAGCTAGCACGCGTCAGCGAAAATCGTGGCCTCTCATCAAATCAACTCGCCCGCTCTCGTGCACTTGTATGTGCCGGTCAAATGAACAGCGATAATCTTGTCGAAATCCTCATCCTTCATATTCTTGATCGTGATATCCCTCAAGATACCAGCGTTATTGATCAGCACATCGACACGTCCGAAGTTCTTGATGGCAGTCTCAATGATCTTGTCGCCATTGACCACATCATCATAATTTGCAGCTGCGGTGCCACCAGCAGCCTGGATCTCTCTCACAACATCATCGGCCGCCTTGCTCGATCCACCACCAGCACCATTGATTGATCCACCGAGATCATTGACCACGACTTTGGCACCTCGCGCGGCGTAGAAGAGCGCGTATTGGCGGCCGAGACCATGACCCGCACCGGTGATGACAACGACCTGACCGTCCCAACGAAGGTTTGACATCTTGTATCTAGTCTTTAGCAAAGTTATTGAATCTCAAGTTGCCTTTCCAAAGCAATTCATAGACGGCATTTTCGGCGTTCTCGTCAAAGACGCTGACTATGAAGCAGCCTTGCTCCTCGGCTGCTACCCCAGACCGAGTTGCCATAGACCCCGCATCCTCACGAAGTAGGCAATTCGGCATGCACTAAGCGCAATCGAGATGCATGATTGGTCAATTGAATGAAGTCATTGGAAGGAAGCAATTGCTTTGGTTGCTTCATGTTGTCATCTACGGTGTGTGTCTTGTTCTTGTTGTGGTGGAGCTCTGAACTTGAGCTGGGTGGTACAACAGTTTAATCCTTGTCACAGATCACCCGGGCACGTGCATTTTGGGTGCCTGACAAGCCGTTTTTCCCATCCATAATTCCCATCATATACAGCATAGAGCATTCATGTAGTGTCTCCGACCCTTTGTAGAAATACAAGTCGGCTGCTGTCCATTGATCGTTCGTCAATTCGTCCTCACGTGCCTTCATTCCTTCTCGCTCTCGTGCGCCTTCAGCTTGTCTGCGAAGTCTTTCCTCATCACTCCGTCTTCATCCGTGAAATTCTCTTTGCTCGGCTTGGGTGAAGGCATCGGCAACGCTGCCAAGTCCATTGCCGTGACATCCGACGTGTCCGTCGACATGAAGGAATATGTGCTTGCTCGATCGCTGTCAGAGGCTGGAGCAGGAGGTGCGGTGGTATCCGGACTGCGGATGTATTCTTCAGTGACGGTGATCGCGCGCGTGATATAGATTTTGTTCTTCTGTGATGGAGGTCGTGGAGGTGCGCCACCGGCAGTAATGGTGGTAGTGATGGTTGGCATGAACTCGCAAGTGGTGTCGTGGAAGCCAAGCTCAAGATCGCATTTGTCGTCGTGGTTGCTGAATTGTGTCGCCGCCTTGGAGCTACCTCCCCAAAGCGAGCTGAGAGTGGACACTTTGCTTGACTTTGGCAGCCTGAAAGAGCTTTGACGAGGAGTCGGGACTTGGAACCGATCGCTGAATGGAGAAGATGCGGCCGAAGACGCGGAACTGGACCAGAGCCTGCCGAACTTGGGGCGACTGCTGTTGAGGGCGTCTTTGACTTGAGACAAGCTTTGTCTGCCGGCTTGCAGGAAGACGTATCTGATGGCGGGAGCGCAAGCGATCATGATTGCGATGTGATTTTCGACTTGCGATACGAGGAGGGAGCGACCATAGTTGTATGAGAGATCGCCCTCGCTAACAGCTTGGTGGACTATCCAAAGACGAACAGCAGAAGCAGTGAGCACGCTGTGCAGTGTTAGCCAGATGCGAGTGCAGAGGGGCAAAAGGACTGTACATACATTGTACCCAAACCGAACAGAATGTTAAGACCAATCTTCCTGGAGCGTGGCATCTTGAGGTGATATGTGAAGACGATCGGCGTGGCATAGAGCACGATATCCATGCCGATCATGATGCTTGCGTTGGAGATGTAGAACATAGAGAGGTCCATGCACCAGCCTTCTGTGATTGACCAGTCCCATACAGCTTGTAGAGGGATGCAGGTGAGTGTAGTCGCGAGTACGGAGCCGATCCAGAAGAGGGTAGATAGAACGACCATGAGGTCGAGCAAGCGCGTAGGCCAATAATCGCGCGTGAAGCTTCTGTACATCTGGAGCAAGGCAAGCTTGACGAAGTAGTTGCAGGAGAAGTAGAAGACGTTGACTGCGATCACGAGCTGGAGACAACGTCAGTATCGCATTCTCAAATTTTTCGTATGACGTTTTCTGACCTTCTGGAAATGTCCGTCTTGAGCAATGTGGTCATTGTAGTCGTGCATGCCAAGGCCATCTCCTGTAAGGTGTGCGCAACCAGCGGACATGATGATGGCACAAATCCCAGCAAGGAGTATCAGCACTGCCAGGCAATCAGTCTTCGTTCCATCACCCTGGCCCATGCGCAGAGCTTACCATCGTGAGGCATGAAGCGGTCTTGTGCCTTCCAACTTCGCGCCAGCCGCGATGCAACTGAAACGAAGGAGCAGATGATGAGTACGATCGATGTCGCGAGAATAGCTCCTCGGAAGTCTTTCCTGTCGTCCTGGCCGGGCGCACCAAGGATATGTGCATATTGTTGTAGCTTGCCCAGGCCGGGTTTTTCAATCTTTGGTGCAAGCGAGGTGGTGTCTGGCGCTGTTGGAGTCATTTTGACACACTACACCCAGGCGGGTGAATGGCGGTGAGCAGTGAGGTATTTCAGTCACCCGTCAAGCGATCGTGATGATGTTGGTGAGTATCGCTGCCTGTCAATATGAAACGAAGGTGGTGAAGGTTGACAATAGAAAGGAAGTCGGAGTTTCGAGGTTAAAAGCGGCTTCATTGTGCGCGGTGGGCCGAAGGCCTGGACTATGACGATGTGAAGTGCGGTGAGGTGGATGAAGTCAGAAGGTCTTCACTTCGCGGAGCCTGGGGATGGCCAGTTGTGTGGAGTTTGCTAACAAAATCATGCCAAGCCTGGCATCAAAGTGAAGTCCTTCTCAGAACGCGGTGACGGCGCACTCTAAAGACCCTAGTCGATTGTGCCGTAGCGCTACATGGCCTATGAGGAGCGCTGTGTGTTCAATGCCATCGCTGGAGATGATGCTCTGGATACCCAGGGGCGCTGTCGCCACTTGCGCGCTTCATTGTTGGCAAGTCCAGCTCGGCCGGCTTCAGGACGGTACTTCGCGGAAAGAAGGCTCAGTCGAGGGCGAACATGATCTGAAGCAAATGATAAGCACGTTCAATGTGGTTGAAGCGCATCATAGCCGCTCTGATGAAGACTTAATCTGTAGTATTTGAGCTACGTACCTGCACCTTCCGATCGCTCTTGCCTCGCTCGATTATTTCGATGCATGGGATGCACTCAGATCATCCATGCGCCACTACATGTCAGCTCTTCGCACCTTCAGTGAGCAAGATACACATTCAATGATTAAAAAATTATGATTACCCAACCATAATGCTAATGCCGATGCCGATGCCATAAACCAATGCAAGGACGCAACCAATGCAAGTCAAGATGCAATCAATACGCACAAGCAGACGAACATGAACGCTCTACACGATTATGCAGGACAAAATCAGTCCATCAGCGCCTCAAAGGTACTCCCTCTTGACGTCCACCTTCTGACAGCTTGGGTTCTGTGGCGGGAACGAACCAAGGACCCAATTGAGCGTCTCGTATGTGTAGCCGCCGTAGTAGGTCGTGCACAGGTACCAGCGGTAGTATGCCTTTGGTCCATCCATCGCTCGAGGCGGGTACACGGTGTCATCAACGTATTCCTGGATCTATTGGATATCAAGTCAGCACACAACACTACAGCAAGAGCTCGGAGGCGGTCAATTGAACTCACATTCAACATCTCATCCTTATCAAACGCAACCAGCGTGCCCGTCTCACTCGGCGAGAAGATGGGGTGCGCCACATTCGAGCTCTCCAGCATCGTCAACTCCATCGGCTGGCTGATATTAAAGTTCCCGCCAACAAGCTGGTACGTCAGGAAGCCCTCAGAGCCCAGATCGGCGTTCTGCGGCGTGATGCTGGTCGAGTAGTTGAAGGCGAAGCTCGATGCTGCCGTGGGGAGCGTGGTCATCCGGCCGGCGAGGCAGGCGCCCTCGATGGCGGCACCTTCGTGGCACGCGAAGAGCGAGGAGCCATTTAGGGTGTCGTTGTGGGGCGAGGAGAGGATGAGCTTGAAGGGGCGTGTTTGGTCGAGGTACTGGGCGGATGTGAGGGCAGCGAGGGCCAGGGTGGCTGTCGCCAAGGTGGAGGTGGAGAACATGGTGGTTGCTTAGCTCTGCACAGCGAAGGTGTGTGGTTTCGAAACAAACAACGAAGGTTGAATGGATGGAAATGTTTGGAACGAGTGGAAGTTGGAGAAGAGTGATTGGAGTGACTGTCTGAGATGTGGATTGACTTTCTACATCTCCGCAACCTTATGTATCCGTGAAGATCAGCCCTCGAACCGGTGGCTCGGCAGCGTCATGTCTGGAGGTTGGGCCCGTAGCACAGCTCGCATGGACCATCAAACCCACAACCTGAGCAGTCAACCACCAATCTCTGCAACTGCGACATGGAGAAAACACACGCAGGAGAATTGAATGGTTCAGCTAGCTGCTCTCAGCATAACGAGGCTATCGAAATAGCGCGGGCGCTGATAGCGATTGGTTCATGCACAGGAGCTTGTGATGCTATGCATAGCATTGCCCCTCGCTAAGGTACAGCTGCTGCAACTCTCCAATGCTAGATCAGCTTCATGTGATGGCGACTCTTGTCAGTCAGCATCAGCAGCAACAGCATGTCCGAACTTCTGTGCCGAATTTCCCATGCTCTATACTGTCCACCAAGGTAGGAGAACGTAAGTGGGATCTGCTGATGCACAGTTTGATGCGCACGGAGAACATCCCAGCATCCGCGCGCAAAGCTTGAGCGATCCTCATCACGCCGCTACCCTCATGACGCAGGAACGTTGCATGGATGTTGAGGCTGAGGTGCGTACAGTAGTCGTACCAGTGGTAGGTATTCACGATAGTGTCGGCTCAACGCGAGAGAGCGATTTTTGGTGTCACAGCTGAGAATACTTGCTGGACGAGATCATGGAGAATTTCACCCGCCGAGGTCTTGCCGAACAGGGCAGTGTTCGAGAAGCTTGCTCGAAGCGGTAACTGCATGCTTGGTTCGCCCAAACTTCAACACCATCTATGCGATTCTAGGTCAATGAGATCATGCATCGTGAATAGAAGCTGAATTGAACGGTACACCCGTGTCTTCTCGCGTTTGCGGTCGCTTGTCGAGAAGTTCGGATGCGATAGTGCCCAACCTCATCAACAGGATTTTCAGTCACACGAGCCAGCCTTGCTGGATGGGCCGCCGCCGCTCTGTAATACTCCGAACACGAGGATGCAACGACATGTCGTGCGACGATTTGTGCCGACTTGCCGAATAACTTTTTGGGCCTCTTGCGATGCTCCTCACACCGAGGTTCAGTATTCTGTTCAGCAGTCCGCGAGATCGTGACAATTTCGACGAAGTTTTGTCCATCGTCAGCGGACACTGACAAGTGCTTCCTAGATCAGAACAAGGCACTCGAGCGCAATCACTTCGGGAAGTGCTGTGTGCTTGAGATCCTGATGCAGTCTCTGCTTCGCTCGCTAATGTGATTGATCTAACTATTTTTATGTCTAGACAGCATACAACCCGTCTACTTATACAGCTTCATCCACGAAACAAACACACACACCATCTACCTCTTAATATCCCTAACCCCCCACCTCCCCACCTCCCTCATCGCTTCCGTTCCCCCCTCACTCAACCTCTCATCCCCAAGCACGCCCGCAACGCACTTCCACCCATCCCTCGCGCCTCCCCACCTCAACACCTCCTCCTTATACCGCTCCCCCTGTCGCCTGTCCAACGCGCCTTGGCCGTCCCCAAAGACACGACTCCACACCCTCCCCGCAATCGCGCGATCAAACAGGTACGAGTAATACGTCGCCCCGTACCCATACAGGTGCCCAAAGAAACCCTGCCACGCCGTGCCCGCCGGCTCCGGGATGGAGGAGTACCGGTTATACACGTCGTGGTAGATTTGCGTGGAGGACTTGTCTGTTTGTGGGAACGGGCGGGCGTGGTACTCCTGGTCCAGGAACGCAAGCAGGATCTGCGCCTCCGTCTCCGCGCCCGCCATGCGTTTCTCCACTTCTAACCGCTGGGCGACCATCTCATAAGGTAAGGCGCGATCTGTCTCCCAGTGGCGCGCCCACAATTGGAGTACGGACGGGTCGAAAGCGAATTGCTCCATCAGCACGCTCGGCAGTTCCGCAAAATCAGTCGCGCACCGTGTGCCGGATACGTTCTGCAACGAGGTGCGGCCCAGCATGGAGTGCAACGCGTGCCCCATCTCGTGGAAGAGCGTTTGCACTTCCCTGAAGCTGAGGAGCGCCGGGCGGGATTGCCGCGTGACGCGCGCGGGGATGGCAAAGTCGCATATGAGCGCTATGGTGGGGAGTTGACTCACTATACCCGTGGCCGGGTCGAAGGCGTGCGGCATGCCGTCCGTTGCGGCTTCGATGGCGGATGTGAAGGGTTCGGGGATGGGATCTGCGAACTCGGCTACCTCGCTGGGGAGGATGTCGCGCGAGCAGCGTAGGGTGAAGTGAGCGGGGTTAGGCGATTTGCCCGGCCGCGAGAAGAGGTCGCAGTACATGACTGCGATGTGGCCCTGCGTATCATCGACGATGTCAATGCGTCTCACGTCTTCGTTCCAGGTCTCCCCCGGGGAAACCTCGCGCGGCACAAAGCGGATTCCGTAAAGCCGTCGGAAGAGGCGCGAGAGCCCCTGGAAGACGGAGCCGAGGCTGAAGAAGGAGGAGAGGCTGTCGGAGGGTGAGCGCATGCGGTGGTGCAGCGAGGAGAGGAGGCGCGTGGTGTAGTAGTCCCTATCCCAGGCTGTGATGGAGGAGGATCCCAGACCCGTGGCGTGGGCATCGCTCTTCTTCAGCTCGAGCAGGTCTTGTAGTTCTTCCTGCACTTGCGGGCGTGTGTCTGCCAGCAGCGCCTGCAGGAACATGTCCACGGCCTCAGGCGTCTTGGCCATCTTGTCAGACAGTGCCATGTGCGCGTAGCTATCGTAGCCACACACTTTCGCTAGCTTCGACCTCGCTGCCAGCATATCCTCCAGTCTCCTAATGCTATCCCGTGACGCCATCCGATTACTCATGTACACCGCCCTCCTCACATCGTCATCCTCCGCCGTGCGCATCGCCATGACCGCTGCCGTCCCCACAGTCGGCAGCGTAACCTTCCCCCAATTCGTCATTTTCTTCACCAGCGTCGGATCCATGCCCTTCAGATCTCCGCTGTCGAACTTCAGGTACGGTTGCTCCGGCTGCATCTTATCCACAAACTCTGTGCCCACCTCCGCGATGCGACTCGACAGCTCCACAAAATCATGCCTGTCCTCCTCCGGCAGCTCGATCGCGCTCTTCGAGAAATCCCTCTCCAGTATGAACGCCACAGTCTTCTCCTCCTCGCTCCACCCACTCGTCACGTTTCGATTCGAGCTCGCCCTCTTGAGCTGATCGTTCAGCGCCGTCGTCGTGTTCAGCTGATTCATAAACTCAAACATGGTGTTGTACGCCCCCGTCGCCGCAGCCTGGAACCGCCGATCTGGGTGCGTCGCCCTCACGAAATCACTTAGGTCGATCACGCGACACAGCAGGTCGCTCAGCCGATCGAAGTCGCGCGCCATCGGCCTCAGCGCATCCTCATCCTTCGCGGAGAGGATCTTGCGCACAAGTGCCTGGCATTTCCGCAGAGTCGCCTGCGTGTACGCTTGGAAGCCCTCGGGACTGGTCAGGTATTTGTTCGTGAAGAGGCCGGCTCTTTTGCCTTTTACTTGTTGCGAGGCGCTGCTCTTGAAGTCCTGCCAGAAGCGCGGTTCGTCGAATATGCGCCGCAGAGTTCTGTCATCGTGCTCGATGCTCGTGGCGTGGCTTGCGAGATCTATTTGCACGGCGGCGGCGGAGGCGGAGGCATGGTGGCGCGAGGACGAGGACGCCGCTCGGCGCGCTGCTTGCTTGGTGAGGCAGGATGAGCAGATCCATTGCTGTGAATGCCTGCTTAATGCGCGCGACGCGAACATGCTCGCGTGGTTGTGGTCGGGTTGCAGGGGAGCATTTTCTGGTGCTGGTACGGGTACGGCGTCAAGGCTCGTGATGCTCCAAGCGGCAAGCGAGCTCGGCTATACGATGTGAGTCTCCCAAACAATTTTGGTACTAATTCTCTAGTGAACGATCGAAGATCTCAATGTTCGTAAATGTACTTCGTTATTTGAAGCATATCCAAGCATGGTATCATGGTGGAGTGAACGAGCTTTGCGAGAATTTCATCACGCACCAGAATCGAAGAACTCAAGATGGGATCAATTCCTCCACTCATTTTAGCTCACTTCAAACCTGGACAAGTCTACTATCGCAAAAGTCTGCAAACTGGCTACTAGGATTCTAATGATCACGCCTAGGTCTTCGCCGTAGTCCTGTGACCTAGAAAGTGACGGAGCCCATGGACTTCTGATCGAATGGTGTGTTAAAACACCCATAATCACAAAGCGCCCTCCACGGAACCAATATTCCCGGGATCAGGATAATCTCATATGGCGTCTTCAAGCATTATATTGAGGAGACTATATATTGGACTTATCCTTAGGCGGTCTCAAATACAATATAGACAAGCTTCTTGCCACTGACGAACTTGCTCTCCTCGATGCCTTCAGGAATGCCTTCCAGCCCCTTTCTCACATCCATCGGCGGTGGCCTCAGTCTACCCTTCGCAACGAGGTCTTCAACGATCTTCGTCCACTCCTTCGCAAACTCCAGATCCTCAGGCTTTGCAGGGCAGTCGAAGACAACTTCACCGGTCGCCTTGATCACACGGAATGCTTCTCCAAGAGTCGAGAACACCAGACTCCAGCTCGTTTCCAGGTCCTCCCTTGCCTGCTTGCTGCTCACCAGTACAGTACCGTACTTCGGCTTGTCAATCTCGGAGCCGCTATGGTCACTCAAGGCCTCAGCGCAGATCCGCGCAGAAGTCTCATCACCGATGCAATCATACGCGTAGAAAAGCTCGTCCTGAGTCTCACGTCTGATCTGGGCACCACATCCAGGCTCACGGTAATCACACACCTTCTTCGCGCCGAGCGATTGCACGAGGGAGAAGTTACGCGGGGAACACGTTGTCAGGACGCCAAAGCCCGACAGACGCGCGAGTTGTATGGCGAGCATGCCCGTGGCCGTGCTGCCGACATAGACCAGGATCTTGGGTTTCTTCACAGTCCTTTCGGGAATCCCATCGTGAGCATTCGGCAGAGGCAGCTGCATGTTCTGATAGAGACCTTGTCCGCACGTAAACATACCGAGGCCCAACGTCGCTGCCTCCTCGTAGGTCATGGACTCGGGCACGCGCATCACCAGATCGGCTTTGGCCAACTGTGCTCCACGTCAGCCGCCCATGTATAGCTAGTCGAGTCAGACAATCTAACAAGGTACTCTGCGAACGCACCGCTGCTAAGCTCTGAGCTGGCGCCGTTAACAAACCCTGATACCCTTTCCCCTTCATGAAAGCATTTCTGGACTGTCTCATCGATCTGCACGACTTCACCTGCAAAGTCGCAGATGATCGTGCTGCCTGCTGGTCCTAGACCGTGGACGTGGTTATAGTCTGTGGGATTGAGAGCCACGGCGTGGACTTTGATGAGGAGGTATCCCGGTTTCAGCGCTGACATGGGAAAGTCATCTGTAAGGATAGCCGTGCCTTTTGCGGTGGTCTTGACGGCCTTCATAGTAATTGAATGGACTGATGAATTGCGAAACAGGATGTCCAGCGCCTGTCGAGGGAGAGTCTAGCCTGAATATGTGCTTTCGTGTGATTAGTTGGCTTAGAAGCGCCAATAGGCTACTCAACTCAGATGTGTTCGTGGCTGCAGTCTGCTGCTCACTAAGCAGCTTGTCAACCGAGCCATATGGGCTTTGTAGGCCACCTGCAAGACTCATGCCGTGCGTACACTTTGTCTTCGAGTGCATTTATCGATTGGCTTGTGCGTGACATGGCGCTAGCCTGAACTCAGATCTTGAAAGCATTCCCCAATATCTATACAAAGTCTTAGAAACAGCAGATCCCACCTTTCCCAGTCCTTCCAGCGCCACAGCTATACAAATATATCGATCCCACGACCCTCCCAACCCATTACCACCCAATCCTCGCTCTTACATATCACACCATAGGAATCGCCTGCCCTCCCTGCCCCACCGTCTGCGGCAAAATCCCATACCGCCCAAAGACCTTCTGGTCCACACTAACATAATGCGGTATCCTCCCCAGCAGATTCAACTTCCCCTCCACCCACCTCAACACCTTCTCCGGCGGCGCCAGGAACTTGATCCACCCCGCTCCCCAAAGATACCCCATCAGCGCACCCGCCAGATGGCCAATCAGGCTCGTGGGCGGCAGGATCCCGACGAAGGAGAGGATCGAAGTGAGCAGGATGAGGAGGAGCGGGAGGGAGGCGGTGGGGATGCGGGAGTTTGGTTGGGAGAGCTGGGGGATTATGCGGGTTAGGAGGGGTGGTGGCGCGAGGTAAGGTTGTGTTTTTGCGGTCTGGATGAGCGAGGAGGAGAGGAGGAGGAAGATCCAGATGGAGGCGCCCATTATGGGGGTGGAGAGGGCGAAGAGGTAGGAGGTCAGGAGGTAGATTGCGGCAGGGAAGGTTGCGAATGCTGTATTTCATGGATGGGTTAGTATGCTGCTTGGTCAAGGGAGGGAGGGACGGAGTGGACGGGATTACGTACGTCCTGTGAACATGACTATGGTGACCAAGGTGCCGTGCTCAGACTCGAATCGCTCCAGTAACGGCGTCAAGGCGATCAAATTCGTGACCGTGTGTATCAATCCTGCATAATACCCATCCCATTAGCCTTCCCCTTCCCATACCACATCCTTCCCAGTCCATCCACTCACCCAAATGCAAAAACGGATACGTGTTCAACCGATGCACTATAATCCCTCAATCAGCCTCTCGCCCTTACAACCAATAGTATGAACAACGCACTCGACCCAGCAAACACCTCATTCGGATCCAGACTCGCCCAGTTCTGAAAGCCATGGCTTATCCCCGCGACCCAGAACGCGACGATCAGCGCGAGGATGACGCGTGTGCATAGGGGTAGGCGTAGTATGTAACTTCGTATTCGCTGCGGGTTGAATTGGGGGAATGGGTTCGGCGGCGCTGTTGCGGCGGATGCGGAGGAGGAGGATGCCATTCTTGGAGGTCGCGTGTATGTCTATGGGCGGTTTGCGCGAGGGTGCGCCATGCAACGTGGGGGAGGTCGGGTCTGTATGATGAAGGAGTGAGGGAGAGGAGGGATAGTCAAGATGACGAAGAGGCTGGGGAGAAGGCGCGATGCGATGCGATGGGATACGAGACCTCCGATGGGCTCTCCGCAAATGTGTACAGAACTATGTACGAAGGACAGGGGTCTAATCCATGTCCACCACCGAACACCACATGCCAGCTGTTCTGATTCGCATTGCACCTTCACGAATCTCAAAGATTTGAATGATGATACGGTGACAGCGTTGTAGTATCAGCTCATGGCTGTGATTTGTACGTTCCTGAGATGTGTGGGTGTGCTGGATCTAGTACTGACACTTTGGCGTATAGCATCTACCATCCTCGCGCTTCGGCGGGACGAGCGTATCTTGCTCAAGCTGCCCAAGTATCTCTCGCTCCTCGTCATCCTCTTCGGACTCGGCTGGCTGGCTCTCCTTCCGCTGAACGAATACTCGAGGAGAACATACGTGTCGGAGAATGGTGCGACTTACTCCCTCCCTCTCAAATGGATGCGAGCACATACTAAGAATATATGCACAGCACTCCTCCCCGGACAAGTACACACTTACTTTGCAAACTCAGAACACAATGTGTGTATATTCTCTGCTCTCACATGATATATAGACTAAGTCATCCCACAGGTCTTCCGTGCATACCGCCACGAAGTCGCCGCCCTCGAGCACGTCTCCCCCTCCGAACGCACCACCCGCCTCAAAGACATCTTCGCCACGCACGGCCTCAAAACCGCAACCCAAACCTACAACTACACGAACCCGACCTCCGGGGATCTCCTCTCCTCCGGCGAGAATGTGTACGCCATCCTGCAGGGCCCGCGCGCCGACGCGACAGAAGCCATGGTCCTGATCGGCGCCTGGACGAACATGGACGGCAAGATCAACTATTCGGGCGTCGCGCTTGTGCTCACGCTCGCGCGCTACTTCGCTCGCTGGAGTCTGTGGAGTAAAGATATTATTTTCCTCTTAACGAGCGATAGCACGGCTGGTTCGCAGGCGTGGGTAGATGCGTACCACGACGCGCACGACCCGTCTTCTGTGGCGCCCCTGACACTGAAGAGCGGTGCCCTCCAGGGCGCTGTGGCGTTGGACTACCCCGCCGGGCCCTGGGGCCATAGGTTCGACAAACTGCATATCGTGTACGATGGCATTAATGGGCAATTGCCCAACCTGGACCTCTTCAACACGGCTGTGGCTATTGCCTCGGGGCAGATGGGCATCTCATGCACGTTACAACGCATGTTCGGGCACCACGACAGCTACATGGATCGCCTGTCCACCATGCTGCGCGGGATGCTGAACCAAGGCCTCGGTCACGCGACGGGTCCGCACAGCGCATTCATCCCCTACCACGTTGACGCGATTACGCTGCAGACGGTGGGGGATGGGTGGCACGACGAGATGAGCCTCGGTCGCAGCGTCGAGGGTCTCTTCAGGAGTCTGAATAACCTCCTGGAGCACCTGCATCAGAGCTTCTTCTTTTACCTGCTCATGCATGCGCAGAGGTTCGTCAGTATCGGGACGTACCTGCCTAGTGCCATGTTGGTGGCGGGCAGCTTCACGATCATGAGTATTGCGCTTTGGGTGCAGTCGGGGCGGCCCGATAGTTCAACCTCACCGACAGAGGCAGAGACGAAGAGCGAGAAAGGGAAGAGCAAGGAGAAGGAAGAGATGACCATCCTCCAATCCGGCGACTCCCTGGCCCTCATACCCTCAGCGGAGCTCAAAACAACCGAACGCGCCCTCTCCCTCCCCCTAACCCTCCTCACATCCCTACACTTCCTCGGCCTCGCCCCCCTCTGGACATTCACGCACCTGCCCTCCTCCCTCCTCCCCTCCACCTTCAAACTCTTCACCCTCCTCTCCCTCCCGCTGCCCTACATCCTCGCCTACGCGCTCCCAAACGTATTAGGGAGGAAGGTGAGCGCGCAGGAAAAGACGCTGACGCAGTGTTTCGTGCTCATGCTCCTGGGACTATTCCTCTCCGCGCTCGCGACGCTGAATTTCTCCCTCAGTCTGATCATTGGCACGCTCTCGAGTCCTTTATCGTTTATCCGTCCCCTCCCGCGGGGGTCTTACCTCCTCAACGGCCTCCAGGTCGCGACACTCACGCTGCTGAGTCCACCCGTGGTCATCACCCTGGCTAGTGAGTTCTCGGGCTTGTTGGTCGGTGAGAAAGTTGGATTGGATGTGCTGTTGAGCATGGCGATGAGTGGGTGGTGGGTGCACGGGTTGTGGACTGGGCTGGTGGTGTGGCTCGTGTGGTGGCCTGCCTGGGTCGCGGGCAGTTTTGTCGTTGGGTGCGGGTTGTTCTCGTCTCCATGAAGATCGGACACATATATACTCAACGACCGGATTGAACGGAAGAAAGAAAAGACGTGGTAGGAATATTGTACAATCAGGACTGCAGAGATATGCACATATGGATAGATGTCTGTACAAGGAAAATGCCATTTGCCATTGGAATTCATGTTCTGCGCCTAGAAAAGTGTGAGAAAGCTATGTACTACTTCAATTCCTCGCGCCCACCACATAAGCAGACGATCAAAAAGCATTGCCATTCTCATAATCCGCACACACAACTTCCTCTTCCACAATCGCATCAATACTTTACAATATCCCTCCCATTCATTCTCCCTCTCATCCTCATCTACGAACTCGCCTTCTTAGCCATCGTATTCAACGCACTCCCATTCTTGAACCACTCAATCTGGCCCTCATTGAACGTATGCTGCAGGCTGATGTCGAACGCCTCACCACCGGCCGCCGGGTGCACACGCAGCGTCATGGGCTTGCCGACCGCGAGCTCCGTGCAGAGGAGGTCCACCTTGTCGTCCGGCTGGATCTTCTCGTAGTCGTCTGGGTTGGCGAAGGTGAGAGGGAGCATGCCCTGCTTCTTCAGGTTGGTCTCGTGCTGTGTTGTGCACTTGTTAGTCTTTACTGTTTTTTTGTTTGAAGGGTTGAGGGGATCGAAAGGGAGACATACAATACGCGCGAACGAACGGGTGATGATAGCCAAACCGCCGAGATGTCTCGGCTCCAACGCGGCGTGCTCACGCGACGAGCCCTCGCCGTAGTTCCAATCACCGATAACAACCCACTTAATGCCCTTCTTCTTGTAGTCACGCGCAGTAGCAGGCACAGCATCCCACTCGCCCGTCGTCTGGTTCTTGATCTTGTTCGCCTCGCCGTTGGCCGAGTTGACGGCGCCGATGAGCATGTTATTCGAGATGTTGTCCAAGTGGCCGCGGTACTTGAGCCAGGGACCGGCCATGGAGATGTGGTCGGTTGTCGTCTTGCCGTGAGCCTTGATCAGGATTGGGAGGTTGGTCGCGTCCTTGCCGTCCCAGGGCTCGAACTTCTCCAGGAGCTGCAGTCGGTCCGAGGTAGGCGAGACAGCGACCTTGACGGAGGCACGATCCTCTGGTGGGGCCTGGTACGTGTTCTCACCTGGATCGTAGCCGCGGGTTGGCAGACCGTCACCAGTTGGCTCCTTGAGCTTGAACTCCTTGCCGTCCTTGTCCTTGAGCGAGTCGGTGAGCGGGTTGAAGTTCAGGGTGCCGGCGATGGACATGGCGACGACGAGTTCGGGCGAGGTGACGAAGGCGTGCGTGGCGGGGTTGGCGTCGTTGCGGCCGGTGAAGTTGCGGTTGTACGAGGAGACGATCGAGTTTGGCTCGCCCTTCTTGACGTCCTTGCGGTCCCACTGGCCTAAATCATTTGGTTAGAACAGCTTTTCGACCTCGGAGTTATGTGGGGATAAATACCAATGCATGGGCCACAGGCGTTAGCCAGAACCATACCGCCAAACTCCTCGAAGGTCTTGCCCTGGCCGTCACGAGCGATCGTAGCACGAATTTGCTCAGAACCTGGGGTGACAGTGAAGATAGCCTTAGACTTGAGACCGTGCTCCATGGCATCAGTAGCGATGGAAGCAGCGCGGGACATGTCCTCGTACGAGGAGTTGGTGCAGGAACCGATCAGACCGACCTTGAGGTCCTCTGGCCAGCCGTTCTCCTTGACTGCATCCTTGAACTTGGAGATTGGCGTGGCGAGATCGGGCGTGAATGGACCGTTGATGTGTGGCTCGAGCGTGTTCAGGTCGATCTCGATGAGCTCATCGTACTGTGCGCCCTCGTCCTCACGGAGCTCAGCGGCGTAGTCACGAGCGTAGTCACCGATTGCCTGGCGGTTCGTGGCCTTGAGGTAGTCGTACATGCGGTCGTTGAATGGGAAGAGCGAGGTGGTTGCCTAGGATTTGAAGTTAGCATGAGCCTAAATGTCGCCATACACTGATGTGCAGTCTTGAAGGACCCAAATGGGATCTCAGAACACGTTATGAGCATCCTGATTCATGTAGAATCGAAACATCTGCTCTCTGATCCCAATCGGGGTCTTGGTGTCTGGGATCAAATGACATGATTGGAAAGGGCATATCTGGCCTCGACCGCTTCGAACATGTCATTCAATCCCACTCGTCAGCGTCCAATTGGGATCAGACCGCATTAGAAGTCGATTGCAGCAATTGAGATCGGCGTTCATATGTCCTCTGATCCCAATTGTATCCAGCGCGGTGGGAACAAACAGCACATCAGAATGGCGCGATTTCGGAATCGCGGAAACCGATACGTTGTCAGATCCCAGAAACGGCCTTTCAAATGGGGTCAGAGAGCACACGCGAGCTGCTTTTGGACCGCTTGTTTCGAGTCCGCATGTCGTCGGATCCCAGGTGGTCGTGCGATCGAGGTCCTCGGATGGGGGATGATTAGTACTTACGCCAATTTCAGCACCCTGTAAACGAGTTAGCATGTCGGTAGATCCCATTGAGCGTTACCAAACATACCATGTTGCAGATGGTACCCATACCCGTGCAGGAGACAGACTCAGTGCCTGGACCGAAGTACTCGACGATAGCACCAGTACCACCCTTGACAGTGAGGATGCCAGCGACCTTGAGGATGATATCTACATAATCATTAGCTTTTGGTATGCGCTTTGATTCCAGGATGTGTCTCAAGCTCACCCTTTGGAGCAGTCCAGCCAGAGAGCTTGCCAGTCAACTTGACACCAATGTACTTGGGAGCCTTCAATTCCCAAGGGAGATTGGCCATGACGTCCACAGCATCAGCACCGCCAACTCCAACAGCCACCATTCCGAGGCCTACGAGCGCTGTTAGTTGTTTGGAATTGGTCCCAAAGAGCAGCTATACTCACCACCAGCGTTTGGCGTGTGCGAGTCAGTACCGATGAGCAGGGCACCTGGGAAAGCGTAGTTCTCGAGAATGACCTGATGAATGATACCAGAACCGGGTCTCCAGAAGCCAATGTTGTACTTTGCGCATGACGTTGACAGGAAATCGTAGACCTCCTTGTTGATTTCCTTCGCCCTAGCCAAATCCTGTGGACCACCGACCTGCGCCTCAATCAAATGATCGCAGTGGACAGTCGCTGGCGTTGCCACTGATGGCATACCAGCGCTCATGAATTGAAGGATAGCCATCTGTGCGGTGGCGTCCTGGCAAGCTACACGATCCGGTCGCAGCTTGAGATACGACTTTCCCCGCTCAATGTCTTGTCCATGAGGATCGTCAAGATGCGAGTACAGAATCTTCTCGCCGTACGTGAGGGGCCTGTTGAGTCGTGATCGCACGATCTGCAGGTTCTCGTACAGCTTCTTGTATGGAATGTAGTGACCGGTCTCCCGGTTGGTCATCTCGACATTGCGGTCGAGCTTGGGAGCATCGACGACGCTTGCGAAGCCGCGGCGGCCAGCCTGAGCATGTCATTAGCTCTATCAATCATACAACATTTGCATTTGAAAGTCTTGAGACACCACACGATGCCGTGGCGTGGCAATGGGCTGGTGAAGTCGCTCAGGCGAGTTGCTGCATCCAGCTCTTCAGAGACGCCCCGCCAGTTGTTTGGCCTGCATTACAAAGACGATCACAAGCAAAAGGAAACACCTACCAGCCGTCGGGCTGCCAGTCTTGTCGAAAGCATGATGAGGATCTGCTCGACACTGGCAGTTGTGAATGATGAAGGAGGAGTGGAGATGGGGAGGAAGAAGGTCTTTGTTTGGTCGCTCGCTCGCAAGCAACGTCAGAAGAAACTTGGGATGATAGCCTCCACGAAGCGCACGGAGCCAATGGCTGTTCCTCGGTCTCAGAGGCACTTTTCCGCAGCTGCGCTCGGCCGGACCACCTCAGCCGAACTCGCTTTTCATGCGCTTTTCTGGCCTGGAAACTTCGTAAATTTTTGTGCGCCGCTGCTGCGAAAGGCTTAGCTGTTGCCGTGCACGCTCAGATCCGCTCTGATTATGTTTTGTGCGAGATTGATTCGTTCTTTGTCTCGTCTGGTGGAGGCTCTTTCGTTCTCGACCTGGATAGCCACCCACGAAGCCAGCGACAAATGACGCGGCCGTGATTGGTCAAGCCCCAGCACCTCAAACAGCTCCCAGCCGAACGTCCGCATACAAATCTCCAGAAAAATTCTCGTCGGCAAGTCACGGAGCGCTACTGCCTTCTATTCAGCCTTGTCTCGCGACTGAGTTGCATCTGAAGAGCTCGTGATGCCTAACAATCACTCATCATAGCATGGCGAGGAGGCTGCAATGGCTATTCGGATTTTCACTCCTTCACCTCTATCACGATCACGATTAGATAAGGCGCAATAATCGTCGCCATTACATCACAGAACTCATGACTGCCAATCATATCCAGCAAAGCTCAATGTCGCGCGTGGTGGCTCAAGCTGTCTCGTTTGGGCATGGTGGATTGCGGATGGAAGCGCTCCCTGCCTCATCAAGCTCCTTCAAAAGTTCACGATGCTGTGGCATGGCAGTTATCCGACCTGAAATCGGCTCCGATGATTCTTGTCCTCGCGTTTCTGGCATTCGGACGAGTCTTTGGGTCTACCATTGACTGCGACCCAGTATGCGTATGATAGCCGAGTACGGCAATGCTTCGCAAGATTGTCGGCTCTCTATTATCATTGCTCTATGGGCGACTCCTCCATCAAACGGGACCACATCTGGAATTGCATTAATCGATGCGACATACCCAACAGGATTTGTTCATTCTTTTCGACTTTGTAGTTTGGGTACGATGCTGGTAGTCACGATGCTGCGCCAGCCAGGCATCCTGCATAGCATGTGCCATTTTGCTGCAGATGAGGCCGCAGCAATAGGCTGAGCCACTGTATCTAGCCAGACGCTGACATGTACTCACTGAAATCGCTCTACAGGATCATAGCATACTTTTGACTCGTTTCGATGTCTTCATACCATTCGAGTTCATTCTCACTTCTTAAAGCTCGACTTGTTCCACATGCAGACTGAACAACGCACTCACCAGAATGGCTGCCCCACCATCGACGACCTACGGAGGTGTTATCGATGACAGCCAGAAGACTGTCACTTTAGCAGGAGCCGTGGTCGAACTCGTTGGACGACCGATCTCCTCCATCTGGCGACGACGAAGCGCAGTACAAACACTAAAAGAGCGGCTGGGTGGATGGGCAGACGAAGCTATCGATGCAAATGGGAGGTGGATTCAGCCCATGCTAAGAACGGCGGCTTTTGAGAAGCACTTGATAGAAGAGCAGGCGCATTTCCAACCGAGTGGAGAGTGCCGTGGCACATTTGGCTGGACGCATCTGCTCTATGCTCTGAATACCCGGCCTAAAAGGAATGTGCTGGCCTGGAGAGTACCCACGGATGGCTTAGATCCGGCGGACACGGGAGAAATCTCTTTGGATATTGATGGGCAAGTCTTGTGCCATATCATAACTTGTATCGCCTGTACTCTGGTTGCTCACCCCAAGACCTGTCGAAGGGCGCTCCCAAGACCTCCGTACGACTCTCATTCGGCACACTCAATGTTGAACGAGTGGAGGACTCGAAGTGGAGAGTCACGTTCGTCTCTGGAACCACAGAGGAACTGTCAGAGGCACGAGTACCATTCCAATTGAACGCTTGGTTTCTCAGTGCGAGACGGTTGAAGTTCGACAAAGACGCGGTCGTCGCAAGATATTACAACACGATCCTTCACGGTGTGTCCGATACCAAGGCCGTTCTGCAGAATCCAGCAGAGCCCGGTTGTACCTTGATAACACGTACTCAGACCTTGCTGGCGAGCATTCGTCTGCTCAGGCCTGTCACCTTTGAGCGACCACCATATCTCCTGACGTCCTCGTGGCTGGAAGAGGCCAGTTGCGTCAAGCGTAGGGTGACCATGAACGGAGGATCAGACGACTCCTTGATTGAGGAAATCATCGAGGCCTTCGCTCGGAAGCCAGACGTGAGGGCGAAGTTCGAAGGAGCCATGTGGCGGGATGACAAGTGGGAGCACTGGGTCCGGGATGCACTCAAATCAAATCTCATGTTCGACAAGGGCAGTTTCGCACTACATTGGACGGCAAGATCAAAATCGACGTCAATGACCGCGATGCAGATTGCCCGCCTCGTGAGAGAAGAGCTTCCAGCGGTCCTCGCCGAGTTCTCTGCCCTTCAACCTGGAACTTGGAGACACACCTTGTCAGAGATGGCAAAGGAAGTTTCTGAGCTGGTCAACACCAGCAGCGAATGGATCAACGATCTCGCTGTGGTACTTGAATTGACACCAGAAAGCGAGCTGTGGACTGCAGATGTGCATGTTTGTGGATGATCAAATTCAGAGGGTCACAAAGATCGTGTCCGATTATTCTGTCAGCATCGGAAGATCAATATTGATCAGATGCTGCATGCCCGCAAGTCTGAACACACGTCTTACTGGCTCGGACGAATTGCCTTCTCGCCCTCGACCCAATCAAATGGTCCGTATGTCTTATTCAACCACACGTCACTGGCCTGTGTCGCTGGCCACGGCCTGGAGCCGTCGAACATCGTTCCACTAAGAAATGTGTGAGGAAAGCCATGATCAAACTCGTACGCTTGATCGATCCTGTCGATGTCCTCATCATCCAAAGCCACCTTCAAGCCCTCAATTCCACCATCGAGATGCTCGACCTTGCGGAGTCCAATGATTGGAAAGACATATGTTGTCTTTTGCATCACGTATGCCTGTGCCACATGGAAGAGTGTGCACTTCTTCTCGCTCGCAATGGTCTCCAGGATTTTACTCACAGCCCGATCCCGCTCAGATAAAGCAATGAACTTTCGGCCAGGATTGTGCTTCTCTCGTGCCTCATACCCAGCTTGCGTCTGGAAGCGACCTTGGCCCAGAACACCGTATGGCGTAACGCCCATGCCCTCAGCGCGGCACATGGGAAGGATGTCGCGCTCCATGTCGCGAAGTCCGGCATTCCAGAAGCCTTGATACACTACAAATGGCCGTAGACCGTTTTGGCGAGCGTATTCGTTGGCTTTCGAGACGATCCAGGCTGGTGTGTCAGAGATACCGAGGTAGATGACTTTGCCGGTTGTGATCAGATCGTTCAAGCTATGCATCAGCTCAGGAATGGGTGTTGCATAGTCCCACCTGTGATTGCTGCTTAGCATCTCATGTCCTCATCCCGCACACCACGACTCACCAGTGAACGTAGTACAGATCAATATAGTCTGTTCCAAGCCTCTTGAGACTTGCTTCTAAGTTCACCTTCATACTCTTACTTCCATTGCCGCCTCGATTGCTGTGGATGCCCTTCGCGCCAGCAGGAAAGTGGCCACTATACTTGGTCGCCAGAACAATCTCATCCCTATTTCCACGCTTCTGCATCCACTCGCCCAACCACTCCTCCGATTGCCCCTGTTGATAGACATTCGCGGTGTCGATGAAGTTACCACCTTGATCATAGAAACGATCGAGGATGTCCATTACGGTCTCCTTGGTGATGTCGCCATATGTCTCGGGCTGCTTGTCGCCAAAGGTCATGGTGCCGAGACATAGAGGTGAAACTTTGACGTTCGCATTCGGTGCAAGCTGGCGATGGCGCCCAAGCGGGCTGACCGCCTCAGGCTGGGACTTTGGAGGCATCGCGATAATCTGCTGTTTTGAGTGAAGCGATCGAGCGGCTTTACGACTAATTCGCGTACAACAAGGATACTTCTGATTGATCTTGGTTGTTGTGATTGCGGTCCGATATATATTGCGACGGGGGGTAGACGTCAGTGCAGCTTGAGCAACGGACTTAATGAGAATACTACGGACAGCTTCTTATATCCTAAGTCCTCCGTTGCCTGAAGTCATGATTTATACCAACCATGTGGGACATCTCGTCCCTTCCCCACATCATACAGGAACGTTCGATGCGTTTAGGCTAGAACGGATGGCAAACTGCATCTTAGCACGCATAAGCTTAACCGAATCGAGGGAAGCTATGTGCTTGAGGTCTGGATCCAACGAGTAGAGATTTGGATGTTTACATGACTTTCTCCGCGTGCTATATGCTGCAGACGCGAGTCCAATCGCCTTGGCATAAGCTGGCTGCATGAATACATGCTTGATGATGCAAATTTGACGATAGCTTCGGGGAGACAGCATGAAGCTCCCAAAAGTAACGTGATTCATTTCTGAATATAGCAGTACTGTTATGCGACAGAATGAATTTCAGAAAGCTGGATGACGTGCATGCGGCAGGTCTCTCCGTGATCGGTTCCTGAGGTGGTGTAATCCGTGGCCTCGAAGACTTCACGACAGATATTCTGCTCCTTCAATCTACTCAACCAAACGTCTAGATACGTCGTGAAGAATCGATCAGGACACGCTCATATGTGTTCTCCAGCGACTTCAGTCTGCTCTTGCGATTGCAATCCATGAACGCTGTGGCACCTTGATCCTTACTTCGATTTTGTCTGAAGGTTAGGGGAGCGATCAAGTCCTCACAGCACAACAATATCGACGAAGCTCAGCATGTATGCTCGGACCCGCCACATTTTGCAACACTCAATGCAGGACGTAATCACTCGCAGAAAGTTTATGTCAAGCTCCTCACGCCATGACATAAGCATCATATGCGCCTCATCAAGCCTAGCTTCATATTCGGTCCCTTTGTGATGAAGAATAACACCGACATGCAACATGAAGCCCGCTCATCTCAACCATCCTTCATGAATGCTGATCGACGAAGACCATATGTCGAGTGCATCTAGCGGACCTGGGGGCCGCACGAAGGCCTGTGACGCGTGCAGGAAGCTGAAGGTATGGAGTGACACTGCGAATTGCACGCGCCTCTAATGACAGGTCAACAGCTGCGATGTGATTCGCACAAGTTCGACTATGGACCGTGTTCAAGATGCAGAAGGCTGAAGAGAGACTGTGTGCAATCGAATGCATCCAGGAAGCGAAATCGACAAACGCATGTTTCCAATACTATCCGGACAACTCTTCACTTACAAGTCCTAGGAAAGCTGAGCTGGAGGATGAACTAGAAAAGCTCCGTCATCAGGTCGAACTCCAAGAAGAAAACCAAACATCTGGATCCGGAGTTCTTCCACCTAATACGTCCCTGCCAGCCATGAGCCTCGGCATGTCTGTTCCGGTCGAGCAAACATCGCAGGCGACGTGGACTGCGCCAGCGTACGGCGCCAGCTTTCCACCGGTAGGCCCAAGAATTGCTGATATGACATCGGCAACAAATCTCAACAAGAGCTCAAGCTGGTCGAGTCCACAGAACATGAACGCCTTCGTCAGTCCATCCGTAACGCAACTCACAGACTCTGTCAGCCTGCCACGCCAGAGTCCATCAACATGGCGGACCTCGGTCCCCACGACACCGCGGACTCTCGGAGACCTCGATCTGTCGCCCAACAAGATCAAAGACTGCTTTGCATTGTATGAAGGGATAGCAGTGTCTCACGATAGTCGCTGACAGACGCACAGGTTCTTTGAACACTATGCTCCGCAAATTCCAGGCATTTTCGATGCGGACCAAGATCCAGACGTGGTTTATGCGAATAACAAGTTCCTGTTCTGGTCCATCATTCAAGTCGGCTCGCGTAGATATGCCAAAGACCCGACGATCGTCGACAACTTGGCGTGCTCATTGAAGGAGTTCGCTCACCAGTCACTCTTGGAACCAGAGCATGCGATCTCCACTATCCGTGCGACCATTGCAATATGTCTGTGGCCAATACCAGTCAGCAGTACATGGGCCGACCCTGTTCATGCCATGATCGGAGCCGCTCTACAGCTCGGTATACATAAAGGTCTGCCCTTTGCATCGAAGAAGCAAGACTTTGTCAATGTGCCGGTTGAGAACTTCGAGCCAGAGCGTTTGTTCCGCGCCCGCCTGTGGGCCTATTGCCAGATGGTGGCTCAAAGGTCAGTCGACTATCTTGCTGTTTGCAAGTCATGTATCATGTGCTCACGATGGTCCAGTACGAATCTGATCGATGGCTTGCCATGCATATCCGGCATCCAGACGAAGCAGAACTTCCAAGACAGCGCGATCTTTGATGGCATGCCGCTGCATGTTCCGTACGGCTATCGCCTGCATGGTGTCCTTGTGGACGCCATCACTATGATCGTCCGATGTATTGACCTCAATGATTACACCGAAAGTTGTCTTCTCCGAAACCTCATTGAGCAATTCGATGACCAGGCAAGAAAGGTCAGGATGCCGGACACGGGTGACAAGAGTAAGTGATGGCTCTCAAGCACCGCTGTCTCGAGGTTTATATGGTCTAGGCAAATTCTGGCTGAATTGCATTCGAGTTGCAATTGGCTGCTATCACTTCTTCAGCGAGTCTGATGCCGCGCGCGATGTTGGAATTCTCCAGACCTACCAGATATCTTGCGATCTCATCGATCAAGCCTCAAGACTCGACAAGGACGGCGACTTTGCCTACTACTGCCCATTCGCACTGGCAAGGCTAGTGACCTTAGCAGCTATGGTCGTCTTGCGTGTTCATCGTAGCCACCTAGCAGCCATTCTAGACCGTCAGAAAGGTGATCAGACTATTTTGAAGGTCGTTGAGTTTGCGAAGAAGCGCATCTTGCAGAACAATGATCTGGATGCGAGGACAGTGACAGTAGTGACGCAGCTATGGGCGAGCACGAGGGCCTTCAAGTATAAAGATGGGACTGTCGATGGCTTGAGGCTTCTCCTTCGTGGCAGACTTGTAAGTTGTCATAGATGCAGGAGTGTGGGATATGGGAGCTTTCAGCTGATTGGCTTATAGCACATGAGTCTCCTCTTCGATGCTCTATGGTGGTGGAGAAGCGAGTTCGCCGGCTTCTCGAATCCTTACATTGCGTCCGAGCCTCCACCGCAAGGCCCAACAACCTCCAGCGGCGAAATACCAGAAGCGCCAATGCCAGTTATGCCGCTCGTCGAGCAGAACTTCGGCTCGTTTGGGGAACCAGCTTTCGACTTTAACCAGGTTCCGAATTGGCTGATGAACTTCTCGGACGTTCCTGGTTTCCAATGGGACCCAAGCTTCAGCTGGCCATCGGTATGACCTGGCCGATGCTTTACGCAAATGTATTGCACTTGTGGCTTTGGAATCATCAAGCTTGATCGAATTTATGCGTCAATGCGTGCACATTTCTCGTCGGCTACCTCGAGCTCTCTTCGAACGAATTCATGTGGTCCCGTCTTCGCTATCGATGGATATTCTGGTGGCGGAGAAGTCTAGACTGTCTCTTCCAGATGCAACCTCAGAATCTGATAATTGAGGACGTGGTCTCGGATATCGACCGTAGGATACTCCGCATGATATCTTTAACGAGACGGTGCGACGGAGCACTTGACGAGGGGTGGAGATTAGCGACTCTACGGCGGACCGCACACCATCTTCACCACGATCTTGATGGAAGCTGTGTGGCGCTCGAATACAGCCTTTTCGCAATGCCTAAGCTGTTACTCAATGGTGCAAGTCCGTTCAAGGTCGCCGCTTATGATAATTTCAAGGCATTCAACTGTCCCGCGTTCGATGTGTTGGCAGCTGTTTTGGAGAATTGATGCACGGGCGCGGCGGTCATGCGCAGTCCGCCCAATGGGAATTCAGAGATCCATCGCAACGGCGTGAGATTTCAAAGATGCCTTAATTTGTGGTAATTCGGTTGAGGGATATATAAAGCTTGCTGAAGCAGCTTTGTAATGCCTTCCTGTTTTGGCATTATCCGCGATGCGGCTTTCTTTCCAAACTCGCAACAATTAACAACATGCGGGCAAGATCTTGAGATTGAGCATCTGCACAAAAAGCAATCATTGCTCCGGCCCCAGCATGATTTTCATCGAAAGCTTTGAGCAAGTTCGGTCCTCATGATGAGGAACTCTTCTTCCGATGAGGTTGTCCGTCCCATGCACTTTCATCTCCTCGCCGTGTTGGCTATGATAACAAACATCGACCCGCGAGCTGTGTCATCCATGTCATCAGTTCTTCATGTCCGTACATACCACACCATGGTGCTCTGGGCTCGAAAGAGATAGGTAGGTTGATCGGAGCACCAAGCTGTACGTGCTTGCAGATTTTCCGGGCCGGATGATCTTCCTGGCAAATTCGTTTCGCAGTCCCGACCAGTCGAGTATTTCCATACGAGCGCCACACCATCCTAATGAGCGGTCGCGCTGATGAGGTCCATCTCAAAGAGCGATCTGTCAATGTAATTGACATTCACATTGGAAAGAAGAGACGCTGTGACTGTGTTAGTCATTGATCGCGGACAATACCTCCATAAAGATCACATCGCAGTGGACGCTTGTCAAGGTCCAAACCAGCTCGAGGTACTCCGCCGTGTCCTAGGATCTGCTCAGTTGCCTATCTATGATGCCGCACGTGCGTCGAAGCAGCCGTCGATGAAGCTCATACTGCGTGTCTTTGAAATTGCTTCCTGATATAAGCATGGGAATTGCACCAAAGCCCGCCGAAGATATGTCAGCTGAAAAGCTAGATGCGTGGAAGATCACCCTCATCAGCACGATGTATCGCATAGGGCTGAAGCTGGAGGTGGACAACTCGGCATTCGCATCTTCATGCTTCACGTGCCTGAGCTGCAATGGCAACGAAACACAACGTCAGTCGAGTTTCAGCATCTACAAAACGCTGCCGTCGAGTCAAGCAACGCGACAGTCGTGAAGCCACAAGGGGTCTGCTTCCAGCAATGCGAGATACCCGGATCGATCATGTGCGTAACCTAGGTTATCGTGCTGCCTACCCCAGTCTCTGGCGGGCTTTACAAAGCTGGGGTTGATTATTGCCCGAAGGATGCGTTACGCATGGACCTACTTCCGACCAGAAATGCAGTCGTTCTATTCGTCTCCATCTCCAAGGCCTTCGCACTCCACGACCACGTCCTATGCTTCATTTCGACCTTCGAATTAATGCAGAATAAAGTCAAGGGACTTTGACATCACACCCTGGATGCTGTGCCCGGCTGGCGTCCGATCGTGAGATGGGCCGACAGGTACCTTTTCATGGTCGAGGGATCGGTGTGGACGCTGCGCGTTTAGTCGTGGGACCCAAGAGCAAGGTATGCAGGAATGTCGCCGGAAAAGGTAGGGTGATCGAGGTCCGAGGAGCATCCCGTGGGTAGCTCTTGAGAAGCTCGCTGTCGCCGTGGGCGGCACAAAGACGCGCTTCAAAGCTTACGACGACTTCACCTCGCGTAAATTTATCATGAGATATTCCTTCACTCAGAAGCATCCAGACTCAAGTCGCGCCGTGAATGAAGACAGAGTAATGAGCGATGGAGAGTGAACATACTCTTTGGGGCAACCCAGCGCTGATCACTGTGGCTGTGCGTTCCGACTCGGCTAGTAGCTTGATGCGGTTTAAATGTGGCGAGTGCGTGGCCTTGCAGTAGTTGTCACAAGGGCTGCACTGGCGTCGCGCCTGTAATGAGTGCTCATTGGAGATTGGTTTATCTTACCGACTCATCTAGAAGTTCATAGTCATATCACCTCAGCGTGAGTCTACCTCGCGGCCCATGATCTCGAGAAAGACCCCGCGCCTTGTGGCTAGTGTCGTCCGACAGAACACCACATGGCTGCATCCATGCCACTAAGGGGTAATCGCTGATCCTGACGAGACTCTTCTCATGTTGATGGGTCATTTTACAGGTTCTGAGGCACCTCATTAGCCAAAGCGCGTAGCCTTGCAGCGGATGCGTACGTTTGTTTCGAAGATCCCTCGTTCTAGAAGCAGGACAGCATTCGTTTGGACGGGTCGGAAATCCGGTCTCACAATCCGTGGTGAAGACGCCTTTTCGATCGCGCATTGGGCTTCGATTATGCGATTCTTCTGAGCAATTTCCATGGGGCATATCCACCTTAGAGGCCCATGCCCACGCAAAATGAAAGGTCTCCAGGCTCAAGCGTGGTCACAGTGATGCCCCGAACGCAATCTCCGTGAATGTGCAGCCCAGCAGAGTCCGCGGTTTCAGTGATGACAGCATCGCGATTCCTGAGCAATTGTTCTGTGAGCCTGTGACACAAGCGCATCCCCCAGGTTGGAAATAGAATACTCATGAGTAGGCACGCACCAAATTGTAAAAGATCTTCGTCTCGTCAGCCCGTGTCCAACAACGTTTGCACTAGGTCTTCCTCGGAGCCCTGGCCGATGTCAAAAGAACAGCCACTTCGGCCCACGCGTGTGAAGCTATTAGCTTGTTTTCGTCGTATCGGCCAGCAAAGCTGCCGCTAGCCAGGGAATGCAGCTCCAGGTGTGTGGCTGTGTCCTCATGCTGCGAATGGATGCTTCCCGTGATGATGCCCCGTCCGTGTTGCTTCTTTATTTTAGCCGCGCCGACACTTGTGTCTTGCGTTCAGAAATGACTGTACCTAAAACCAGTTAAAGTAGTTGACTAGATCCCGAGCCAGATATATTGAAGATTCCGCCTGTGGCTTGAACGCTTTTGCGGCTGCCCCCCAAAGACAGAGGTTCCACCTGAGCATGTTCCTCTACGATTCTTGATTCTCTTCTTTCAACGTCAAACACCGATGTACCTTTCCTTGTCGAAGTAGCAAAGGTTGACTGGGCTTTAACGAAGGCATGTTTCGCCGTCGGTACGTCCATCAGGCTGCGTCTTCGCTGCCGCTTCTCGCCGTGGCTGCGCGTTGGCAGGCCCTGCTGCGAGTTGCGCAGAACTTGGGAAGCGTCACTGGGGAGCAAAGTGCTGACGACAACCACAGACAATCACAGAAACCGGCGGACGAGCTCTACGACTCTTTCCGGGCATCATTTCCAGAACTTGCGACAACAACTGCAGCTTCTGGGCCAGCTCACGGCTCGACATCGCTGGCGGATGCCCTCGATGTTGCGGTCCCTTCTCGGTGTGTTCCCTTGCCCTGCCGCAGCTCCACGGCCACAGTTCTGTCGCTCTTTGCCCGTTTAGACGACACCAGCCATTGGCATCGCCAACGGTCATCGACGACTATCGATCAAATAATTATTGGCGATCCGAATGTGGCTAGGGAATGGCATGAAATTACTGCGAAGGGATTTTGCTAACTGTTGATGGCGGTATAGACACTATGCGCACGGCGAGGACCATGAAATCAAGGACCTGGACCCTACGCCGAAGGGCAACAACGAGCCATGGAGATTCACCCCGTCGATGCTAGATCCGAACAGCTTCGCGTTCACGAGCTTCGCAAATCAGCCTCCAGGTTACTACACGCCTACGCCTGGCGGCACTAATACTCTCTATCACCCTCAAGCCGGCGATCTCCACACGCCTGGCTTCACGCTGGGAGGGTTGGGAACACCGTTGTCGATGCCGACGTCTGAAGGCGCAATACATGCTCCTCAAGCGACGAATGCGCCGTTGCATTCTTTTCATCAGTCAACGCTTGCGCCGCAAGTCTTTCAGAACCCAAACCCGTTCGGCTTCCACCCGCATCCGCCGCAGCACGTGCAAACGTTCCCACCCCATCAGTTCAGTCACCACCCCTCAGCCTTCGACGGTTTTGCTCACCCGAATGAGCCACCTAAGGCTGATGACTCTTTGCGCCATGACGTGGAAATGCAAGAAACATCACCTACCATGCCCTACGTACCTCAGACCTTCGACACTGCAATGCGACCTGCGCCTCACCACCTACCGATGGACAAGTACGTACTCACAGCATCACCATGATTTGTTTCCTGGGCGACACAAACTAACTTCTCGCAGCTTTCGATACCACGTCACGCTCAATGCACCGACCGCAATGATCAAGCATGCTACTGAAATTCCAGTAACATACTTGAACAAAGGGCAAGCTTATTCGCTATCAATCGTTGACACTCAGCCAGCGCAGATGTCAGCTATGCCGGTGACGTATCGCACGTTCGTGCGAGTGTCGTTCGAGGATGAGCAACAGAGGCAAAAGCCAGCGGCTTGCTGGCAACTTTGGAAGGAAGGACGAGGTACGAACGAAGCTCATCAAAGAGGTGGTCGTTTACAAGCTGTGGAGTTCGTCGACCAGACGCAAGTGAGCGGTCTGGAGACAGGTGGGCGGCCAAAGATTGAGTTGGAGTCTTCGTCCTTCGATGGCTTCTCGGTGATTTGGACTCCAGCACCTGGCGCACCAGCTGAATGCGCCCTCGCAGTGCGTTTCAACTTCCTGTCGACTGACTTCAGTCACTCCAAGGGCGTCAAGGGCATTCCAGTCAGACTATGCGCGAAGACTGAGCTGCGCCACGCGCAACCACCTCCCGCACCAGAAGCGCTCATGCCGGAGATCTGTTACTGCAAAGTCAAGCTTTTCCGAGACCACGGCGCGGAAAGAAAGCTTTCAAACGATGTTGCGCATGTCAAAAAGACTATCGATAAGTTGAAACAGCAGATCGCGCAGATCGAAGCTGGGATCAAGGACCACGGCAAACGAAAGCGAAGCGGATCGATGGCGAAGCCTGAACTCAGCTCAAGACCCGGAAAGGTTCCTAAGCATAAGCGGACATGGTCGATGTCATCTGCGAGCTCTACAGGCAACCGCGGTTCTCATGAGGACGATCTTCAGCTTAAGCTTGCTGCGCTTCAAGATATGTTCACGTCTACCAGACCACAGAGCGTGTTGTACTTGAAGGGCGAAGAGGACGATGACCCAGATCTGCGACCTGTGCAATTGACGGGCGGTGATGTTCCAGGGTTGACACGAACTCAGACCAACGAGTCAAGCGTGTGGGATCATCAAAGTGCTGGAGCTGGTACCTCGTCGATCGTTTCGCCCACACCAAGCAACCAATCGCTACCATCTGGCCAACGGCATGAATCGCGTCGCGAGTCGGACTACTCCATGCCTCCTCTACAGCCTGTCCAGAGCTGGCAGCAAAGTCCTCCAGGTGCAGCCGAAGCATCTCGCCATGGCTCTGCGCAATTTGGCTCCTCGAACACTCCTATCAAAGTTCAAAAGCAGGGCGGTGATCAAGGTGGCAATCTGACTGGGTGGATTGAGGCTCTAGGCGTTGATATCACTTACCAGCCGCCGGCAGAGAGACCCATCAAGCCAGGTATGTTTTCACGGACTCCAAAGTCACAATCATGTCTAACAAATAGTATAGTCGCGTGCTTCTATATCCAGCCACGCTTCACGGGTAGAGTACCCGACGATAACTATTATCGCGCGATATATCTCATGCAACGGACACTCAAGGACCTTGTGAACGGCATCGCTTCGAAATGCAATGTCGAGCCAACGAAGGTTCTACGCACTCTTCGCATCAACAAGCAAGGTCTCAACATAATTCTCGACGATGAATCTGTGGTCGAACTTCCCGAAGGCCAAGACATGGTGGCAGAATTCCTTGAGATGCGCCCGCATTCGCCGATGAAAAGAGAATGGGATTCGGGGCCCACCGACATACAAGTTGACGGCGATATCGATGTCGCGACAACTGTTCAATCTGAGGGTTACGAGCTACGTTTGCTCTACTAGGACAGCCACAATCCCCCTGAGCAGGCGCGTCTGGCCCATGACGATCACGACATTGTATTATTCCACCTATCGACCGCGAGACGACCGACTTTTTGCCGGGCCGCGCGTCGGTGAACTGCATACTCATTGGCGTTCTGTTGTTTTTGGAGATATCTTTTGTCCTTCGGTGGATAAACACCTTTCATGTTCGCTTCCACGATACCCATTTGCTTTTTGCAACCATAACTTGGAGGGATATTTTTACATTGATTTCTTTACTTGGGCATCATCATCCCTCCAGCATCACTCGGATCAGATTGTATCGGATCGCATCAAGAGTCTCGAATTAGAGATGATTTGGCAGTCCAGCACATATACCAGGATTCTATGTCACTGTTTGGTACAGGCTGGGCTATATTGTTGGCATCTATGGCACTGGGCATGGCATTTTTCCAGGCTCGGCAGACGTGTTCGCTTTGACAACACATCTTCCTATTCTTCTTTCTGCGACAGAAATGACAGAAACGATTACAGAGTAGTTCCTAATCCAATCGACATAGCCAGCATCACCCTGGCTGGGTGTTACCAAGTTCCTGACCGCCTGGGTCACGATGCGTCCACATTGCTTCTTTCTGTTCCCAATGTGTGCTCTGCCTTGCAATTTCTCCGACCACAGTTCCTTGGACATGGAGGTGCCCTGCGCGTGCAGCATCAGATCAGGTCCGCATGCGCCCAGTATAACTCATGCAGGTCTACAACACCGCTTGCCCAATTGCCTCCACTAGCATCTCTCACCATGGCCTTATACTTCGTCATCTTGATAGTGCCTGCATTTTGCAGGAGCTGCAAAGAGCAATAAGCCCGTCAGAAGGGTTCCAATGGCCTTGATTTCAAGGCAGAATCTCCTCACGAATGAATCGAGCGAATACTCCCGTCTGCCCATGATCGTCGCTGTACCTGTTCGCCCTACTGCGTGGCCGAAGTCTGGCCATCTGGGACCGAGCCACACTTCGGTGGCCGCGAGGTAGCAATTTGCTCTCCGCATATACAGTTTCGCCACAATTCGTCGAACGTGCAGCAGGAAGTCTCTGGTACTCTAAGCGAGTGACCACTTCTGCAACCCTATTGGAACGTGAAAAGGATTGCAGTCTGGTAGGGCTGCTTGCTTGCGACGTCAACGCGAAAGATAGCAACAGGAGACATGCACCGCCTCAGGATCGTCCAAAGTCTAACTCCCATAGCTCGACTCACAAAAGCTTGGATCCACACGTGCCAGCGCATGTGGAAAGTGGGGATCAACCACAACAGCGTCATGTCAAAGACTTTCGGAGTAGTGCCTCGTGGTCCTCGACTTTGATCGGCGCCCCTCACTATGCATCGTGAATGGTTATTGGTCCATCTACCCCCTAGCGATGAGCGGGGAGCAGAGCTGTCGCCACAGTCGTCTCAGATCGATGCTGAACTGAGGCTTGACTGCCTATCGGCCGTGATCAGCAATTCGACACTGGTGCTCGAAGCTGTACGACAGACGAAAGCCGAGCGCTCGCTTGTGCAGCACACAAGATGCCGCAGAGCATGCGTGTCCTCGTAACGCTGGCCATCCAACCGACGTGGTTGGAAACGGCTTCTGACTTCTTGACCTTCCCGTGTCTGTCTCCTGTGCGCGCGCTTGTAGCAGCCGTTTGCGGGCGCTCACGCCTAGCGACGTATGTGTGGCTGGACCGCTAACGACCGCGAATACTGCAGGGCAGCATCACATTTCCATCGGGTCTACACGCTAGCAGCAGATGCAACTGTGCCCGGGCGTCTTACCACTGAGGGAAAATCTCGCACTCGCAAAGTGAGGTAACGAATCAGAGAGACGTGTCGCACATCGCAGAACACGCCGACACAGATCAAGACGGGTAAGACCTCGATCTTGTGCAGGAGATGCAGTCACGTTTCCTGTCGTATCTGCGTTGGCGCTGTCGCATTGCGCCAAAGCCTAAAAAGTCCGGCAGTCTCGGGACACTACACTAGCCACGTCGTTTCGCTTGTCAGTAATTTATGGAGGTTTTGCAGCAGCGATAGTTTCGACGCCACAGATTGGACAGCGTGGAAGCCACTTGTGGAGCGAGCTTCTCTGAAACGGCTAGGTTGTCCCTTTGGCGTGATCTTCATTCAAGTGATCTCATTTAACAGCTTGTCTAGCGTTGTCGGCTCCACGCCGTGGTCCATCCATCTCTTTGATATTGAGCATGGCAGTCTGGAAGAGCACGGTGCTTGTTCTCTCCTCAAAACACATGCTCTCGTGGCAGTACGAACAACCTTCACCGAGTATCTGCAAGAGCAGAGATACATCGAGAAGCATGCGCCAAAATATATATCCGTTATCCACCTTTCTCCACATCTAAGGACCTTCGGATCTTGGGAACACGCCATTCCAGCATAATAGTCGCTCGGCAGCAATTTTTCCGCTCGCGATCACGGATGCCGTGCAGTAGACCTCGATCGCACGCAAATGCTCCGAGTCGCGTCCCAGGCAGGTGGGCGTTCTTACGACTCAGAAGCGCAGCCGTTGAGAAAACCGTCTCCAGCACACCAACGACTCGCGGATCCAGCTTTGACACAATAGCGAAATGCATCTGCCCACATGGTTCGAGTGTGACGCGTTAGATTCCAGAGGATTCTTTGAGAGATGAGCGAAAGGAAGATCAAACCGCCATTCTTCTGAGAAATCACCGCAAAATGAGAGGGAGCATGCCCCAATTGCGCCCGTGGCTTTGTAATTTCGCTCCGTGGGACCCCACCTCGATGAAGTTCTATTGCAACACCGTCATGAGGATCGCGACTGGAGATGGCAATCCTCAAATTTAGGCATCTTTCGAAAATCCTCGATATTGCGATTCACGTGGCAGAAAACGTGGCCAAGCCTTTAAGAGTTGACAGCCGTCGCCATCGTTTTTCCATAGCGTGCGCTAGTAATAGCGGAAACGGCCAGCGACCGATGCAAATGAGCTACGCGCTCGGTACCATACCATCTGGAAATCCTCAAAACTGCCTCCATTTCAGGATGCATATAGACTGCTGCTCTAGGAACGCCTCGGGTTTCGAGTTCGTCGTGCACGACCGCCCATCGCATCAACGTTGCAATCGTTTTCGTTGCTCGGAACGTCAATGCATGGCCGGATTGCCGACGACCTTCAACATTCGTCAATTGACAGACGCACATCCTCGCAGCATACACCACTCTTCCCCCAAGTATTTAGACAGAGTCCAGGGAGGAAAACATATGCTGCAGGACTGCAGGTCATCGCAGTCTTCCGTAATGTATATACCCTTCAAGCATGGAGCGTGGATAAATCTTAAATGCTACAGTATGCCAACCAGCTCTTGCCAATCATGGTTCATGGGCATGTGCTGGAATGCAATGGACAGCCGAGCGGCAGCCGCTTCATCTGCTCGTTGGAGCCCTCCAGGTCGTAGTCTTTCCATGTCAATTGTAAGCCCGCTCGTCCAAGGCATATTCCCACAGGACGAGACGATATTGCATGTCTTTTCTTACTTAACACGGGAATGTCGATTTTACGTGCTTGAAAGGGACGAGTCCGTATCATGAAAGCCTCTCACAAGGCCTGACTCTAAAGAACCCAGCGCAATCTGAGAAGTCGTCGATGAAGCAGCTGGTGTAGCTCAGATCAGGAGACAAAGATTGTCGGGATCAACGCCCAGGAAACGCGAAGGTATTTATGGCTGTGCATCAAGAAATTAGGTTGACTTCTGGTAAATTCCCACGGTCATTCCTCGAAGCCGACTCGCGTGTCAGGAATTGATTCTCTGGCTTCAGCTTCATTGGTATTTGTTGAAGCTTGTATGATGCTGATCATGTTAGCATGCTTCGAGTCCAGAGGTGGCCTACTCACTACGCGGAGTCCCTTTGCCAATGCTCTCAGCATGGGAATGCTCTCCTTGAAAGCCTCCGTCTCTCTATATGCCATATGCGCTTCGACACTTTCCCACCCAATCGCCACAAAATATCCCTTGAATCTGCCCTCCAGCCCTTCCTTCTCCAGCTCCTCGACTACCCAGCCATGCGCCGTTGTCACAAAGCCTTGAGCATTCTTCGCGAGAATATCCATGAAACGAGTGATGGTACCAGGAACCTCATCGTTCGCATCCAACGGCACGTAGATCAGTAGCATTTCTACCACAGGCGCTTTGTCCGTGACGTGGCTAAGTGGTGGCTCTGCGTGCACGTGATTGACTGTCAAGCTGCCTGCGTCACCTGTAACCATGCTTTTGGCCTTGTCGAGGAAGGGAGCATAGTAGTCAGCGGCCATGAAGTCTTCGTGATGCTTCAGGTCAGGCCATTCTGTCACAGTCGTATCAGTCGAGGTACTTGCATGTTGAGCTAAGCTTCGCTCACCAACGACCATATCCATGTCTTCATGATTCTCAACTGTGGCTCCAGTTGCAAGATACTGGCATCCTTTTTGCTCGGAGATGGTCTTCAGCACATGATCTAGTACTTCCTTGCCCTCTGCTCCGTCGCTGCGGACATCAGTGCCTGGCTTCAGTGTGAAGTGAACGAGCTCAGAGATAGTCATGATTTCACAATTCTTTGCGAATGTCAGTGACTTCTGGAGAATTTCTCTTGACTTCAGTCTCTATATTGAGATTCTTGCAGATCATGAGGAGATTCACGAAGCACAAACGTCAGCTCGCATGCTTATAAGCTCGAAGCCAAGCTGGGATGCGGAGAAGCCCCACTTTGCTGGGTAACAGCAGGGACGATCACCATTGGGTGGGAATAGAAGGTGCGATGGGCGGTCTTGGTCTCTCAAGATTCAGAGCATTCGAAATTGTGTCGCACTTCTAAACGATTCAATGTGGGATATCTGAAGGATCATGAAAAGAATCATTACATCGTGACAATAACTTGAACGGACCTCTTCACCAGCCGCCAATTACCCTGCGCCCCCTCACAACACCACCACCTCGAATCTTCTCTCTAGTGATCCAGCCTCGCGCGCCAGATTGGAACGCCACAACACCAGCGACAAGTCTCTGCATCCTAGCATCGAGAACACGCCTCCAAGCACGCTGCAAAACAGTCGCAGCTCCGACAACTCTCTCACGTGTCTGCACGACCACAGCGCAGTGATGCGCCAATCTAGCCAACGCGACACGTCGCGTAATGTTCTGACGAGCGTGATGCTGACGGAAAGCGCGTTGGATAACTGTGGCTGCACGATGTGTCCGCGACAGTGGAAGCAGACGCGACGCGAGGAAGGTCAGCGTGCTGACAGTGAAGCTCTTTGATGGGATGGACGATGTCGACGCGCTCGAGTACAAGTCCACAAACGCGTCGCTGCATCCAATAGCCTTCATTCTCGTTGCCAGACTCGCGCCGCTTGTCGTCGATGCAGCCGGCACGTATTCCAGATACGCATCAACCACAGATCCAACTACCCTCGGATCCGCGAAGCTCGTGGTCAGATTTGTGACCGTCAGATCCTGCAATGAAGCGATGCTCTGCGCCCAGGCTAACAGCAACTTCGTGCATCGCTTCAGACTCGGTGTCTTCTCAACAGCTTCCTCACCATCATGCGGCATCTGCAGACCATCGGCAATGTTGTCGCCCTCTGCGTGCGCGCGAGCTAAGAAGCGGAAGTGGCGTACTTCACGTTTGAGCTCTCGCCAGTCGACCAGAGTCCCGAGACCACAGTAGCCGACGATAGCCCACAGCAGCGAGAGTGTTCGCTCTCGGTGACCATCGACTACGTCCTCCGCCGTAATGCCTTCTGCTGCCTTTGCTGCGGCGCCTCCGAGTGTGCTCAATGCAGATAGTGCGATTTGAACATTGTAGATCTTTTGCGCGCGTCCGAGGCACGGAAACTTGAGATGCTGGGACAGGATCCACTCTGCAGCTGGGTCGCGTGTCCAAGTACTGGTCAGCATGTCTCCTGTTGGGAGTGACAAAGTCATGGTGTTGTCCGCGAAATTTGCCGTGGTGGAAGTAGACGACATGTAGTGTTTGTCGAAGAGCATGAGCTCAACCAGGCGAGTGAGCTTGACGCCATCGCGTAGGTCGGTGGCAAGATTGCTGATGTGGTAGGTGTACTCCTGAAGTGGGTATTGGACAGCTGACACCGAATAATTCAGGTGCGTAAGAGGTCGAGCAATGTCACCAAGTGAGGGCAGCAAGAGATTGCTCAAGCCCGTGAGCACAGCCGATGACGATTTATGCATTGAGGTTGACTGGAACAGGCAGCCCTCGATCAGACGGTGAGTCTTGGCCATGTCGAGCAGCAAAATCAGCATCAAGCTCTTGAGCACAGTTCGCCGCCACGACCACGCTGGAGAGCCAAAGTCGTCCCTCTTTTTGTCTGCAGACTTGGCGATGCTGCCAATTGTGCCCTTCGGTCGAACAGCATCTTCATGCTTGATGAGGAAGGCATCAATGAAGCGCTCAATGGCTTTGCGCTCAGAGCGAGCTTTTCGTTCGCCAGCATCTGATGCGTTGGACCCAGTGGAAAGCCTGCTCGTATGCACCTCAAGAGAAGAAGCAGAGCCAGAGCGACTGTGCGAAACATGCGATGCGACCTTGTTTGCCGCTGAAAGACGTGCTTGAGGCACTTCGCGACCAACGACGACTTCCAGCGCCGCTTTCAGCGCAGCAAGATCGTAGTTATCTGTCCAGAGATCGAGAAACTTGCGCTTCAGTCCAATGTCATCCCGTACGCGACTAGCTTTTGCTAGCAAGTCTTTCGGAATACTCAGCGCACCATACAGCAGAGAGGCTTGCAAGCGCTTATGCAGCAAGGGTGTTGCAGGATCATGATAGAGGGCAAGGAACTGCGTGCGCATATTCTTGGAATTTGGCTTCTCCTTGAAAGCAGCCTGAGGAGTGAAGACATCGTTGAGAAGCTGGCTGAGCGAGATTTCCTGGTGTTCAAGCCAATGATCTTCGTATAGTGACGGATGTGCGAGGTCCTCGCTCAGTATGGGGAACAGCTGCGCCGGCTTCTCCATCTTGGATTCCAGCTTGGATGTTGTAAGGGTAACATGGCGGATCTTTGGCTTAGTTTCGGCTGCCACGGGCGAATCTGGTGCATCTTCGACGGTCGCAAATCGAACGGTTGCATACGCCTGACTTAGAGTTTTGCCAACCACTGCCTCAGCCCTCGCTGCTACCTTTGACGTCTTGAGCTTGGTCCTCTTCGGACCGAAGTCGAGAACGCTGCCGGTGCCCTTGCGCTTGCCAGGCGAGCTGGCCACCACATTCGCAAGACTGGCTTTCATGCGCGGATCGATGCGACTCTTTTCTGGGGTTGCATCTCTCAGACCAGCCATCGAGAGACGCGTCTTTGTCATGTCATCGAGCGGCTTGCTGACCTTGCTCAGACGAGAATTAGCAGGAGCTAGATTCTCTTTGCCTGTTGGCGCGCCGATGATATCTTCTGAGAAGCTCACCACCTGTGGTACTCGCTTCGAGACACCGAGAGGAGCGCGCTTTGGAGGCATAGCCAAAGACTTGCGCGTTGCTTTCTTCTTGACGCTGAGCTCGCTCTGTTTCAGGATGGGATACGGCGATTCTGGTCCCTCGGACAGAGTGACGAGGTCCATCTCCATATCCGGGCTCAGTTGTCTTCGCATGCCCCGGAAAGTGTCGTCGCGTGGTGGTCGAGCCGCAGGTGCTACACCGGGATGAATCGTCATCACAGTAGTGTCATCTGGTATAAATATCGTCCGCCTTCTCGCCTCCTTCTTAAGCACACTGTCGCTCTTCGCCTTGGACTCCACCGTTGCCTCTTCAGCAGCCTCATTTGTAGCACCAAGGCGCTCTGCCAAGATAGCGCTGACTCTCCGTCGTCGCGCTGGCTGCGCAGCAACACTTTGCCTCCGGGCCTTGCCTCCCAGAGCCAGCCCCCTTGTGATCGTCGGCTCTTCCATATCTTCCGTCATGCGTGGTAGAGTCCTTGTCGCATCCTCATGGATCGCGATGCTCCTCCTCGCCTCGTCCTTCGTGGGCATCAGGCTAACTCGTTTGCGCGGCTTCGCCTTACGGATATGCTGGTTCAAGTCCGTGGTGTACTTCACGTTGTTTGTGTCGTCCTCTTCGAAGATGGTATGCGCAAATATCGACGAAGACGGTCGCGGGTGATGCGAATGTGTCGGCGCGATGTGATGGTTATATCCTGCTGTGTAGGAATTTGGTATGTGATGGTAGTTGTGGGATGGAGGCGCGAAGTTGTGGTATTGAGGAGGATAGTGGCCGTGATTGCTGTGCTGATGCGGCGGCGGTGGATAGTGACTGCTGCCCATCGGTGGGCATGGTGTCCCGTCTGCGTAGCGCAGCATCTTGCTCTTTCTCGAGGTTGCGGTGTAGCAGGCGCAAAGTGACTGATTTGATGGAGCAGTCAACGAGTCCGCCACCGAAGCTCTTGGGTGCTGAAAGGGCTCGTGGTCTGCAGTACAAAATTTCAATTCCATGCGAACAATGATCAAGCAATCAAGGATGCATCAAAGACAAAATTCCTTTGCATTTGTGAAGCAAATGTTCAGTGGCGGTCTCGAAGATGGAGTCGATGCGCGAGCGAGTCTTGTTGGTGACTGACCGGGGTTTCCCGGTTTCCACAGTAACGCTCAGAGCTGGGCTTCATCCAACTCCTTTTCGCCACTTTTCACGCTTTCTTCCAACGACGACAATAATAGTTGTTTTGCGATCCATTCCGCTCATTTTCTCTTTTTGAATGAATCTTATGCAGAGCCACTGCTATCTCATACGCATCGTCGTTGTATGTTAATATGGACAGGTGAGAAAATCAAATCTGCTCATTTATCTTCTGCAACTTGATTCTCCCTCTGGGCCAACTACATACTCAATCTCCTTCAATAACGGACACAAGAATGTTTTGCCCACCATCTCTGACAGCATGTACAATGACGTCTTCACCGAACGAAACATCAGACCGATCAGTGATCTCATTATAGTCCGCAAAGTCCGTCTTGCTCAGATCATCGTCGAGCAACACGCGTCTAGCTTCTTCGCAGGCGGCATCCCGACTTTTGAACACCCCCTCAACGATGGCAACTCGATCTGCTCCTGATCTATCCTTGTCGTAGTCGACGAGGGTCTGCACTACGTAGAAGAGCGGCTTTGGCATGCTTTGACGGTCTTCATTCCCTGCTGTCACGTGCAGCGAGTTGTAGATGGTATCGATCCCCACTTCGAGAACCTGATGTTCGAAGCCTTCCGCATGGACGAGGACACCGTCGTTGTAACGCCACGTGGATGATCCATCGTTGACTTCGTATACGGGCAGTCGGTCAACTTGATATCCGTCGCGCTCAAGCAAGGCGTGCGCGAATGTCTTTGCTTTGGGTAAGTCTGTGAAAGCGGCTGCGATTGATATCTTATACGCCGGTTCCTGTTGTGTGTCTTGCTTGGGATCGAAGAATGTCTTCTTCACGACGAAGAGATTCTCGACCTCAGAGGTGATTGGATGGTTCCCCATGACTACGTATCAAAAATGCTCGGCTACCTGGAATCGCAGACGGTATTGTGCTCTATTACAAATTGTTCTTGCGAGCCCTTTTTATCTTCATGCTGCACACAACACATGACTGAGGGTAGCTAGCAGCTAGATCTGGATCACGTCATCATGTCAACTGATCGAAAGGCATTTCACTTCGTGAGACAGATCACCTAAGTATCAGGTGAGATGTGTAAGCGAACCGAATCGATTTTGCACATTCTACACAATGTCACGGTCGACTAGCGTGTATGCCTGGCTGCCAGAACGTCAACAGCACGCATTTCCTCTCTGAAGCAAGAGGAATACACTTTATTCAGGACGAGCGTTTCCTTTTTGAACTTGATGAAGCCAAGGAGTCAACCGAGCTGCTTGTGATTGAATCGTGACATTGCAGTCCTACGGAAGCTATAGTCCTTTGCCGTACCAGCCTGTCCCACCCTTCAACGCGGTGGAGAAGCCGTCTACAGCGTTCTGTACGGTCTGTGCTGCTTTCTGCAACATCGCAGTCTCATCTGAGCTTAAGCATATGGCCATAGGCTTCTCGATTCCCTTCCTGCCAATAATCGCCGGCATGCTAAGGCAACAGTGCAGATTGGTTTGATAGAAACTGACCGTGCGAACCTTCCGCTCATCATATAGAATAGATGCGCAAAGATCGCAGACGACGGCGCTGATCCCATACGCGATGGCTCCTTTTGCCTCCATAATAAATCTACCCTCAAAATTGCATCCATCCTCTAGCTCTCGCTTATTGAGCTGTTCCCCCGGTAGCGCCTCTTCAAGCGGGACTCCGCCAAGCGTCACGGACGACCAAGCGACGAATTGAGTGTTACCATGTTCCCCTAGGACGTGGGCACCGATTGAGCTGGCAGCTACCTGAGATCGCGTAAGTCATCAAAGTAACGTTAGATAAAGTCCGTAACTCACCCCACTTCTATCGGCAAGAAATCCTTTCAAACGGACTGAATCCACAAACGTCCCTGATCCTATGACTTGTGAGTCTGGTAATCCGGACATGGATTTGACAAGTGTTGTCAAGACATCAAGTGGATTCGTCACGATCAAGAGAATCGCATCTGATCGAATCGGCTTCATGGCCTCTATGATGCATCTCATGGTCCCTGCATTCTCATATAAGACCTGAAGACTGGTTTCCCCGACAAAACTGCGATGTCCTGCGCTCGTTAGCATACTAGCGTCGACCCAGCGTCTGAATGCGGTCTTCTCCGCACCTGCGGCTTTCTTCGATCCTGCAGTAACAATGATGATGTCGCATTGGCTTGCTTCCTTGTACGTTGCACCGCGGACTCGCGTTCTGCCTCTGCCAACGCGTGCGGCGTTCGAGAGATCCCTCACTTGCGCGTCTCTTTTGTCCACGTTCTTCTCAACGAGGAGGATCTCTGCGCAGACCGAACTCAGCAGTAGTGCGAATGCTGTCGAAGCACCCACCTCTCCGGCACCGATGATGGCAATCTTCGTAGTCATTCTCTTGAGCGCTTTATCGAAGTCGTTTTCACCGTTGTGGTGCTCATACATGCTTGAAATGGCTCGTTGCTATATACTGACCATGTCATTCTCGCCACAACAATGACAGCAACACATGGTGCTAGGGCATCCAAATGGCAGCAACGGCGCTGATGCCAAACATCACATGTTGAGCACGTATTGCTGTTGATGGTGTGATAATTGTGTAAATCATGCGGTATGTGGTCTGACTTCCAAACAGCTGATGCGTGACCAGGGGTCATCCAGGTCGGACCCAACTCCGAGGCTCTTTCCGTGCGAAGATCCACGAACTGCTCCATGATTGTGGTGCAATCCATTGACCACCCCTCCAGCTTACAGCCGATGGCAGTTAGCTTCGATACGGCTATGCCTTTATATATCGCCCGCGCAACCGCAAGAATGTCTGTGTCTCAATGGCGTTCACAACATCCTTCTTCAATGTCACCCGCCGTGACGTAGGGACGGTCGGCGGCAAAAATGCATCACTGGGTGAACTCATCAGGTCTCTGACATCGCAAGGCGTCAATGTTCCTCCCGGGTTTGCAACAACTTCCACCGCATACTGGGAGTATGTTCACAAGAATCAGCTGGATGCGCGGATCTCCGATCTGATCTCACAATGGCAACGTGGCAAAGCTTCTCTTTCAGACACTGGGCATGCAATCAGGACGTTGTTCTTACACGGAGACTGGCCCACGGCTATCTCGGACGCGATCAGACGAGATTACAACACACTTTGCAGGGATTCTGGCGTTGATAATATCGCCGTCGCTGTGCGTTCCAGTGCCACGGCTGAGGATCTGCCAGACGCAAGTTTCGCCGGACAGCAGGAGACATATCTGAACATTACAGGTTCTCAAGCAGTTCTCGATGCGTGCAGGCGTTGTTATGCTTCCCTCTTCACTGATCGAGCGATAAGTTACCGGCAGACTCGGGGCTTTGATCACCTCAAGGTAGCCTTATCTGTCGGTATCCAGCGAATGGTGCGTTCCGATTGTGGTAGCTCTGGTGTGATGTTCTCTATCGACACCGAGAGTGGCTTCGAGAACATCATCCTGATCAACGCTGCGTGGGGTTTAGGTGAGAATGTTGTCCAAGGAGCAGTCGATCCCGACGAGTACCAAGTCTTCAAGCCGCTGCTCTCTGACGCAAGCGCTGTGCCCATCGTAGCAAACAAGCGAGGCGCCAAAGAAGTCAAGATGATACTCGGCGATACCTCTGAAACACCTACCCAGAATGTACCTACATCGAAGGCAGAACGCATCGCACAAGTCCTCAAAGACGAGGAGATTCTTCAGCTGGCAAGATGGAGCTGCATCATCGAAAAGCATTATGGCTGCCCAATGGATATGGAGTGGGCCAAAGATGGGGTCACCAGTGATCTCTTTGTGGTGCAAGCACGGCCTGAGACAGTACACTCACAGACACAATCTAATGCGTTACGAGTCTACTCAATCGCTGATAGAGGTCGAACGCTCGTCACTGGGTTGGCTGTAGGAACGGCAGCAGTCAGTGGGCGCCTATGTCTCGTCGAGAGCCCAAAGGATATCGACAAAT
This sequence comes from Scolecobasidium constrictum UM 578, assembly GCA_000611715.1. NCBI lineage: Eukaryota > Fungi > Ascomycota > Dothideomycetes > Venturiales > Sympoventuriaceae > Scolecobasidium > Scolecobasidium constrictum. The sequence goes on along the minus strand of AZYM01000046.1, from coordinate 25,505 downwards.
TCATTCCTGGCTCCATTCTCGTCACTTCTACCACTGATCCTGACTGGGTTCCCATAATGCGCAAAGCCAAGGCGATCATCACAGACCATGGTGGGCGCACATCACATGCGGCGATTGTCAGTCGGGAACTTGGTCTCACGGCTGTAGTGGGAACAAATGGTGCAACCTTCATGCTACATACTGGGCAGAATGTGACCGTGTCATGCGCGGAAGGCGATACAGGGTATGTGTACGAAGGGAACTCGACGATCACATCCACAGAAATCGATACTTCCTCGCTCGGGAACACTCGAACGCAAGTCACTCTCAATTTATCGGACCCTGCTGCCGCATACAGATGGTGGCGTCTTCCAACAGATGGAATTGGGCTCGCTCGCATGGAGTTCGTCGTAAGCAATCATATCCAGGTTCACCCACTCGCTCTGATTCACTTCGATCGGGTTAAAGATGCAACGGCGAGGAAGAAGATCTCTGTGCTTACCGCCGCCTACAAAAACATGGCCGAATACTTTGTGGACAAGTTGTCTCGAGGATTGGCTGCTCTTTGTGCATCAGTATATCCGCAACCAGCAATCATTAGGATGAGTGATTTCAAGACCAATGAGTATGCCAACTTGATTGGAGGTGCCGAATTCGAGCCCAAGGAGGAGAACCCCATGATCGGCTGGCGTGGGGCATCTCGCTATTATTCATCGGGGTACAAAGAAGGTTTCATGCTTGAGTGTCAAGCTATCAAGCGCTTGCGCCAGGATATGGGCTTCACCAACGCCATCGTCATGATACCCTTTTGCCGGACCCTATCCGAGGCGCACAAGGTCTCAGAAGTCATGGCTGAACAAGGCCTGGTTCGCGGTCAGCACGGACTCAAAGTCTACGTGATGTGCGAGATCCCGTCCAACGTGATCCTGGCGGACAAATTTACGCAAGTCTTCGATGGCTTTTCGATCGGGTCAAACGACCTCACTCAGCTGACCCTAGGCATAGATCGTGATTCGGGAGAGCTGGCCGATCTTTTTGACGAGCAGGATGAGTCTGTCAAATGGATGATCACGAGAGCCATATCAGTGGCACGGTCGAATAAAGCTAAGATCGGGCTGTGTGGACAGGCTCCGAGTAATCATCCGGAATTTGCGCACTTCCTGGTCGAGGCTGGCATTGATTCTATCTCGGTTGACCCAAGCAGTTTTGTTGCAGTTAAGAGGCATGTTATGGCCGCTGAGGACAAATTGTCAAAGTGGGATATTCGATCGTGTCCGTAGAGAGGTCGGCGAGTCATTGATAGTATGTATGCAAGAGTACACGTCTATACACCTTGACATCCCCCATAGCCAGATTCTTCAGAGAATTATATCAAGTTGGGTGTAGTGGAAGAATGATCATTTCGCATTTTGCTTCATGTTCTGCTTCTGAGCTACTTTTTTCTTTGCCTCTCGGAGCACCATGCTCAAGAACCTAGCACACGGCGATACACTCTCAGGACCAGCGACGTCTTCTGAAACCGGATTGTGCATAAGCTCCACAGCTTGAATCAGTCTCGCACAGGCAATGATCAACTCAGCATGTGCAGACTGGAGTTGCTGATTCTTCAACGCGAGATGTGCTATTTGCCGTTCGAGCGCTTGCGTCCGTTGTTTGTTCCTTTCTCGGAATGCCCGTTGAGCCGCTCGGTTCTGTGCCCTTCTTCGCTGCAACGAAGGTCAATAAGTGCGCACTCTCATAGCCTTGGACAGCCTACGTCGGTCATCATCGACAAGCGAATTGCCTGAGTATCATCAAGTGGCTGTGCATCTTTTGTCTCTGGACTGCTGAATGGTATCATCAAAGTCGGCGTTGCGAAATTGGCCTCGGAGCATTGCCATGAGTTTACACCATCCCAATACATTGTGGTGTACTTGTGAGTCGTGTAACGTGGTGCTGGTGAGCCGGGTTGTGCTGACATCATGCGCGTAGGAGTAAATGAATTGTGCATTGTGCACATCGAAAGCAGAGTAATGCAGGCACTTTGGGTCATAAAGACGTTCCAGAGTATCGCAATGATACTTCAGCATGTACATGTAGTGATTGGCAGAGGTGTGAAGACGCTCCTTCTGGCGAGCTGATACGAATCTGGACTGCTTGGAAACGTGGGCGAACACATGTTCCACTAATAACGGGCTTCCATGATACGTGAACCCTGATTGTCAAATACGATAACATGGATCTTTGCCTCTGAGCGCCGGTTGTAAAGAGGAGTTTGACATCGGTCTTGAGATAGTGGCGACAAGCAGGATACTCCGCTGTCCTAGAAGGTCACAGCTGGGAACCCTGGTCGATGCATCTGCGTAATACTGGACTTGAGGATTTTCGAACATGTGGTGAAGATGCAACCCGATAGTGTTCGCTCTAATTGACAAGCGTACGGCATCCGTAGGGCTGACGCTCACGCCACGTTCCGAACTTCGACTCGTATCAATTCAGAACATCTGATGCGTTCCGAATCAAACCACCAAGCAACATTCGATTCGAGCGTGTGACTCACGCGTAAAGTATGATCACATCGGCGGTATAAGTCACGCATGTGAAGAAGGCTATCGAGGCTTTGCCGCAAGCTCAACAGCATTCAAAAGTGAAGCATTTCCAGCATGGACCATAGGTTTTTATCGCAAAATGTATCTTCGCTGCCCGGTGCAGCCGCTGCTGCAGAGCAGGGACACAATAACTCAGCGAGACCCCGCACTTCCAGAGGACAATGGAAGCACGAGAAGTGATTCGCCAGTGGGATTTGCCGCGCTTGGCGGTGTAGCATGTTTCCTTCTTCTGGTCGCGTAAGTCCCAGACAAGGGATGATGCCGAGATATTTGGGAGTTGACTCAAGGTCAGGATTGCAGCTCTATGCACCAAGTCCTCACCAAACACGGCTGCTAGTCCACTACACGGCGAACTTGATTCCTCGCCCTCCACAGCGAAACGTGCAAGAGAGCGCTTGCAACGTCTCGACAAAGCTATAAAGCCGGACACACTCAAGCATTGGTGGAGATCAGATCCAATCAATCATAATGGGAGAACGGGAGACTCCGATGCATGCCTAGAAGAGCCAACATGGTAATTCAAACTCTGATGTCAGGCTAATATGGTCTGACCAATACTAGTGTCATATGTCTTGATGATATCAAAGATGAGGACGAGATCAGAGCTCTTGAATGTGGTCATATCTACCACTTAGCTTGCTTCGATGCATGGTTTAGAGGATTGGGTCACGACTTCTGTCCACTCTGCCACCGGAAAGTGCTACCTACGAGCACGGAAAACATTATGGTATAGCACTAATATTAGCACCATCGAGCGATAAAGGTGGAAGAACAGTTTAAGCGTACGTCAACGTCTCAGATAATTGTGGTGTGGTGCTGTATCATGCAAGTAGGCCCGCATAGCCTGGCGAGACTATAGAAGTGACACCTAATCCCAATGTATAACACTTCACACGTTCCTCCCGCAAACCATGTAGCTTCGATTGCGAGATCATTATTGAACTGTCCCTCATCTCATGCAAAGATTCTATCCTGCTTCATTTTCTCATCAGATTCAACGACGCGCGAGGAAGCCGCAGCAACATTACTTGCATTCTTTCTGTTCTACGCGTCTGTTATACCATGATGGTGACCTCATCTTTTCCATGACGATGTATCATGATCAAGTCAAGAAGCCTCTTCCACAGTATTCACGAAGGCGAACATCATTCCCGCTGCAGTCTCCGGATCACCTTGCAGTTTTGCGATCTCAACAAAATCTCTTACTTCCTTCTCCTTATTATCACTGAGAACGATCTCTCCTGCCTTCCAGTTCTCCTCCATACACTTAACCTTCGTGGTGCCTGGAAGAACAAAAATATCATCACCCTGTTTGAGGATCCAAGCGAGTGCCAGCTGAGCGGCGGAACACCCCTGGTCCTCTGCAAGCTTGGCAAACCCAGCAGCAACCTTCGCATTTGCTACGATGTTGTCTGCATGGAACCGCGGCATCTGCTTGCTCCGGATATCGTGCTCGTGGCTCAGATCTAATTCGCTGTTAAAGCGCGCGGTGAGGAGACCACGGCTCAGCGGGGATGATGCAACGACAGCGACGCCCAGTTCACGACAGGTCTGCAGTAGATCCGTGCCCTCCGATGTCTCGATGCTACGTACGAATGGCGAGTATTCCGTTTGGACACAGGCAATAGGGGCAACCTTCATTGCTCGTCGTAGCGTGGAAGAGCTTACGCCACAAAGCCCGATATGCTTGATCTTGCCTTCGCTACCAGTCCTCAGCTTTTCCGTAGGTCTCTATCTAGAGTACATGACATACGCTTTGAGTTCGGCCATCGCTCTTACGGTCTCTTCGATTGGTGTCTTCGGGTTGATACGATGTGCGTAGAGCAAGTCCAAGTTATCGACTCCCAACCTCTCCAGCATCTCATTGCAAGCTTTCTTGCAGTGTTCGCCGCTGCTGTCGATGCCCTTAAAGATGGTGGTACCGCGCTCCATCACGATGCCAAACTTCGAAGCGAGGAAGATCTTCGAGCGCGCACCTGTTTGAGCGAACCATTTGGCAAGGAGCTCATCGTTGAAGCCGTAGACACTGAACTCTTGTCAGTTCATGTGGTCAGAGGCCCAATGCATAAGGAAGGACATACTCTGCAGTGTCCCAAAACACATTCCCGAGCTCCAAAGCTCGGTCCAAGATGGTGAAGGACCCCTCTTCGCTTGGTATTGCTCCATAGATGCCGGCTAGATTCGCTGTACCAAGGCCTATCGCAGGGACTTTTGGACCATTCTTGCCAAGCTGGCATAGTGTGACTGGATCCGAAGACTCTGTCGCCATATTTGATGATGCGAGGAACTGTTGAATACTCTGTTTTATCCTCAGTGGTCAAGATTCTTTTATGTTCCCATCATCAGCCTCGCCCTGCATCCCTTGCTAGAAGATCAGCCAATCATGCTTCAGAGTTTGCGAGATTTAGTGCTGACACGAGTCATGGGCATCTGTGTTACACCCCAGTCCCCCGATTATTTAATGGCAGGAGGAGACCACATTTAGCCGATGACAAGATGGCTCGTCCGACTTCCAAGCGGCTGTTGCTTCTGTCCCTGCGATAGTGTTTTCTTCAGATATGGCAAGAAGGACGACAACTAGCAAGCAAGGTTGCTCAACATGCAAGTACGTTTCTCGTGATCCCTTTGCCCGTCCAACATCTAACATGAAAGTTACAAGAGTTCGAAAGGTCAAGTGCGACGAGACGCGTCCTGTATGTCGCCGTTGTACCTCGATGGGCCGGCGCTGCGGAGGCTACGGCGTTTGGACGGCCAATGCAGCTCCCGATCCCGTAGCATGCCGGAGCAGAGCCATTGCTCTACACACTACCGCATCAGCAACCACCCTTTCCAAATGCAGCTCTTCGGAGACTCTCGCATTTGAGTGGTTCACGACGAAGAGTCTTGCCAAGCTCCCGGGTCCATTCATCCTCCGATATTGGGACACCTTGATAGTGCAGATGAGTCTGCAGGAACTGGCTGTGCTTTATGCGGTCCTCGCGTTGAGTAGTGTACATCGCTCTGGATCTGAAGATCGTCGTAGCGAATCAGTGGCCTCACTGAGACACTACACTGCCGCTCTCGGACACTTGAGTCGACACCTGGAACATCGATCTCGACAGTCAACGGTGGTTGCTTTGGTCGCTTGTCTTGCCTTCATCAGCCATGACTTCCTGTATGGATCTTTCGATAGTTCCATAGTTCATCTTCGCAATGGTGTGCGTATTCTGCGCGGATCCGATTTTGTCCGATCAGATGGAGATCGGCTGACGTTGTCGCCTTGGGCCTCGCAAGCGGAGACAGATCTCTTTCGAGCCATCAGCAGACAGAACTTGCTGATCTACCTGTTCGACGACAGTCAAGCTCCAGGAGTGACCTTTGATCTCAACGCGTCTGTCGACGAAGACGCGCAGTTCTCTGAGCTCTCAAGTGCCTGGGATGCTCTGGAAGCTATCTTGAACGACACCATGCACCTCAAAGCTCGGCAGGGTCTCCTCGACGGAAATTCTGAGGAATATGACATCAGTTCTCGATGCTGTGGAGGCATTACAAGTCGGCTCGGGCACTGGCGGAATCAAGCTTCGAGTCTGTACCCAACGAAGGAATCCGATGTGATACACAGAGTACTGTATCATTTGCTGCAGATGTGGTATCATCTTACCAAGGTGTTGGCATCCCCTGTATCATTCGAAGATGGCAATTCTCATCAGGATGACACCGAGTCCTTCCGCTGCATCATTCAGCATGCTTGCATCTCGCGCGAACTCAGGTTGCCGGCCACGCCGACGCCCACGACACCTGCTCCTACTTTCAACATGTCTCATTCGCTTGTGGATGTAGGTTGGGTTCCACCGCTGTATTTCACCGCAACGAGATGTCCCTCTATCGATACCCGGCTGCTGGCCATCGAACTCATAGAGAGTGCAACGCACCGTGAAGGGATTTGGGATTCGAGACTGGCTGCTTCAAAGGCGAGAGAAGCTGTTCAGCAAGTGGGAATATTATCTGCATTAGCGAATGACAGCCCCAGCAACGATCTGGGTCAATGTGCTTCTTCATATGGGTACTGCTTCACAAGGATGCTCGGAGTTGACCGGAGTGCAATGGAAGGCATAGCAGTAGAACATGTCGGCTAATGGCGCTGGTTATCTCCAGAGCCCAGTATCAAACCAAACTCAGGCGCTCATGCATACGCCTGGCTGTTCTCACCCACAGTACTGCGACTGCTGTTCTCGAAACTCCGACCTCTTTCACTGCGCCGAAGCGCCCTCTTTGCTTCATCGACGTCGTTATCATCGTCGCTGATCAGACTGTGCAGCTCATGCCTGTCTTCTTTTGCATGCGTGTTCTCGGCATCGAAGTCGTCCACGTAGAGCTTGAAGCTCTGGTGCTTATGGATGTCATGTCGATCGTAGATGTGCAGCAGCACGTTGACGAAGAGGAACACGATGCAGGCTACAGAGAGCAGCACAAGGATGTACGAAACATGGTCCATGGATGACTCGTCGATGAATGTCATCTGTTCGGAGGTAGCGCCCATGAGAAGAAAACCAGCGGCATACAAAGACTGCGCGAATGAGTTAGCTCGGGAGTAGTGCCTGGATGATGAATGTTCTCACAGATATCGGAAGCATCTGGAAGCTGTTCCATGACCGTCCGTCTCGCGAGAAAGTAGGCTCGTCCCCCAGTATGAACGCTATCTCCACGATCCTGGTCACACCGGCTGTCATCAAAGCGAAGCCGAATGCCATGTGCGTCGCTGCGCTGACCATGAGCTCTTGTGGGTGCGCCGACATGGTCCATCCCGTCACAAACAGAACTGCGCCTGGAATGAAGTTACGCTTGGGCTTTCGGTCGCGGTCCCAGCTCAGCCACATGCCAACCATCCCAGCACACCACCAGATCACCCCGATCGTAGTATGCTGCCAGTCGTTTCGGACCCAATTCGTGCCCCAGTGGTGTTCCGTGAACGTGTTGATGCAGCCCCATGCGGCAAGAACAGCACTGTCGTAGAACTCTTGCGAGCGACCGCTACGGCGAAGCCAGACCTGACCAACAAGGAGGATGATGGTAAGCACGATCCCGTATGCAATGAAAGCGCTACCCATGATGAAGTGCGCGGCGCACTGTCCGAGGCAGTCCCCTTGACAAAAGCCTAGTGCTGTGATGCCCCCGAATACTAACTGCGTCCACGACACTATTGGCATGAGTTTCCCGATGATTGAGTGACATGGTCTGATCAAGATACGTAATCGTGCATGCACACCTTCCTCCCAGTGGCCCTTCAGGTACAACCCGAAGATGACCTGTGCGACAAGCAACAACTGAAAGATCCAAGCAAAGGAGGCATGGACATTGTTGCTGACGAATTGCCGGCCGGTGTGGGCATGCCCAAGGAAGAAGCCAACGATGGCGAGAGCGGTGCCGAAGATCTGCGTCGGTACGTGCCAGCGAGACTTACTGATCTGGCGAAGAGCCAGGTTAGCATATCGACGACGTCTGTGACCGATGATGCAACAAAGACAAATGACTTACTCCAAGGACCATGCCGAATGGGAAGACAACCCCGTACGCTATTAGCTGGATGAAGATATGGATCCACATGATTGTGCCCTATCCCACACTTTGTGTCAGTATACCAGCAACGAGAATGCCTTACGCTGCGACTTGCCAAAGGGTCGGCAGAGACCGTTGCTCCATCTGCGATCCTGCTAACACCACCATGATCGTGTCCATGTGCTGAAGCAGAGACGATGAAGGCCAAAACGCCGAAAGAAAGCCTTGTCGCCATCCGGGGAGACAAAAGTCAAGTGTAACTGGCAGTGTCCGATGTGTGAGGGAGCAAATGACAATTTGAGATGAGAAAATGGTCATGCAGCAAAAAACAATAGCAGGTACTCCTTCGGTTGGAGAAATTCAGTCTTCCATCTCCTCATTCGGGTTCATCATTGATCAAAATTTCCGTGCCTTATCATCGGAAATCATCGAAATCTTAACTATGGTCCAGTACGCGGATTCTTACCTCTACTATGCGCTACTCTGACCGCCGGAATTCTTGAATGTCAGAGGCCTTTCATAAGCTTTTTCTGGTGAATACGCATCGCGTCGAACGATCCTGTCGCGGACATATTTTTGCGATGGGTTGCTCCTAGTCAAATATTTCGTGTTGCATTAGATCCGGAAGTATGGCCAAGAGACAATGGCTGTCACCGTGTCCTGATATAGACGCGATACGCGTACGGCATGAACTTTCCGGCACGAACTTTCCGGTCCAAATTTCCACGGAATCTTCGCTGACGAATCTTGAGGCTCAGCCACATCGATTTCCATCTCCAAGTACGTTCCGCGGAGCATTTGAGCGTCGAAAATCTTCCGACAGTCATCGACAGCAGAGAATTGAGGCGAGTCGAGTCTCTTTTTGGCACTTCTTTTGCGAGCGTTGGAGACATGAAGTGGAGCTCTGGATGGGGTGCAGCATGTGGTCCGTGCGCAAAGGCGAAGACTAGATGTATCCGCTCGCAGGAGTCCATCGACCTCAAATGCAACAGGTAAGGATCCAGATCCTCAGAAGACATCTTCCACGAATAGTCCAAAACATCATGGCATTAGGAAGAAAAAATCGCTGACAGGGGCTCGCGTGAAGATGCCAAAGCCTTAATATAGCTTGTCCTCCACAAGACCGCAAACCTCGGAAGAAAAGAGTGGGACATAATGCTTCGTAAGTTGAGTAGGCCATTGTAATTGCACTATTCTGACTACTGGATGTGTAGAAAGCTGCGAGAGCCTACCTCCTACAGCCGGGGGATTGGTGTCGACCGTCAGACCAACTCTGTGGATGCGCCATTGAGAAATGGACAGCCGAATCCAACCTCAGAGCCTGATGCAGCTGCTCGTGATTCGCAGTACAGCCGCAATGTACTGTCGTCGAACGATGCACATATTGAGAAGCCCAAGCCTGAGTCCAGTAGAGCTTTCAGTGCCTCTACCACATTACCCGGGTTTCATCCGTATCCGACTCCAACCTGCACATGTATCACCAACGCTGATGGCGAGCATGATTCGCAACCAGCTCAATCTGAAGAGGCTTTGCTTTCGATCTACCGCACGCGTTTGGGACCTCAGTTTCCATTCGTCATTGTATCTGAAGGGACCACCGCAGCCGACTTGCATCGCGACCGACCGCTCCTCATGAAGGCAATTCTGATGGTGGCTGCAGTGAGAAATCGTCGTTCCATGTGGAAGCAAAGCAAATTACTCATCGCAAATATCACCGAAGCAATATTCATCAGCTCCGATAGGCCACTCGATCTCCTGCAGGCCATTATCGTGTTCCTTGGATTTTACCACTACTTCTGTTTCGCGCATGGACACTTCAATACTCTTGCACATATGGCTTCCAGCATACTTGCCGACCTGAAGCTTGACATGCCACGGAGTAGACCAGTATCGAAGAATCGACAAATCCAAGGTCTCGATCCAGAACAGCCTCATGCAATGACCCATGACGAGGAACGAGCTATTCTGGCAGTCTGGTATCTGAACTCGAGGTCTGTGTTATGATACCATCAGGGTATTTTCATGAGTATCTCAGAACTGACAAATCCTTAGTTACGCAGTGGCTTTCAAGAAAGTAAATTCACCACATCGGCATTTCACGCAGCACATGGAGCAACAACTTCGAGCCTTGGAAGCTCAGCCGGAGTATGACACGGATGAAGTTCTTGTGCAGCTTGTCTATTCACAGCGTGTCAACGAGATGATCGCACAACTTCAATTCGGCCATCAATTCATCGATCAAACCGCATCTGTCGGTGCTCTAATTGCCGACTTAGACAAGCTACTGGCGAGGCTCAACGCTCAAGAGCAGCAAGATCGCAAAATGATGCATCGCCGATGTCAGCTATGTTCTTGTTGTGTCATCATCCCGCCACGCTAACTTGCCAACGTAGACCTGGCCACTAGCCATCAAAAATCCGCGATCCTACAGCTTTTAGAGCCACAGCTCCTCGACTCTCGCCACGACTATGATATTGCCATGGTTGCTCATTTACGAAATACGCCAACGTACTTCCGAGATCAGTCAATTACCAGCGGAAGACAGGCTGGAGATATAGCGTTACGGGCATGGTTCGATGACTGGCTGAGCATACCTGTTTGTCATTTCTTCTACATGCCCATGTCCGGTTATCTACACCTCACGAATGCAACTGTCGTCCTGCTACGCCGAGCTCGCTGTGCTTTGCTCGCATCCTTGCATAAACAGCATAGCCACTTATACAGTGGAGCTGGAGTTGGTCTGGTTGACGTCGCAAGTTGTTCCATGGACGACGTAGGTGACACAGAAGATCTCATGCTGGACCTTCTAGAACATCTCGCTACGCGCTTTGAGCAGGCACGTGCGGAAATGGAAGCAGCCCACTGTTCCGAATGGCGGAATGATCTCCTGGACATGATTGCGTGGAAGCTCAAGGAGAGGAAAGCATGTATTGAGAAGTGGGCCAAGATCATCTTCAAAGTTGTTCAGCGCACTCAAGGAGGAGAACCACATCTTGGCCACGGCCACTTCGGCTTCGATGAGGAAAACGAGGCTGACGACTTGTTTGCAATCCCGCACACGAGCGAGCCATTGGAATCGTGGCTGGACCCGATCGAAGCGTTTCTCATGGAAAATAGTGACAATTTTGACAGCTGGATCTAGTCAAGATATAGGAATCGTCGACCTATTCCCATATACCTAGACTTCGGCAGTCTCACGCACACCAAACAGCCGTCTCCCATCTCGAACATCGTGCATTTGTATAAAGGTCGGGGTTTTGGTCAGCTTTTTGGTGGACCTGAGGAGCACTCTGGAAGTCCCGTGACTTTCGCCCGGCATTCGTGTAAAGCAGCCACAAGCTGCGCCAAGGACTTGGTCGTCCACTCACGAAGCCTGATATCATTCAGCCTCTTGGACTTATGCACAGCAAGCGAGCTGCGCCTGAGATGCGATGGACCTTCACTCGCCCTCTTTAGACCGTGTTCTGCACCTCGGCGACTCTTTCACTAACAGTCGTCGTGCAATGCAGACCGTTTGCCGCTGGGATCGAGCATGTCGACCACATCATATCGACCTCTCACCACCGTCTTCACTCCTGCGCCAGAATGCTTAGCAGACACATGGCAGGGGAGTCGAGCCGGTGGAGGTAACGAGATCTGTAGAAGCTTTCACCGAAACAGCACGTCGATCTCGGTCTGCAATCCACACTCGAGTCACTTTCTTAATGTTGTGTTCAGTCCTGGAATTTGCCCATCCGGATATACTAAGGCTGCGTCCAGTATGAATGGCAGTGTCACAAGTGCAAGATGCTGCCCACTGTAAGTCGAATCGATGCAGTTTGGCACCATGCAATTACTGACTATGCCTCGTCCGTGGACTAGAAATCGAAAGGCGGACTAACTGTCCAACTTATGTTCGTCGACCTTCTTTACAACGAAGACGATTGACTGTTGGCGGAACGGTACTGGAAACCCATGTACGACCACAGTTCTGAGCACCGGTACAGCAAGGCACTGGGCTCTATGGGTGGCTGCTGAACAGAAAGGCTTCATTCTGTTTCCAGCTGGCTGTACCCTGGTGCCACTGGCACGATCGAATCTTCCGTACTAACACCTCAAAGCGGCCAACCGAGTACAATGGGTGCTGTTAGTCCGGGTCCGAGGAGATCTCCAGATTCTAATCCCCCGGTAGCCGATGAAGGACTCTCGGCAGGTGTGAAAGCTGGCATAGGCGTTGGCATGGGCTTGGGCATAGTGCTCATTACGATCGTCTTATCTCTTTCTGAAAGCGAAAGCGGCACCGTGAAAGCACCATGAACGCAGCCCCAGAAATCAACATCCATCGGAGAAGCCGGAGCTGGATGGCTCCGTGAGCGCAGCCGTCAAAACGGTCTCGGCTCACGTGACCCGTAATGAACTCGAGAACACTCAAATAGCCAAAGAGGCAGAGCTTGAGGATGCGTCAACGTCGCCAAATATCGGCGTTCCACACTATGCGATCTCGTAGCTAGATGCTCGGGGCCAAGCTGCTGCTAAGTGATGACTTGAAGACTGCGGCTAGCTTTTGGACACAATCGAACAAACGGCACTGTCAAGTTTTTTTTTCTGCATCTCAGCAGTGGGCTAGCCGACCGATGTATGCCGGTGATAACGGAGACATAGGATGAGGAAGGTTGGGATGTCCGGATATAACGTCGTTGGCCACAATTCTGACATACAGCTACCGTGCTAATAAGAACAATGGCGCTGCAGCATTTCAAACATGCAAAAGCAACCCTACTAGACGCAAGTGATGCGTGTGGGGGTCGAATGCAGAGCGCGCCGTTCCGCCGCCATATCAGCTTAAGCTGCGTGCAAGACATTCTCCGGACCGGACGATCATCAAGTCCGTTTGCCAATCTGAGGACCAATGCGAGTGGTCAAGCTTTTTCACTTTTGCATTCGCGCAAATCGTTGATACACCAAGCAGCCAAGACCGATAAGCACAGCTTGTAAGCGAATATCTAGGTGGGGTACAAACCACGTGAATGCGAGTATGAGCTTGAGCTTTGGCGACGTGGTCCAATGAGGCGGACGCGATAGAGAAGAGTGTTTAAGCACCCATGAGTGATCAAGTACTGGGAGCAAACTCATCTCTTGCGCAGAAGGACTACTGCGCTCCAACATGGCCGCCGAGCGAGCTCTGCCAGAAGAAGGGCATCAATACCACCACTTCATCCCCCAATTCATACTCAATAACTTTGCACACATGCATCGCCCCAAGGGTAAAGCAAAGAGTTCTTTGAACCATGATGGAACGAGACTTTATAAAGGTCAGAAAGCCCTGCATGTCTTGTCGTTGACCACCGACCCGCCAATATTGACAGAATCACTGGTGCGCCGAAGCTTCGGTCTGCTGGACATGTATCGAGACTTCAGCGCCGCTCAGCACCAGAACTACTTGGAGAAAGAACTCGGGAACTTTGAAAGTCGGGCTAGTCATATTATCAAGCGGATCCTCCAGGCATTTGATGACGCACACTCAGCCTACTGGCTTTCTAGGCCTGAGCGGAATGAGCTGCGGAAATTCTTCTTCCTCATGAAGTATCGAGGCAACGGCTTCCACCAACGGTTTCTGGGTGACGAGAACGGAAAGTACGTGGCGGATGACGAAAGCTTTTTCCTCCGGTACATGCGTGAACATGCCTTCTAGAAGCCGCTTAACGTTTGGTTTCACAGTATACAGGTGATACTGAACCTAGAAATAGACAATAAAGGCCGCTGGAGAGGACATTTGGTGAAGGCTATATATCCTGACGATGCGTACTGGTTCATCATGCATTCCGAGATGATGTATCTGGCGTTCTGCACGCCCGATGACTCCGACAGCGAATTTATTATCACCGACAACAGCTACGCCATCTCCGAAGGTCCATTCTCGTTGGCTGTCAATCCTGCCACTAAAGAAGTACAGACGACTTCGTGGACAGCTTATCACGAATTTGGACCCTTGGGACCAAGGTTGATGATGGTGCTTAGAAGCTTCATGCTACCGAGTCCAGAAGAGGACAAAGATGAGAACATTAAACAATGGAGAGAGAAATGGTATGAGATGAATGCAAAGCAACATGCAGACCCATCTGCAGCTTCTTCAGTACTAGCAGACCTCCCGATCAGCAAGGCACGAAACTCTTATACCAGCCTCGATACGACTGGATTAACGCTCCTAGACGGCGAAGATGGATCGAGGCGCTCGTACCACAAGTTCTGTTTCCGCTTCTTCAAGATATACGTAACACACGTGCGATTGATAAATACGATCATGTTGGACAATGCAAAAGAGCAGACTTCAATAGCTTTTCGATCGCGAGACTCCTTCAAGGACATTTTGGAGCACTACATCACTCTGCCGTCGGGCCGCGGCTTCAAGACAGTCCACGACGACACAAACGACCTCAAATTGAGATATCTTCGAAAGCTCGAACAGGCTCTTCGACAGCTTGGATCAAACAAAAGTCTGGTGTACAACACGCTCCATATACCGGATGAAGAACAAGTTCTGGAAGAATTCGGTCGCCAGATGGTCCAGCACTTGCCAAGCGAGCCCACTGAGTTTGCAAAGCTCCATATGAAACTAGGTCAGTCAAGCGTACCTTATTACTGATCTGTTGTGTCACTGAAACCTCATGTCAGGAGGTCATCTCGCGAACCTCGTCGCAGACATGATGCAATCGCGTAAAATGATCTACCTGAGGATCAAGATCGACGTGTGGTCTCAGGGGATCGAAGAAGGAATTAGGCAAAAGGCAAGAGACAACCTGCTGGACCTTTACTGCAATCACGTTCCACCGCATAGAATATGGTTCTTCATGAAGCGCATCAGGTTCATGCAACTCAGTCCAAGATCGGCGACGCAAGACGCGTACAACGATCTGCCTGAGCATTGTATCGAGGGCCCGGAAGATGCAATTGCCCGAGGTAGGTCACAGAGTACTGTGAAGGTGCTAGTGTTCCTGCTGACGGTAGTCTAGCTTGTAGCATTGTCGATCGCAAGAAACTGGGTCGATTGATGTGTTTGGCGGCCTCAAAATACATCTTCAGCGTGCAAAACCCAGGTGCGAACCTGGCCACACCTATAACTTTTGACTATGCTGGCATGAAGACAGTGCAACTACAAGCGCGGCTTGCGTTCGGTGGACCCCATGGAAGAATGTGTAAGCTTCCATCTGGATATGATTACCAATGGACAAGTGCTAATTGCTGTTCTTGACAGGCAAAATTCGCGATTGTGGTAATGCTACCCAGTCTCTGGGGTTCTGTTCGACGAAGAAGTCATCAGCTAATCAATCGATCTAGGTATCAAACCATTGGAGAAACATGCGAGATCTACTGCGGCTGGTATAACGCGTACCGAGTTGTACCGGACATGGAACTCTCGAATGTGGACCGAAGAAGAGAACATAGAAATGGTGGTGAGACTGATTGTACGTCGCGATTTTGAGCATCTGCTGCGGGGAATGCTGAGTGTCCCTCGACTGGAGGAACTGAAAGAGGTGCTCTTCATCTTCGCTTATCCAACATATGATACAAGGCCGCAAGCGAGAAGTGAGAGGCACGTAACCTGTATTTGAATGGGAGGATGGAGCCATGCCAAGTGCGGTCGATACTTGGCAGGACAGAAAACATGCTAGGACGTCAAGGTCGACCAGCATTCGTCCACGCCCTCAGGCGTCTTCCCTTCACGTCGACTCTTGGTTAATCGCCATGCTGAATCGCCAAGCCGAACAGTCTAGACTGACTGAGGTTCGTCGAGCCCAAGGCACGTCGAGCAGGCTACCTGGCTTGGGGATGCAACGAACAAGAATGCAAGAAGGAGCATCCGCCTTGCAAAGACACATTTGGCAACCAATGATCTCGCATCCGCAGTTCCTACATAAGTGATGATCTCTGCCCGTCAATCATCCGGGTACTCCTCCCGTATGTTACTGACAAAGACCCTCTTCTCCTTGTCGTACCTCCTGAAGAACCGTCCCGCCAGATCAAGCAGACTCTGCGTAGGCTCCTCCTCCGTCTTTACGATGTTGCACTGCGCCACATAGCGATTGGATTTGTCTTCGCCACTGCATCACAGCCATCAGCTCACCACGAACACAAGCACACACTAAGAAGAGGTAATTGGGGAAGGGAGACAACTCACATGATATGATAAAAAGCCTGCTCCCCGCCCCTCTCCAAACTCGCAATATTCATCTGCACCTTCCACACATCGCTCGCATCGCACGTGACATCCCACCCAATAATGGCGCCCATGTACCCGAAGCGTCGATGGCGGAACACATCGCCCACCTTGAACTGCACGACCTGGTTCCCACCTTCCGCCTCAAGTGCCTCAGTATGCTCCCCACGTCGCACGACCGGTCGCTTCATCATATCGCCCTTGCGCACCACGCGTAATATCTCAAGCATATTACCCCATTCGGGGAGACCCCGGAGGAGGGGTAGGATGTGCGACTCAAACAGCCCGACATCCCACGAGAAGTGCGTTTGCATCTGCTCCAGCACATACGGCAAGAACTGTCGCAGATTGCGGCGCTGCTCGAACTGGTCCCCCCTCTCCTGCGGCGCACCGTGGATCAGCACGCTCACCCACAGCGCAGCGTACATGCACATGTCGTTGTCCGGCCAGTCGGTCGTGTCGGAAGCGGTTTGTTGCCGCGCCATACGTGCGGAGTGCACGAGGTTGCGGGAGCAGCGGAGGATGATTTCGGAGGAGGGGGCGGGGCCGAGGTAGGTTTCTGCGAGGGCGGAGGTGGGGAGGGTACCCATGGATTGGAGTTGGGCGCGCAGGTGCGAGAGGGGGACTTCGATGTCCTCGCGGAAGGCGTCGATGTACATCCGCTCCGACGTCCGCGGGGTATCTGGGTTGGGTGGCTCAGGTACGGCGCGGTTGTCTAGGGTGCGTGTGGTGTCGGAGGAGGAGACGACGGCGTAGACGTGCATGGGGAAGCCGCAGGGTTGGGCGTTGAGGCCGAGGCGCTGGGCGAGCGCGCAGTAAATGGTGACGCAGATGATGGGCAGGGCCGGGTGCTCCAGGTCGCGGAAGCAGCGGTTGATGAAGTTGTTGGGCAGGTTGTGGTAGAAGATGTCTTGTGTGCCTTTGAAGCCCTTTGCTCGCAGGAAACGCGCCACACTCTTTGCCAGCTCGCGCGGTGTCCATTCCTCGTAGTCTGCGTGCACCGTTTTGAATGAAGCAGCGAGGTCGTCGATGTATGTGCTGACGTCTGCGCAATCGGCGTCTTCCAGCCCATCAACGAACATGTCATATGCCCCCACCAGTCGCTCCAGTGAAGGCACCTCATCGCCGCCCTCCCCAAACGCCGCCCACACATTCACAGCCCTCGCCCTCTCCAACCTCTTAATCGTCGCCTTCGCCCAAAACCGGCGCGCCAGCACATTCTCACAGCCCTCATCACACCTTACATGCCTCAACAGCGCATCCTTGACATCCCACACGTTCCCGCCCCCCGGGAACCCACCCACCTCAATATTGACTACACTCTCAATCGCCTCGATCCTGCCCCGCGCACTCTCCACCATCCGCTCCACCAGCAAGTCCACCTGCCTATCCAGCTTACGCCGCGCGGCGAACCTCGCCCGCCAATCGACGTCCTCGACGGGTTTGGCGAGATCGAGCGAGAGGCGGTGGCGCGGGTCCCAGTAGGTGTAGCACGTGCGGCAGTAGTGGCGCCAGAGGAGGGGCGTGGACGTGCTGGCGTGGAGCGTTTTGGAGGTGGCGCTGAGGGCGAAGAAGGAAGACGGTGGGAGGAAGAAGAGGATTTGTTGGATGATTTCGGTGGGGAGCGTGGAGAGCGTTGGTGGAGGCGGGGAGGGCGACATCGTTGTGGTGGTCATCTTCGTTCGTTGTAGGAATATTGTGTCGTGGAGTACGCAATGAGGGGGAGAGATGGGGTCAGACCATTGGAGTAAAGAACGATATGATGCTGATTCGCAGATGTTGGATGCATGCAACGATCCCGCGATAATTCAAAATTGTACCGCCTCCACATCGAAATCGATATCAAAGTGAGGTCATGAACCACAGCTCCAATTACATAAGCATTCCGCATCCCAATCAAGCAAAAGATCGGCAGCCCTCCCCGGAAATGGGAATCGCTCCGTCTTCCGAAACCTCGCACAATCAGCCTTACCACCTCCAAACACCCACAACACTGCGCAAAACCAGCAGATGAAGCGCGATTACTATTCCCAGCCTCAGATGAATTGCAAGGCGAGAAGCAACCGACTTGAGCCGCGCTGACATGAGACAAGCGATCGAAGACAAGGCTGGACGTGCACGCTGATTCGTCGGCCGAAACGATGCGCCGAGCCAGCGAATCCGCGCGCATGACATAATCTCGTCATGGTGTTCAAAAATCCCATTCTCATCTGCTCCACTACTGCTGCACTTCGGATCGGTGTGAGAATCCTTTGGATTATTTCTTCCTTTTCGCATATCTTGCTCTGATTTTTGGATTTTCTTTATGCGGCCGTGATACTTTCCCTTGAAAAGTGTATAGCAGAGCGATCATCCCTCCTCAAAAGCGAGATTGCTGACAGGCACGCTCACGAACGGCAACATGGCGGACCTCCCAAAAGTAGACTCGTCTTCCTTCCAGTTTCCCGTCGGGCACCTAGGCCACCTCACGGACGCGCAGCAAAAGGCTCTCGATAAGTTCCGGTCCATCTGCGAGGAGCAGGGTTACGTGGTGCCTGAGGGCAAGGACGGCCGGAAGACCGCGAGCCATGATGATGCCACTTTGCTGTGAGTAGTGCGCTTCGGATCTGTAGTATTGGGTGTAGGAGGTGTATGACTTTGAGATGAAGTTGGGGCGGTGCGAAATAGGGTGGTTATATGGGTTGCCTGATCGGTCCGAAGGGTTGCTTGTTGTTGTCTTGGTGATGCAATATGCACGAGTCTTGGCTGATATATTTACACAGACGATATCTGCGAGCGCGCAAGTTTGTCCCCGAGGAAGCGCTGAAGCAGTTCAAGGACACGGAGGACTGGCGGAAAGCGAATCAACTCGACGAGCTATACGATACCATCGACATCGGCGAGTACGAGCAGAGCCGGCGGCTGGTCAGCATCACCATCTCCCTCTGCAAACCTCGACACGACTAACCTCACACCAGTACCCTCAATGGACAGGCAGAAGAGACAAACGCGGTATCCCCGTATCTCCACCCCTCCCCTCCCCCCAGTAACTTATCAAACTAATCACGTGCACCCCAGGTCTACGTCTTCGAAGTCGCGCCACTAAACTCTAAAGCCATAAACGAGTACCAAAACAGCGTCGTCAAAACGCCGCTCATGAAGTCCTCCAAGGAACCGACTAAGATGCTGAGACTCTTCGCGCTGTATGAGAATTTGACGAGGTTTGTTATGCCGCTTTGCTCGGCTATCAGGGATAGGCCGCACCCGGAGACGCCGATTACGCAGAGTAATAATATTGTTGATATTTCGGGGGTGGGATTGAAGCAGTTTTGGAATTTGAAAGGTGAGTGTGATGTGTTGGATGTTGAGGTGACGAGATTGTTGGAGATGACGGGGTCTTGCCCTGTTAATCGCTATGCAAGCGCTTCAGCAAGAGCTCGATCAAGTCAACTAAACGCTCGTTGAAGCTAGAGAGTGCTGACCATAGGTTATCAGGCCACATGCAAGACGCCTCCCAACTAGCAACAGCGCACTACCCCGAAACCCTCGACCGCATCTTCATCATCGGCGCCCCCGCCTTCTTCCCCACCGTCTGGGGCTGGATCAAGCGCTGGTTCGACCCCATCACCGTCAGCAAGATCTTCATCCTCAGCGCCGCAGACATGAAGCCCACGCTGGAGAAGTACATCGACATCGAGAATATCCCCGTCAAGTACGGGGGCAAGCTCGAGTACGAGTGGGGCATGATGCCGCTCCTGGAACCGGCGATTGCGGAGACGCTCACGTGGAAGGAGGATGGGCCGCTGTTGAAAGGATATAGAACCATTCCTACGGGGCCAATTAAGTGGAGAGGAACGGGGAGGGGTGATAGGCTGGGCGCTGACGTCACGCACGCGGCTGGCGGCTTGGAGATGGTCGCGGCGGGCACGGAGGACGGGACAAAACGCGACAAAGTCCTTGCTTCCATCCAAAGCTCCTTCAGTGATATGCACGGCATCTCGCGACAAAATACGGAGGTCAATTGGGGACTGGAACGTGTGCAAAGTACCACGGGGACGGCGACGCAACCAAAGGAGGAGGGTGATCTGTACTACGGCGCTGATTTGGCGAGCCCGGACGCGAGTGGAACTGCTACACCTGCTCCTGCTGAAGCGACAGCCGGCGCGATGGCGAGTACAGTGGTGCCTATACCGGGGAACTCGAACGATAATACACCGGCCAGACCAATGGACGATGGGAGTAACGATCTGCCACCCTCGGACACGCAACCGCGCGAGGGAACCTCAGCCACGAAACTCGAGCAGCAAGAGGTCCGTCACATCACCCCCTTTCTCCACCCCCAGCGAGAAAGAAAGTTGACTAACGAAGAACATCAAGGGAACCCACGCAGCGGGCACAAACGCGCAAGGCACACCGAGGGTAATCCACTACGGCGCCGGCGACAAGGCGCAGACCTCCGAGCCCGCAACCGTAGGTCAAGCGCAAAAGGACATCACCGCCAACCTGCCCCGCGCCGAGGAACCGCCCGCACCGGGCGTGCTCGCGCAGGCGCAGAACGCGGCGAGTGCGGCTGTTGGCGCTGCGGGGGCGGCTGTCAGTAGCATCACTGGTGCTGTGGGTGGGCTGGGGCTTGGTGGGAGTGGGAAGAAGGATGAGGGGAAGGAGGAGGAGGAGGTGAAGAAGCCGGAGGATAGTAGGATTGATCAGGCGGGGGATGAGAAGGTGGAGGCGTTTATTCAGAGTCAGCATCCGAGTAAGACGGCCAAGGCCGTGGACTAATCAATTTATCGCTTCCGTTCAGCAGAATTCTGGCATGAATTGGGGATGGTAGATAGATATAGTGGGTGCGCACGCATTGCAGGTGTTGCGTTGCTAAAGGATTGGGGAGACGTGGTGCATTTGTTTGTTACATGCAATGCAGCTAATCGTAGTACCAGTGCGACCTCACAGTTTCCGATTCAATAGATTTCCCCGCATCTATCTCTACCCAGCAGCTCGAGCTTGATCCCACTCGAGCAAAGGTTCCCGTGAACCAAAGTTTGAGAGAGAGTTTCGCCACGTGTGTCGAGACCAAATCTTCTCACACTCTTGCCTCTGAGCCAGATCGCGATCGCAAACCGTGTCGCAATCAAGCCTCAAACCAGAAAGCAAACATGGGTCTTCGTGACGCGATCAGGAAGCGCTTCAACCCCTATAGCGCGCGGTGCGACCCCGAAAGCAAAATAAGGTTCGAGATCGACACGGCGAAGTACCCTGTGCCGGACTCGGGGGCGTCTGAGCTGCGATATCGCGCGTATAGCCCTTCGGGAGGTGCGAGAGATGGCGATAAGCTTGTGAGGCACACTGAGCTTGCGGACTATCGTGCAGCGATGACGGGGCACAGGAGTAATGAGAGTGAGCGGGAAGAGGAAGAGGATGACGAGCTGGCGAACGCGCTGGCGAAGGATGCAGAGGAGAAGGAAGATGTTCTGAGTCAGGCGTTTGAGTCGAGACGGCTCGATCGGGGCGCGTGGGCAGATGGAGGCTCGGATAAGATGTTCATGCCTCCCGTGCAGAGACCGAAGGATGCCATGCATGACGCGCCTGGGAAGCTCCAGTACAGTGAAGCGAGTAGTCACGGAGACTGGCATCTCACACATCACCAGACAGCGATGCATGACGCGAGCTACGGCGAGGCGAGGAATGCTATGGAATGGCAATTCACACAGCAACGCCCAACCATGCAATACACTGCGTATTCGCCTGATTTCCCCGTGCAGCATATCCATCACCATCATCATTACGGTCCTCCTGCGCGTGCTGCAGACGCGCTGTACGATGATCGCAAGTGTGATTCCAGGCTTGAGTCCACAATGGTGGGGGCGCATGCAAAGGGGCCCAAGGCGCCTCAGCTCGGTGGAGGAAAGGTCTACACTGGCTGGTAAGTGGGATTGAGAGATCAGACTCGAGGACGAGGGAAGGCTAACAACAAGACAGGAGAGAAACTTTGATCAAGATGAGTATGTGAGGGTTTGGAAGGTCTTCAGCATGCGATTGCGAGGGGCATTTGCAGCTTGGATAATAGCCGATCTGTCTTGTGCGGTATACAGCAGGTGGGAGAGGAGTTTGGACAGTCCGGAAGATCTGGTTGAACAATGTCGGTAAGAATTGAAGAAGATTCGCGCGAGGGTGGAGGGTGATCTTGATCAGCTTGACATGAACTGGCTTCCACGCTTGATTGATTGGGAAATCTTGCCACCATGAGCACCACTTCACAGGCTCGTTTGTTCAGATCACTTGAGCAACCAATAGTCCAGCAGCACCCAACCATGCAGCAGCATTTCGATCCGCCGCAGCAGCCGAAGAGGCCGCTGCGCTCGCAGTCTGTCATACATTTCATCAGCATATACAAATCCTCATCTTCGTGTCGCGACATCACCTACCGGTGCAGTGGTCGTGGCACCCGTCAACGCAGGCGCAGTGCCCAGCGACTCACTGGCCGAAGACACCGCAGCAGAGAGGTCAGATCCAACGGTGTTTCCAGCGCCTGTAACGTCCGCAGACGCGCTGCTGAGTGTGGCGCTGGCAGAGATGTCGGTGGAGAGGGAGGAAGCGAGGGACTCGAGAGCTGTGCCGCCCAGTGCGGTCGCGGTGTCTGCGACCTGGCTCGTCGGGACGGTGGAGGACTGCGCGGCCACGAGGGCGCTGAGCGAAGCGAGGATGATGGCTGCGATCTGCATATTGTCTGCGCCCTAGGTATAGTAGTGATTTGAATGCTAGTGACAATGAAGGGAAGTAAACATCCCAGCTCCACTCCAGACGCGCTCCCCAGAATTTAAAGCATGATCTACCAACACCTCGGCGCAAGGCGACTCCTGACTAGTGAGCACTTCCCCGCTGATCCAGATCCTTGGGGTTACCCGTACTAAAGCTCAATGGGCGTAGCGACGCGCTTCGGAGATGGTTGCGTGCAGCTATCGTGAGCTAACTACGCGCCACGGACGTCAGTATATCAACCTTCTCCGCAAAAGCCTGATGCGAGATCGAACTAGTCTTTCTGAAGTTCGAATTGGAAAGGCTGGACTACCTCCTGCGTTTGCCGAGGTATGCTGTTGCTTGCAGCGTCCTTTTATGCAGCGTCCTCTTGAAGAACTGGTGTGAGAGACTTCATAGTGGTGGTGTTCCTTGAGTTGCGGCGGCGGCCAGAGATCCTGGAAGCTGATCGCTGTCATGGTCAAGTTGTGCAGCGGGAGGGCCCGTCTGAGATCGGATGGTAACCCTCAAATTGGCATACAATAAAGTGGCCGATCCACGGCTTCTGCCGCGTTCTTGTGAGGAGTGCTCTCATCAAATACAACATCGAGAGCTAGAGAGCAGTCCGATACGGCTCGCCTCTCTGACGACGAACGCGATCTGCGATCCCGAGTCCTTATGCCTTTAAGTTACGCAGTCAATGACAACAAAGATAATCGTTGTGTTGCAAGGAAGGTGCAAGTGTGTTTTAGAGACGCTTTCTCCATGCAAGTGTGCCAAAGAGAGAACGGAAACTACTCCGTCTAGCCCCCACAGATCCCCGCTTGCGTCATGCACGTAGGAAATGTATACGCGACCGACGTGCGTACTTTGAAATCGTGAGCTCAACCACGCCTTATTGCTTCGCGTATATGAATTAAAGAGCATCATAATTCGTTAAGTCTCCTTTGAACCATTACTGAGATCCGAGCTACACAATGGCTATCCCAGACGCCCAAATCCACCCCTCCGCCACCGGACCAGCTGCCAAAATCGTATCCGCCCACCAGTCTCCAGCACCACTAACACTCTACTCAGGCTGGTTCTGTCCCTTCGTGCAGCGCGTATGGTCCGTGTTAGAGGAGAAAAAGATACCTTACCAATACGTCGAAGTAAATCCGTACCACAAGCCCGAATCACTCTTGAAGATCAACCCAAGGGGACTGGTGCCGACGCTTGAGTATGAGGGGAAGCCGTTGTATGAGAGTAGTGTCGTTTTGGAATTTCTTGAGGATGTTTGGGGAGGTTCGGGCTCACGACTGAGGAGTGAGGATCCGTATGAGAGGGCGAAGGGGAGGATTTGGAGTGATTTTGTGTCGAGTATGTCTTCAGCATTTCTTGTACCATTGCAAGTCCTGTGCTAACGATCAAGGTCGCATCAACCCATCCTACCACCGGTTTTTGCAGCATCAGCCTTCCTCTGACAAGGAAGGACTGGCGACCAAGCGCAACGAGTTCCTCTCCCATCTCAAGACCTTCACCAAGGAGATGCACCCCACCGGGCCTTTCTTTTCCGGCTCATCACCCACCTTAGTCGACTTCACTCTGGCGCCCTGGGCTCTGCGCATCTGGGTCTTCGACCACTTCAAAGGCGGATCTGGCATCCCCACTGAGGACCAAGGCGGTGAAGACGAGGCAGTGTGGAAGCGATGGAGGACCTGGGTTAAAGCCATGGAGGAGAGGCCGAGTCTGAGGGATACTATGAGTGAGAGGGAGCATTACATGCCGATTTATCAGCGGTATGCTGATGACACTGCCATGTCGGAGGCAGCCAAGGCGATCAGAGCTGGCAAGGGTATTCCATAGAGGTCATCTGATGTTGTCGTGGCAATTAATCATGCTCTTTGGTGTGGATGTCGTGGTTACGAGTTCATTATTGCGTCGCATTGTCGTATTCGCTCATCTTGTTGACCCGCCTCGTGCTCGCCCTCGAGATGTACCCCGTGCTATACCGCTTGCTCTCGGGAGCCCTCGTCCTCTCGGACCTCCTCTGCCTGCACGGCTCGCCGGTGCCGGTGTGGAGTATTTGCTTGATGGCTTCGAGCTGGTCGGAGGGTGCTCCACAAAACTCGTGTCCGTCGTCCTGTAGTAGCATTATTGTCAACACCGCCTTTTCACACGTGACATACTGATCACTCACAAGAACGTCGCATCGACATCGCCAGCACCTCCACCCAGTCCAGTCATGATACCCCCACCTCCGCCAGGCGCCCCACTGTCAAAAGCGCCCCTCTCCGCCCTCACAAAACTCTCCTTCACAGGACCCTCCACGAAATCCACACAAAAAGCATTCATATTCAGCCCATACAAAAAGCTAGCAAAGCTCTCGCTGAACCGCGCCAAACTCTCGTGCATCAATTGCAGATGCATGAAATTCGCTTCCAAATCTGCCATGCCATCGCTGAACTCGGCAAATTGCGATTCCAGCGCGTCGAGAGGGTTGCTGTAGTGGCCGGCGG